>LR749983.1:0-106945 GCA_902729485.2 Mus minutoides
GATAGATCCCCTAATTACATACCCCCAAAGTCTTCATGAACTTGCTAATGTTTCCAGCACCTTCAAAGTAGCACCACAAGCTGGGGCCCAAGCCTTGAACTCATGAACGTTTTAGAGGCAAATAATTTCCAAACCACAAGTCATTTCACAGAAAAGGTGTCAGGGTGGTCTGAGGATCTTTTTTTTCACCTGCTGAACATTCTGGAACTAGCCCCCTAAGGACACTAGGTGCCATTCAAGAAACCTGCCTGTTCTGTACATCAGGGCCGTGTTGGAAAGGAGGCAAGGCAGAGGGGTGAGGTGAGAAGCTCACAGCCACGCCGAGGAGAGGTTTCAAGGTTCCCCACTACTCTTCTCAATGGCTGGGAAATCCACAGGGCCTCTCTGGATCCTGAACTCCCGGCCTATTGAAAGAAGAGAAACGATTGGGATGTTTCCCCAGGCTGCCACTGTGCAATCATGTAATTTAACATGACGGCCCTAGTAGGAGCTGTGGTGTGTTCTTCAATAGGGAAACAAGACAAAAGATTACACAACGAGCCAGAACGCCAATTTCTATCAGAGCATTGTTAACTCTGCACAGAGCTTCTGTTCTGATATATTTCAGATTCTTTAGAAAGCTTTTGATAGACACCGGCCATACAACATGCATTATTGGCTAAAGATGGGCCTTATGCCTCCCTTTCAGAAAACACGATGCTTTAATTGCGAAATGATTTCTGATGAGAGGTATTTGGCGTGGTGAGCTGCGTGACCACACTCAGACGCCGGACAGCTACTTGTCATTCATAGAGCATCGCAGTATCCCGGGCAGAGAGGGAGGTAAGAAAACCTCCCGTGAGCCCGGCGGTGGTGGCGCACGCCTTTAATCCCAGCACTTGGGAGGCAGAGGCAGGTGGATTTCCGAGTTTGAGGCCAGCCTGGTCTACAAAGTGAGTTCCAGGACAGCCACAGCTTCACAGAGAAACCCTGTCTCGGAAAAGAAAAAAAAGAAAAAAAAAGGAAAAGAAAACCTCCCATGAACCACCACGCTGATATGGATTCTTCCTTCTCAGAATTATTTTCAGTCTGGTGGGAAAAAACCAGTAAGAAAGCATATTCAAGTTGCTGGCAGCACCCTGAAGAAAGATTCGCATCCGACGCTAAGCACTTTCTGCTGCCTGAGCACCTGATTCAGACCACAGCAGGAAGAACTGAAAAGTGTTCTGTCGGAACTGGTTAAAGAAAGACCTGAGGGGTGAGGCGGGGTTAGCTAATCCCAAAGCGAGAGAAATAGGAGGGAAGAGGCTGAGAGTATCCTTTTCCGTATTTTTCTGTGGGAGCTCATTGAAGTCTAAGAGGAAGTCTGCAAAGGTGAGAGGTAACTCGGGCAGGGAGTGGACTACGTGGGCTTCTTACAGAAGTACGCTGCAGAGGTCCGGCGCTCCTGACCCGAGCGTCCTGCCCTCTACCGCCCAGCCCACCAACACCAGCAGTGAAGCCACATGGTCTTTGGAATGTTGCTGTTATTCATTTATTTTTAAAACATCATTTTCAGAGTCAAGGAAGGTGGCTTTCCGTGGGTAAAAACACATGGTGCCTAAGCCTGCAGACCTGAGTTCCATCCCTGGAGAACATATAAAAATGGAAGAAGAGAATAGACATCACAAAGTTGAACTCTGACCTCCATATGCTTTTCAAGTGTCAAAAATTCCCTGTAAGTATATTCCCAAGATGAATAAATAATATCACTTATTTCCAAGAAGAAATAAAAGCTACCATAGCACAATTCAATCAAAAAACTGGTTCTGTTATCAGGAGCTCTTCTCTTCCGGGGGGGAGGGCGGTGTGGGGGAAGGGGCTTCAAATGAAAACCCACTTGGCAAGTTCAGAACTGACAGAAGGAGACTTACTCAGATGGACAGCAAAGATTCCCGCAAGCAACCAGGGAAGCCAGCAAGCAAACGGTGCAACAGGCCCATCTCCTCTGCAACAAACCGTTGGTTGCACAGATAAAATATTCACACCCCACATTGTCATCAAGATATTCAAGTTCATGTTTCAGAACTCAACAACTTAGACCTTAGGGTTCACTGACAAAGGAGGAACAATTTTAAATACCAGAGAATAGGCTCGGTGAACAAAGGCCGCCAAAGCAGAGGACCTGAGTTTAATGCCCAGGCTCCACTGGAACAGAGGGGTGACTCCTGCAAGTGGTCCTCTGACACACCCGTCATGACACGCACGGTGTGCACAGCACCCACGCACACACACAAAAAGACATACAATGAGACTTCTTTCAGGAATACTTTAGTGGAATTAGTGATGGTACCCATCACCCTTGTCTTGTAAAGGTGACACCTGTGAAAAAGGGCACAAAGTGCCACGCTTTGGAAGTAAACCATGTGGGCGCCATACCAAAGTGTGATTTGGCTCAAAAAAAAAAGAGAGAGAGAGAAAGGATACATTGAGGAAAATGTTTCAGCCTGTGAAGTGGCAAAGGATGAAGATTTGCTGGAAAAACTGACTGACGAACAGCTCTAACGTCTTCAGAAATTATTAGGTAAAGCCAGGCATAGACAGGCATACCTAGAGTCCCCCACTTAGGACCCTGAGGCAAGAGTATCATAAGTCTCAGTCCATCAAAGCCAATGTAGACATGCCCCCAAAATATTATTATTATTATTATTATTATTATTAATTTAAGTACTCAGGCATCTCAAGCAAATAAGTTGGTTATTGACAAATTAGTTTCACTACAGCTAAGCACCCGAGCATACAGTGTCTTACACGTTCCTTCAAATATTTCTCCAAAGTACCCTTTTAAATTCCTATTGTCCAAAAATAGCGAAATTGTCCAACAGCCTCCTCAATCCTCCGGCCTCACTAATTGTTATAGTAACCAACTAACGCCATCTTTAAAGCGTTCAGTGATGAGAAGGATGGTTCTTGCAGATGGCTGTTGTTTCCCTTTTGAGATAGAAGGACTTTGGGTGGAGTTCACAAAGAGGGCATGGACAGAACTAAAATAACAGAGCACTTCTGCTCACAAAGGAAATACCTGCAGTTGCGAAGAGGTACCACAAGAGGGAGACGACGAGCCATGAACAAGATAGCCAGAAAAAAAAAATCTAAAACAGTTTCTAAAAAGAATTGGAAAGAAGCGTGCTCATTAACAACATATTTTTGAAACATAAATATTTTATTTGTCATTTAATAATTAATATATACATATAATACACGAAGAGCAAAAGGAAATACTTGTTTCCCCACAGCTGGCTTAAGAAATAGGACATAAGAGCCAGGCACGGCAGCAGAGGCCTGGCCTCTCAGCACGTAGGCGGCTGACACAGGAGACTCACAAGTTCCAAAACAGTCTGAGATACAAACTGAAACTTTGCCTGGCACAGGAAAAAAACCATCAGTTTGGTTTTGAATAAAAATGGTTCACACACACATACACACACACACACCCCATCCCACCCCACCTCCCATAGTCTCGGGCGCCACAGTTGATGGTATTGAGGAGGCTTAGGAGGAGGTGTGCCCTTGTTAGAGGAAGTGTGGACTTTGAAAGTTAAAATACTCAGACCATTCCCAGTGCACTCTCTCTACTTCATGAATGTGGTTCAAGATGTGGTGGCTCCATCCTGCTTGCTGCCAGGATTACCTACCACGAAGGGTCTTATCCCCCCGGAACCATAAGCCAAACAAACCTTCATTCTATAAATTGCCTCGGTCGCGGTGTTCTAACACAGCAATGGAAGAATAACTCACATAGTTAGGGAAATGGATCAGTGGGCAAAGCCCCTGCTATGCAGGGATGAGTTCAAGTGCTTAGAACCCATGAAAAAAATAACCCAGTGCCAGTCTCACAAATCGGGAAATCTGTAATTCCAGTGCTCTTATGGAGGAAGCTCAATGCCCTTGTCCTGCTATGTCAAGACAGGAGCATTCCTCAGAAGTGTGGAGGCCAGCTAGCCTAGCATCTCCGGTACAGCGGCAAACAACAACAGTAGCCTCTCTCAAACAAAGCGAAGGCAAGGACCAGCACTCGAGGCAGACTTCTGACCTTCTGAGGTTTCAAAGCCCAATGCCAACCCCAGAGTCCCTCTCCTCTCTCCTATCCCAAGGATCGTGACGTAGCTCTCCGCTACTGCTCAAGAGCCTGCCTATGGCCATGATCCACGCCATGATGAGAATGGACGACAATGCTCTGAAACTGTAAGCAAGCTCCTTGGTAAATGCTTCCTTTTACATAAGAGCTGTCTCCGCTATGGTGTCTTTTCATGGCAATAGGATAATGACTAAGGCAGTTTTTGACCTCAGCTTCAGACGTTCCATCCACTGAGTACTTGGGTAGCAAGTACATGGGTACTTGCTTTGGAGCATGGTGACAGGGCCACAACAGCCTGTGGCATGCAGGAAAGAGCATGTCAGGCAGGGCTACCCCTAGGACAGGGACAGTGCCGGTCCGCCAGCAAAGCTCAGCATGGCTTCCTCTAGCTTAACCCTAGAGCAATAAAGCAGAAGTCAAGGAAACAAACAGACTAGGTTCTCAGGGATCTTTCTGGATGCACTGAGGAGCTGTACCTTTCTGGATGCACTGAGGAGCCGTACCTTTCTGGATGCACCGAAAAGCCGTACCTTTCTGGATGCACCAAGGAGCCGTAGCTTTCTGGATGCACTGAGGAGTCGTACCTTTCGGCCAGTAATGCAGGTCTTCGTGCTGGAGAAAAACTGCGGTAGGTGTCAGGGGCCACACACAGCCTGGACACAACTGACTGTCCATAGCCCTGGAGACTGCTTTTGCCCGGTGCTCCTTTTAGCTACCCACAACAACGGTGGGCCTTGGGTCAATCCCTGGCACAGTTAGGGTTGTTAGTGTTGCAATGAAACACCATGATCAAAAAGTTGTGTATGTGGGGGGAAGGCTTATTCAGCTTACACAGCTGTATCACAATATTAACTGAGACCTGGTAGAACCTCAAAGAGATGGGTCCTATTAGGAAGTGATTGATCATCTATGAGGAACCATCTTGGAAGGGATTAGTGCCCGCCTGTCCCAGTCGGATTGGTTATTCACGGAGCAGGTTTTATACACATTTGCTTTCTGACTTATGTTCTCTTCCAAATGAAGCCATTTTTCCTTTACTTTCCCACCATGAGTTGACTGTCGTGAGGCCTTCACAACCCTCTATCGCTTCCAGACATGTGGAGCAAATGATTTTTCCTATAAAGAGAAGAAACTTTAGTGTTTTGTAATAGCAGCAAAGAGTCTACAGCTACACTGTACCTTCACTATCGGTCCTCCTTGTAGGCTCTATTTATGTCGCTGTCTGTTTCCTTTCTGATGTAGATGGCTGGTGTTTGTGTTTTCTGTCATATTTTTCCATGCTAGAGACAGAACCGAAAGCTCTGTACAACGCCCAGAATGTACTCTGCCACCAAGCTGTGTATCCAGGCTTTTTGCTACATTTTTGTCTTGTTGTCGATCTTGTTAAAGGCTTGTTACTCTTGTTTGAGTTTTTCCGAAGGCCCAACTCTGTTGACCTGACCTTCTCTGCTGTGCTGATGCCCTCAAGCAGAAGGATTTCTGTTGTTTCTCGATTGCAGAGACTTTTCCCCATCAGTGGATGGTGCATTTCATCCAATGCTTTTTTCTGCACTTGATCCTAAGGATTGGATTTTATCTTTTACTGTACTAATGTAGCAAATGGACACATTTAAAATTTTAGCAAGCGTGATGGTTTGAATGAGTGGTCCCCATAGGCTCATAGATTTGAATGCTATGTCATCAAGGAGTGGCACTACTTGAGAAGGATTAGGAGGCGCGGCCTTGTTAGAGTAAGTGACGTCTTGCTGTAGAAAGTATATCAGTGGGGGTGTTTCAAAAGCCCAAGCCAGACCCAGTGTCTCATTCTGCCTGCTGCCTTCAGATCTTGCTACTAAACTTTCAGCTACTTCTCCACACCATGTCTTCCTGCATGCCACCATGTTCTCGGCCATGATAATGGACGAATACTCTGAAACTGTAAGCAAGCCTCTGATAAAATGCTTTCTTTCTTAAAAGTTGGCATGAACACACAACAGTACATAGCAATAGAACAGTGAGTAGCACAGACGTTGGTACCAGGGACCAGGATATCGCTGTGATAAGTCTGACCAAGGAAAAATACCAATGTACAGCTGAGGAGAGAAGCAGCAGCAGAAAATGTCAAGTTGAAGCCAACTCAAGTGTTCCAGGAGATAAACATGTGTTTTTAAAAGCCTGATACTAAATGGAATAAAGGGAGAAGAAATCTCAGGGCAAGATCCCACCCAGCTAAGCTTCCAGCTTGTGAAAAGGAATTAAAGAAAAGCTTAAGGGTTGGAGGAAATCGTCAGCAAGAGCAGGCTGATGCCCCAGCAGGCAGCAGAGCTTGACAGCTTCAGCCATATGGTCCTGGCTTTAGAGCCAAGGATATAAAAAAGGGGTTATACAATTTGCAAAACACAAGAAAATCAAGAATAAGGAAGACCAACATGTGGCTACTTCATTCCTCCTTAGAATAGGGAACAAAATACTCATGGAAGGAGTTACAAAGTTCAGAGCTAAGATGAAAGGATGGACCATCCAGAGACTGCCCCACCCGGGGATCCATTCCATAATCAGCCACCAAACCCAGACACTATTGCATATGACAGCAATATTTCTCTGAAAGGACCCTGATATAGCTGTCTCATGTGAGGCTATGCCAGTGCCTAGCAAATACAGAAGTGGCTGCTCACAGTCATCTATTGGATGGGACACAGGGCCCCCAATGGAGGAGCTAGAGAAAGTACCCAAGGAGCTGAAGGGGTCTGCAACCCTATAGGTGGAACAACAATATGAACTAACCAGTACCCCCAGAGCTCATGTCTCTAGATGCATATGTAGCAGAAGATGGCATAGTTGACCATCATTGGGAAGAGAGGCCCCTTGGTATTGTAAACTTTATATGCCCCAGTACAGGGGAATGCCAGGGCCAAGAAATGGGAGTGAGTGGGTAGGGGAGCAGGGTGGGGGAGGGTATAGGGAACTTTCAAGATAGCATTTAAAATGTAAATAAAGAAAACATCTAATAAAAAATGAAAAATCAAAAGGCGGAGGCTGTTATAGAATGTCCCTTCATGGCTAAGGACAGCCACTGAGAACAGACACTTCATGAAGCTGTGAAGATGAAGCCTGGATTATGTTTGAGACCCCAAGATGTTGGAGATAGCAGAATTGCCAAGAAAAGCTGAAGACTGTGTGTGGAACCAGCTCAGGAGTGAGAAGTGTGCTGCAGTCAACGAAGGTGAAAGGAGTTTGAAGATCTGAGGAGCACGCTGGCATCCGACACGGAGATGCAGAATTGGGAGTTTATCCTGATGATTTTAGGTCCAGGTCTTCCTCGCCATACTCCCTTCCCTCCTTTCTGGAATGGTAATGTATATCCTGTGACACTGGGGATTGAAATTATGGGATTTGCTTTTTCATTTTGATTTTACAGGGAGTTACAGTTAAGAGATCGCCTTGAGTCTCTGAAGAGACTTTCAACTTTGAACTTTTAAACAGTGTTGAGACTGTAATTGACTAGGGGACTTTTGAAGTTGGATTAAAGGCATTTTTGAGTAATGATACAGCTATAAACCTAAGGAGGCTGGATAATAGAATGTAGTAGCTTGGATAATAGTGGCCCTTATAGGCTCATATATTTGAATGCTCATAAATAAAGGGGGCACTACTTGATAAGGGTTAGAAGTTGTGGCCTAGTTGAGGTAGGTAGAGTCTTGGAGAAAATGTGTCATTTGGGAAGGGAGTTGGGCTTTGAGATTTCCCAACCCAGGCCCAGTGTTCTCTTCTTGTTGCCTTTGGATCCAGATGGAGAACTCTCAGCTACTTCTTTAGCACCATGTCTGCCTACATGATCCCATCATGATGATAACGGACTAAACGTCTGAAACTGAGTTGCTGTGGCCATGATGTCACTTCACAGCAATAAAACAGTGACAAGGACAGTAGGAGATTATACAGACCAATCTCCAAGTCAGCTGAACAACTGGCCTTTCCCACCAGCAACGCACAGAGTCTGCCAGTCTCTCCACATCCTCTCCAGCACATGCTATTCCCTGCTTCTTTCCTCACTGTCCCGGCAGACGTGCAGTGAGTGGTACCCAGTGCTCTTCTGAAGCATGAAATGAACCATTAGTGATTTGAGCTTCATTTCACATGTTTATTGCCTATTGAGTCTTCTTTGGAGAAAGGCTCTTTTGTTCATTTTTATCATCATCATGATTTTCACTGACAATTCGTAATGATATGCTTAATGTAATATTCTAATATATATGCAATGTGGAATAATAAAATAAAGCAAAATCACGTATATCATCTCACTCACATGTGTGTGAGTGTGTGGTGTGTGTGTGTGTGTGGTGTGTGTGTGTGTGTGTGTGTGTGTGTGTGTGTGTGGGGAGAGAGAGAGAGAGAGAGAGAGAGAGAGAGAGAGAGAGGGTGAGAGAGAATTTTATAAGCTACGCTCTTAGCCACACTATACAATGCAAGCCACGCATGGTGGCACATACCTATAGATCCCAGTACTTCAGAGATTAACATGAAAGGACCAGAGTTCAGGGCTAGTGTGGGCTTCATAGTAAGGTCCTAACTCAAAAGAAACAAAAAGAGGGAACTTCTAATACATTATTTGCTGTAGTTACCTTGTTATGCAGTAGATCATAGGAAGCCTTCCTCCTGACTACCTAAAGTTTGTACTCTCTGGTCAACATCACACTGAGGAGTGTGTCCTGCACTGTGCTCTTTGCATCTAGCATGCCCTTATGGGAGTTCAAATAAGAATGGTTCCCATATATCCTCTCCCGCCCAGTTACTTAACATATATGCTTATGTCAAATACTGTTTGTGGTAAGAACACTTAAGATCAAATATGTTTGCATGTCTTATATGTGTAATTCTTTCTAATAATAATTCTGGGGTCCTGTGAACAATAAAAAAAGAAGAAGAATGGATCCCATAGGCTCTTACATTTGAATGCTTAAGCATCATGAAGTGGCTCTACTTGAGAAAGATTAGAAGGTATAGACTTGTTGGGCAAGGTGCAATCTCGTTGGAGAAAGTAAGTCACTAGAATTGGGCTTTGAAGTTTCAAAAGCCCAAGCCCCCCCCCCCTCGGACCTAGATGTAAAACTCTCAGCTACTTCTCCAGCATGATGTTTGCTTCATGCCACCATGTTTTCCACCTTGGTGATAATGAACTAGACCTCTAAAATCATAAGCAAGCCCCAATGAAATGCTTTCTTCCATAAAAGTTGCCAGGGTCATGGTGTCTCTTCACAGCAATATAATGGTGACCAAGACACCCCCTTCTTAACCTCTACTGAGTTAACTTTCCTTCGATGCCCCCAATAAGTCCAATCATGATAGATTTGTCTTTTGGTGTGTGGTTCATTTGTCATAACTTCCTCCAGATTCATTTATATCACTGAAACGATGGGATTTGTTCCTTTAGCAACGGGATAGTATTTCATCGTTTTCACACACATTTTCCCCCTCAACTTGCGAATGATTAGGGCTTTTCTGTCCTCCAAAGATTAGTCCTAGGAAACCTTTACTAAGAAGTGGTAGAACCTTTAAGACGTATGGTACAGTGGGAAGACTTTTGGTCATTAGGGGTGTGCCCTTGTAGGGGATTGTCAGGCCCCAGACTCCTCTCTTGTTCTCTTTTGTTCCTTAGCCAAGAAGTAAGCAGTTTGGCTACATATTCTCCACGACTGCCAACTGTCTTCTCCTCCAGAAACATGGACTGTAAGCTCTAAAGCCGAGATCTAAAAGAAACCTCTTCTCTTCGTGAGGTGCCTACTTCAGGCAGTGTGGACCATTGGAAAGCTCACACCGTCTTCCCTTGACAGACACTTGCACTGACCCCCGTCTCCATATTACTCTGAGGATTCATTTCAGCATACGGATGTCAATTCCTTCAGCTTTTCCCTTACAAGTGGGATTGCTGGATCAAGCGGTGGTATTATTTTTAGCCTTTTAAGGAAGCTTCATGCTGTGTTCTAAGTTACTATACTAATTTACATTCTCACCAACAGCTGTCACTGGTTTCTTTTCTTCTTCTTCACATTCTTACCAACAATCAAAGAAAACACAAACAAAAAAACACTGTTGTTTTAACAGGTATCAGGAGGCATCTCATTGTGATTTTTATGTATATATTCCTAATACATGCTTGGCATTAAGTGTTTTTTTTTATGAACCTGATAGATATTCGTGCATTTTTTTTATAACTCTCTATTCCTATCCCTTTCCAACTTTTAATTAAATTATTTTCTTGCAGTTTGGATTTTTTTAAAACATTTTGAATACTAACCCCTTATGAGATATATAGCTTACAACTATCTTCTCACACTTCCTTGCTTGTCTCTTCACCTTCATATTTACTATATGAATTTTCCAGCTTGATACAATACAATGGTTGGCTTTACACTGCCTAGATCAATGTCAGAGTTCCACTCTGTCTTAGTTAGGGTTTCTATTGGAAAACACCATGACCAAAAGCAACTTGGGAGGAAAGGGTTTATGTTACCTTACAGCTTGTAATTCATCATCCAGGAACATCTGGGCAGGAATCTGGAGTCGGGAGCTGATGCCGAGGCTTTGGGAAATGCAGCTCACTGGATTGCCCTCTATGGTTTGCTCAGCCTGAGTTTTCCAGGACCACCAGCCCAGAGGTAGCACCACCCACAATGGACAGCGTTCTTCCACGTCAGTCACTGGTTTAAAAAGGTCCTACAGACTTGCCTACAGCCTGTATTCTAGCTTTGTGGTTTCAAATCTATATTGATATTTTAATCATTCTGAGTTAATTTTTGTTGACAGCGTAAAGATCCTACTTCATCCTTCTACATACAGATCCCCAGTTTCCCAATCCCACCCTTACTGAAGAGACTCATTCAATCATCTAACTACTTCAAAGATCCTCAGAGGGTGGCACTGATCTATGTGTCTGTTTGTATAAAGGCAGCACTCAGTCTTCATTACACAGACTTCATATTTTGAAGCCAACGAGCATGAAACCGCTAGCTTTGTTCTTTTTTGTTCAAAAACGTTTGAACAACTCTGTCCCTTTTGGGAGCTCCATACAAGTTTTGGGTTTATTTTTCTTATGTCTAGGGGACGATGTTGGGATTTTGATAAAGACTGTGTTGAATTTGTAGATTATTCTGTGTGTGTAATATTCATTTTTTAAAGCTGTGGACATAGAATAACTCTCTTATTTTCTCATTGGTGCCTTATGACCTCCAGCACAGAGATCTGTCATGTTTCTGACTAACTTTATCCCTAAACATTTCACTAATTTATTTACTTGTTTATTTTGCTATTTTTCTTTCCTTCTCAGCTTATTATCAATGAATAAAAAATCCACTGATTTTTGTACCCTACAAATTTCCTGGGCTAGGTAATTTATGTTTTCCAGTTTTTCATGGGGACTTCTGCACATAAGATTGTGCCATCAGTAAACAACTTAACTTCCTCCTTTCCTTTTTACCTTTCTTCTTTTTCCAAATTGGTCTACCTAGAACTTCTAGTACTGTTTTGAGAAATGGGGAGTGGGCATCTTCACTTTGCCCCTTTTCTTAGTTCTTATTAGGCTGTTTAGGGTTTGTTGCTGAGCTGGAGGAGGTCTTTATATATTCTTGGCTCTCAATGCCGATAATAATTGTTTGTAAATACTGTCTTCCACCCATGATTGCCTTGCTACTCTGTTTATAATATTTTCTGGTGTGCATACATTTTCAATTTTTAAGCCCAATTTACCTTACATCTTCTTCCATAATCATTCATAATTCCCCTGTCATGTTCTGGAAGTCACTGCTAAAACCAGCATCAAGGAATGACCATATTGGTTGTACAGTGGTGAGCAGAACTCGCAGACAAAGGCAAAGGCTTTATCCCTATGGGTTTTTTTCTAATTGTTTTACAGTTTTAAACTTTTGTCTCTGATTCATTATGAGTTAATCTTTATATGTGATATAAGATGAGGGTTCAACTTCATGCATGGATCTGTGACTATTTTCTCAACATCACTCACTGGTCGTGATTTGCATATGCTTGACCCAGGGAGTGGCACTATTTGGAGGTGTGGCCTCATTGGAGTAGGTATGACACTGTGGGTATGGGCTTTAAGACCCTCATCCCAGCTTCCTGAAGCCAGTCTTCTCCTGTTTGCCTTTGTAACAAGAGGTAGAACTCTCAATTCCACCTATGCCATGCCTGCCTGGACACTGCCATGTCCCACCCCTGATGGTAATGGACTGAACCTCTGAATCTGTAAGCCAGCCCCAATTAATTGTTGTCCTTATAAGAGTTGCCTTGGCCATGGTGTCTGTTCATAGCACTAAAACCCTAAGACAATCACTTATTGAAAAGACTGGGTTTTACACACTGGCTAAGACTTTGATGTGTTTTCTTAAGGCACTGGTACTTTTTGTTCCACTGTGTTAAATTGCAAACAAGCTCCCTGCCCTTGCTTGCATGTTTGGACTCTGAAATTGCCAGTAGTGAATAAAGAAACTGTTTTGACCTTCAAATGTCTCAAATTTGTGAACTTGGGTGGGTTATGCAGCTTTTTAGGACACAGTTTTCTCATCTTGTAAATGGATATGTGGCACCCATCTTGTATTTAGAGAATCACATGAGAGAGTACATAGTTAGGTGGGTTCAGTTCCTGACATTATCACTCCCATGTGCTCCAGAAGCAGTGAACCCCAGCCCTGCTCCTGAAGGGCCATAAGACAACCATACACTACAGAGCCTCCTTCTTGGGCACAGGGAAATGCAACTGTAAAGGCCAGGAATTGGTTTATATACTGCGGAAAAATTATGTTTCTACAACCTTGTCTAATAGAAACTTGGTGTGACTGGGCCTCTCCTGCCCCTTCAGCTCCTGAGTGACCCTGCATCAGTCCCAGAATGTATGAGAGGTTTGTTTGTTTGTTTGTTTGTTTGTTTGGGTTTTGGGTTGGGGGCGGTGGTTTGGGTTTTGTTGTTGTTGTTTGTTTGTTTGTTTGTTTTGTTCTCATTATTTTTACTCCACATCATCAAACAGCTTCCTGTCCATTGAGCCTTCGCTGTTTCACAAATACTAAACTCCAGAAACTAATGTCCTCTTGTACTTCTCAAGAACAGTCCTGGAAACATGGTTTTGTAGATGAGGAAACAACCCAACATCCCTGGAGTCAACTTTATTTAAGGCAATTCAGACAACACTGCTGAAGCAGGTCAATGTCTCCTGTTGAACACTAGAGGGTGCTCTTTGCCTTTCTGTACAAAGTGTTTAGCCATGGGTTTTCAAACCACAGAGAAACAGACATACCATGCACATGCATGTCAAAGCTACATCACTTGCGCAACAATCCTACACAACTAACATATGTGTGTGTGCGCGCGCACAAAACAATACCCATTAATAGAAGCAAGCACAGAGATGTACAAACATGCACACAGTCAACGACACAAAAGTAAACGCATTCTACAGACACTCAACTCACATCTGTACTATGGGATGCTGTTGTTTACAAGGAGCTAAAAGTCTGAGAGCTCATATATTCTACATCATAACAGACCATAAAGTCGAGCCTGAAGTTAAGACCGCAGGAAGAACCATTATTACAGAAAAGCAAAATTATTACTTATCTTTTTTCTAGCCATCTGAAGAATACAACCAGCAAGCATGACTAATGCCAACATTAACAGACCAATAAATACATACTGATTTTGACAATGCAGTGTTATTAAAGATATGGTAGCAAATGAATCTCTAGTTTACACTTGAGCCTACTAAAAACCCAATTATATTTTCTTAACCAACGTTGTATAGCAGTGTCCTCTGAGATAAAAACCCTACATCTTAGAGGGAAGCTCCTTAAGATATGAGATGCTTTAAAGGGAAGTGAAACATTCTGTCCTGCAGATAAGCTCCTTGATCCAAGAAGTAAATAAGGTAAAGACTTCCAGGAAGTTCCTGAAACTGAACAGAGTCACTGGCAGGTCTTTCATAAGCAGTAAGGACTGTTGAGAGACACTCTCGGAGAACCTGAGCTGCCTGGAAAGAGGCTCAGATCAGTTGAGCTGCCTGAAAGAGACACTCCCCAGCCTGTTGAGCTGCCTATAAAATGTTCAGTGTTCTCCAG
This sequence comes from Mus minutoides, assembly GCA_902729485.2. Taxonomy (NCBI): domain Eukaryota; kingdom Metazoa; phylum Chordata; class Mammalia; order Rodentia; family Muridae; genus Mus; species Mus minutoides. The sequence continues at coordinate 14,194 of LR749983.1, forward strand.
GTTTCTATCTTTTATGAGTGGTCACTCATGCTGGGGTGGGCTAGATGTACCTTTGTTTACGTCATTTCTGCTCCTATAAGTAACCCTTCACCCATATTCCTATAACTAACCTAAATAAAACCCACTGGCTCACCAAGCTGGACTTTGGTAGTATCCGTACTTTGGTATATCATCTGTTCCCTACCCAACATCATCAGTTCATGTCTCCCAGGAATAGTGATATACAACAACCAAAGAATAGTTTATGAGTGCTTGAATGCAGATGGGGAAAGAAAACAAAACATTTTTCCTGTCCAGAGAATTGTCCAGAACACTTCTTTTAGGAACCCATCCATTTAGAATCCTCCTCCCTCTGCCTCTTCAGCATATCCTATTAGTGTACCATCACAACGAACAGAAACGAACAGCTCACAGTGGAGGCTCGAGGATATTTTGGAAGAACAAGAAGAGAGATTGTGGGATCAGAGAGTTTTCTGTGAGTGGTGTCCCCTAGGAATGAATGGCAGAAGCTCTGCCCATGAAATCCATCAATATGGCTGCCTAACCCTGAGCTGAACATGAACCAAACCAATAGATAATGCCAGAGTCGATGGGGAAAGCCCAGAAGACCTCAACTCTACACAGAGATCTACAGACAACTAAGGATCACTTCGAGGGAGAAATAGTCTTCCTCAGGAAGAGCACGGTGATTGCTTGTCCCAAACCAAATCAAATTGAAAATATACACACATAATACTGAGTAGGTTGTGCTTATTTATTTAAGAGAGGAGAGAGAGCAATTAATCAATTAATGGAAAATAGAGGCCATGAGTTTGAAAGAGAGCAAGGAGGGGGTATGTGGGAGGGTCTGGAGGGAAGAAAGGGAAGGGAGAAAGATATGATATAACTATATTATAATCTCAAAAAAAAAAAAGATAACATTACAATCCTGACTTTCACCACATTGGCTGGTGTATAAACCAACCCAATATGCATGATACTTGTCAGTAGGCAGGAGATATCCCTCTCCGTCCACCAAAGAAAGCAATGTTGATCTGAGACACCTGAGAACATGTTGTGCCACATGGCAGAGGGGAATTGAGAAGCATGGCTAACATAGCAGTTATCAGCCTTAAAGGAAGAAGATGGTAGATGACCCTGGAGTGCTGAGACAGGTTTAGGGCCATCACAGTGTAACATAATTCAAACCCACAAGGAATAAAATGGAAGGTTTGATCTAGATAAGGACTGTGGTATTGAGCCCCTCTGTGCTGGAACAGATCTGTTTGCTAGGGGTTCTCATTCAGACCTTAGACGGGCACAGGGGAGGAGGAGCTAATCGCCAAGGAACATCCAGCACTCGTGAGAACCTCTGTTTGATTCCTAGCAAGGAAAAACAGTTCTTAGACCCCTTAAGCTCCTGAGCAACAAGGGAAGGAGCCTGGAATCAAAGACTGCCCAGAGAGCAAATGGGGCGTGCCCCGGCACTGCAGCACCCTCACAGCTACTTCTCGATGGGAAAAGGTAGGGTCCTTCTCTGAAAGCTGAAACAAGCCCAAGATTTATCCCTTCTCTTCGTTCCTCATGCGCTCATGTGTGCAGTATCGCATCTTGCTATTTTTTTTTTTTTTTGGAATATGTGGAAAGAAGCCAAAGAATATTAAAGAGGATTCTTCAGAGAGGAAATGCAAATGACTTTTACCCTTAGGAAAAAAAGAAATCCCTTGTGTGATGCAGCCTTCCAAGATGACTCCATATTTCCAACATACATTTCTTGGTGTATAGCACCTGAGTGTTGCCTCTCTAGAGAATGAGAACCAAGATTTGATGGGCTAGCCAGTCCCTTAATTAGGTCACATTGTAACGTAGAGGTGGTTGGAAAACCTGGCCTACAGGCAGGGCTGTAACCTCTGCAGTCGAGAGGCTGAGGAGAAAGATGGAAAGCTTGAGAACCCAAGAACAGCCTGGGCTACATGGTCAGACGCTATGTTTTAAACACAAGTCTGGGAAGGTATGTCAGAGGTAGAGATTTACTGATATGCCCCAGCCCTACTCCCACTCTGTTCTAAACCAGAACCACGGAAGAAAGGATAATTGTTCTGTTGATCACTATGTTTTTCGGGATTGCAGCTTATCAGACTGAGATAAGAGTCTCCCGTTGTCTTAGAGAACACACACTGCACACTATGCTGTACATGATAGTCAGTAAACGGTTGTGGTTATGAAATATAATGCGGGTGAAAGGCAGGGGTGAGGGGGTACCTTGGAGGCCCGTGCCAAGTTGTCCCCCTGAAAAGTCACAGCATGAGGCAGACCTGGTATAGGGAGGTTTACTTGGGGAACGGAGGAGAATGAGGACCTGGAAAGGGGTCAGAAGCAGATAGGGACATGATGCAGTTGGGGGGTGGGGTGGGGGAGAAGGGTGGAGAGAGAGAGAGAGAGAGAGAGAGAGAGAGAGAGAGAGAGAGAGAGCTGGAGTAGAGCTCAGTTCTCTGACATGCTGCCCAGGCCACCTGTACCTGTCAGTGGCACAGATGATGACCACTATTGCTAGGTCCTTGTTACTGAGTCCCTCGGAAGAGTCCAGGGGAATCACCTACAAGCCAGCAGTTTCACCTTCTATAAGCTGAGACATCCAGAAAGGAGTTGGTGACTTTGGTCACACAACTAACTGCAAAGAAGTAGATTCTGCCAACTCTTGAAATAAGCCAGGAAGCAGACACTTCATAGCTGAACCTCACAAAGAGAACCCCAAGGGAGAAGCTTCCTCCCTCCTGACACCAACCCAGGTACCTGTCCACCCCAAGCTGAGAACACCACAGCTAGTGTGTGCCCAGGTCTGTGACCCTAGAAACAGAAGTATTAATATGTGAATTATTAAAACTGTGGCATTAATCAGGCACCCTGAAGTGGGACTGAGTCAAGTCCAGCCTGGGCTACATAACAAAGTCCTGTCTCTAGAAGAAAACAACTACCGACAGCCTGCTTGGTGTGTGGCCATTTGTTACAGAGACCACAGAAAGTGTTACATTGTTCAGGAATGTAACCTAGAGACCAAGGGAGAAACCATGTGCAACTTGTCTGCCTGGAAATTATGCTGTGTGAGCAAGATGACAGAAAACAGGCATTCTCACACATTACAAGAGGCAGTTACGTCAGTGTAATTTCTATGACAGCTGAATATATATATATATATATATATATATATATATATATATATATATATATATATATATCAAGATTTTAAATCACAGCCCTGTCCGCTATCAAGTCTATTTATAACTTATCTGGAGATACATTCACTAGCAAGAATAGGCTAACACGTACAGAAGCATGGTTTGTAATAATAAAAAAATAATTATAATCACTGCATTAATGATCAAGTCCCTGGCTAGGAGAGTGTGATGGTCGTTCTTGGTTGTCAAGCTGACTACATGTGCAATTAACTGAAAAACCAAATGGCTGGGCACACCTGTGAGGGATTTTTCTTAATTAAATTATTTGAGGTGGGGAGATACCCCTTTAATCTAAAACTGTGAGGTAGGGAGAGCCACTCTTAATTTGAGCCATACCTTCTGCTGGCAGCGTATATAAAGGACATGGAAGAAAGAAGCTTTTGTTTTGGGCCTGCTTGTTCTAGCTGTCGAGTCCATTCCATCACTGGAATTAGAGCTAGTTAGTTCTTCAAGATCCTGGTATATACGGAAGACCAACTGAAATACCTAGCCTTTTGGACTAAGCAAATACTGAATTCTTTGACTTTCTATTGGTAGAGAGCCGTGGTTGGATTAACTGGAGTAGAGCCTGTAAGCCACCCTAACAGATGTCTAACAAATTAATATATACATTTATTCTATCATCAGGACTCTTTCTCTAGAGAACCGTGACTAATACAGTAAGTTATAGTCTTTGATACGCTGGATTCTTTGGAGCCATCAAACATAAAAAAGACGTAAGTATTATCTTAAAGATATTCAAGATATTTTTATAGACAATGAAAATAATGTCTTGTTTATTTTTGTAATCAACGTGATACTAACCTAGACACAACAAGGAAGAGAGCATTACAGCAGAGGGATCTCCTCCATCTAATTGGCCTGTGGAATGCCTATGGGCATTTTCTTGATTTCTAACTGATGTAGGAGGGACCAGGCCACTGTGGTCTGAATTGTATTAGAAAGGTAGCTAGCTGATCAAGCCAGTACACAGATTGGTCTTGGCTTCAGTTCCTGCCTCCAGGTTCTTGCCTTGGATTCCCTGGACGATGGCTAGGTGAAACATGCCCACTCCTTCCCAAGTTGCTTTTGGTCATGGTGATTATCACAGCAATAGAGACATGGACAGTAAGCTACCATCTGGCGGCAGAAGCTGAAATATTATCACCAAGGAAGGGGAATGGATGCCATGTAAGAGACTGATGAGACCATCCTGCTCGGAGATAGAGGCGGTATAGCTGCATTGTATACCATGCCCCTAGAGAAGACATGAGAGCAAGGAACACCAAGTATTCACCATAAAGTGACACGCTGCAGAAGACAGCCACCTCCCTGGGTCGTGGGAACGGCTGGTGAGATTCCCAAGAGATGTCACAAGGAGAGCCTCTGTGGACCCAAGAAGTGAACCGTGAGAAAAAAAAAAATCAGTTTTCAGTTTAACCCAAACCGGAGGAAACCAGGATGAGTTCAGATCTTTCCTCTCTCCCCCTCCTGACCACATCCCTTTGCTCTAGCCAGAAAAGTTTCATAAAACTGATCTGAATTAGAGTTCCCACTGCTCAGGAAGCTAAGCATTTTAACAGCTGACCAGGAAAAAAAATGAATTGCCTGTGTGTGAGCAAACAAGCAAGAACTTTGACTTACATTTCATTCTGTGGGTAAACCTTCTGCTGAGAAAAATCCCAAGTGTGGAGAACAAAGCTAAGTTTAACTTTCTAGGAAAACGTGCAAGAAAACTGTGAGGACAATGAAGAAACGGCATTTTGAACATGAGTGAGCAACAAATAAGGTTCTCTTTTCTACCTAATAAATGCTACAGTGTCAACTCGAAACTTACTGAGGAAAAAGGAACACGGCTGGTTGGTTAATACTTGGAAAGCGCCAAGAATAAAATAGTGACAAAGCAATGTCCTCGGGCACCATGCGAGTAGAAAGAGAAACCCACAGTGACAGGCCCTTCACATCACGGGGTTGTGTTTTATTTTGTCCTGACACTCGTTTTACTGTATCTGAGACAGAAAGCTAGGCTTCACACATGCGTACTCTACCAAAGAGCGTGTCCTAAGGCCTGTCCCAACCATGCTTTGCTGTGGCTTGCCCCGCCTCCACCACCACCGCCCCGCCCCGCCACTCCACGCCACGCCACGCCCCAGTCTCCCACGTGCCGGGCCTACTCGCAACTGTGTCTCCTTGCTCAACAGCTCTCAGCACTGCGCAGTTCCCATGTCCTGTCCCTGTTCCTCCTGTGACATAGGAGAGGCTTCAGATATGAGATAACAGAAAGATCTGATGGCATTTAACTTTCTAGGTATGCTTGAGGTCGAGTCTGGTAAAACTGTCATGAGCTCTACAGTCACTTTCAAGGAGTGCAGCTGAGAACGTCAGGAATAACAGCCTACAGGCAAAGGAAATCGAGGTCCCAGCTCGGAGAAATCACTTTCCATGAAGCTCTCAGCCTAGGCCCAGCACAGCATCAAGCCAAGAAGAGGGTTCTATCGCCAAAGAGAATTAGCTGAAGAAATACCATGGTGGAAAAAAGGAGTTCCCTCTTCAGTTTCTTTTTATTGTGAAGTTTTTCTATTTTAATTAGCATAAAAAGTAAATGGCTCTGTTGTGACATTTTTATACATACTTTGTATTTATTTATGAGCCATTTTAGATGAAGCTCTCCCATGCTCCTTCACTCTCCTGCTAACCAACAACCCATCAAGTAGCCCCCTTTCTCTGTAAATGTCATGTAAACAGACTTCGTCTTCCACGGTCCCTTTTCTAGCCAACATACACACACAGACACACAAATGCAGGTGACATTTGCCTTTTGAGTCTAGTTACTTCACTAGATATAATAATTTATCCAGCTCCACACTTTTTCCTGAAACTTCATTTTTCATTATAGCTGAATAACACTGTATTGTGTCTAGGTACTGTGTTCTCTCTGTTCGCTTATCTGTTGATGAACATCTAGACTTGTTCTGTTAAGAATAGCTGGGTTCACCAACCAAAGAGTATACATGGAGGGGCCCATGGCTCCAGCTGCATATGTAGCAGAGGATGGTCTTATCTGGCATCAATGGGAGGGGAGGCCCTTGGTCCTGTGAAGGCTCGATGTCCCAGCATAGGGGGATGCTAGAGCGGTGAGGCAGGTGTGGGTAGATGGCTGGGGGAGCACCCTCATGGAGGCAAAGGGGAGGAGGGATGGGATGGGAGGTTTACAGAGGATAAACCTAGGAGAAGAACAACATTTGAAATGTAAAAAAGTGAAATGACCAATTTTTTTTAAAAGAAGAACTGTTAAGAATTGTGAAGCAATAAATGTGGTTGGAAAAATGTCTCATTGGTGGGGTTTAGTAGATCTCTTTGGATATACGTACAGGAGAATCAAGGAACTCTGGGCTATCTGAGAAGACAGTTTTATCTGTCACTAGTCAATAATATATATCTGGCCAACATGGTATCTATATATTTTATCATCTATAAAGAAGATTGTGTGCTGGCTACTTTTATGTCAATTTGATAACAAGCTTTAGTCATCTGAGAGGAAGGAGACTTGGTTGAGAAAACGCCTCCCTAAGATCGGGCTGTAGGCAAGTTTGTAGAGCATTTTCTGAAGTAGTGAGCCATGGGCATTGTGGGTGGTGCCACACCTGAACTGGTGGTCCAGGGTTCTATAAAAACACAAGCTGAGCAAGCCAGTAAGCAGCACCCCTCTGTGGCCTCTGCACCAGCACCTGCCTCCAAGTTCCTGCCCTGCCTGAGTTCCTGTCCTGACTTCCTTTGAGGAATACTGAAGTGGAAGTGGAAGCCAAAGAAACCCTTTTCTCCCCAAGTTGTTTTTGGTCCTGTTGTTTCATCACAGCATTGATAACCCTAAGATACAAAGTAGCCCAGTTCTTTCCAATATCGAAACACCAGAAAGGGTATTATACTTTTAAAGATCAACATCTGAATCAGGGCTCTAAAAGGAAAAAATTCTGAAATAATTGACTGCTGTTGCATAAGAAAGAGAATGTCATAAATAACTCACTGAAGCATATTAGGTGTTATATAAATTATCTAAGTGATTGCATTATTTGTTCTCAGCATATTTAATGACAGTCTGCCATGAGCACAGAAATATATATATATATATATATATATATATATATATATATATATATATATAAAACAGGTGCTGTGAAGAGGACACAGCCTGTACCGTTCATGAAGACAGTCATGTGTCACTTGTACTAAAAATTAGAACACGCATAGTTTGATTTGCAATGGGAGGAGCACCTGAAGTTGGTCCAGCCATAGTGCAAACACTAGGAGAATGGGGCACATGGTGCAGAGTCTCTGAAACAAGAGTTCTAGAATTTATAAAACAAGGTCTAGGGACCAGATTCCTCAGTAGGTAAAGGTGCTTGCCACCATACCTAATAACTTGAGTTGAATCCCTAGTACACACATGGAAGAAAGAGAAAACCAATCCCTACATACTTCCCTCAGACTGCCACATGCGCACACATCATGGTACCATATGTCCACACACACACACATAAGTGAATGAATAAATACATAAAAAAGAGGTGTTGTGTGGACTAGTCCAGATATCTTAATAAGAATCTACACATCAATTAAATTGCTATAATTATATGCATAAACACGTATAACAAACTGAGAACACTTTCTTTGTGAAGCTGATTCTCTCCTTCCATCATGTGGATTCTAGGAAGTAAACACAGGTCATGGGGCTTGGTGACAGTGATATTAATTAATGGCTGAGTCATCTTGCCTACCCTGTATCTATTGTTCTAATTGAAAGATCTTACCTTTTACTTTTTTTTTAACCCAAAAGCAAAGAGATGAGTTATTTCCCCAAAACACTGCAAAAGAGAAATTATGATATAATAAAACACATTAAAATCATACTTCAACTTTTTTGTTTTGTTTTGTTTTTTGTTTTTCAAGACAGGGTTTCTTTGTGTAACCCTTGCTGTCCTGGAACTCACTCTGCAGACCAGGCTGGCCTCGAACTCAGAAATCCACTTGCCTCTGCCTCCAAAGTGCTGGGATTAAAAGCATGCGCCACCACTGCCCGGCATACCTCAACTTTAGACATCCTTTACAGACTTTAAAGTAAGCTCACTGGTTTTAAAATATTTAGTTGTATTCTACCTAGACTTGGTCAAAATAAGAACCTTCAAAGCCTGACCTTTCAAGAAAAGGCATTTTAAAAATATCTTAGTGGGTTGTTTGTTTTCTTGATGCTAAATTATTTTATTCTTTATAAATTCTAGATACTAACCCTCTATCAGATAAACAAATATTTTCCCCTTCTGTACCCTGCTGCTTTGCTTACATGATGGTGTCCTTTGCTATATAAAAGCTTTTCAGTTTCACAAGGTCCCATTTATTAATTGTCATTCTTAATCCCTAGGATTTAAATGTTCTATTCAGAAAGTCCTTTCCCATACCAATGAGTTCAAACCTGTTTCCCACTGTCCTTGTCTGTCAGAGTCTGGGTACCTAGGCTTATGATGATGTCTTTGGTCCAAAATGGGATATGTACCTGAACATAGAGGTCTGAGAAGATGGGTGAGAAACTCTTGAAGAAATGTTCAACAGCCTTAGCCATAAGAAAAATGCAAATTAAAACAATGTTAAGATTTCCTTTTTTTTTCCTTAAAGATTTATTTTATGTATATGAGTACACTGAAACTGTCTTCAGACACACCAGAAGAGGGCATCAGATCCATTACAGATGGTTGTGAGCCACCATGTGGTTGCTGGAAATTGAACTCAGGACCTCTGGAGGAGGAGTCAAGTACTCTTAACCACTGAGCCATCTCTTCAGCTCTGAGATCTCCTCTTACCCTAATTGGAATAGCCAAAAGCAATAAAACAAATGACAGTTCATTCTGTCGGGAAAAGAGAACATTTATTCATTGCTGGAGGGAGGGCAAATTTGTACAGCGACTGTGGAAATCAGTGCGGACGGTCCTCAGGAAACTGAGAATTGATCATCCACAAGATCCAGCTAAACACTCTTGGGCATATACCCAAAGGACTCTCTATGTTACTACAGAGAAACTTACTCATCTATATTCATTTCTGCCCTATTCATACTACCCAGAAATTAGAAAGAGACTAGGTGTCTCTCAACTGAAGAATGGATAATGAAAATATGGTACATTTATATGGTAGAATGTTAGTCCTCTGTTAAGAAAAGAAATTATGAAATTTGCAGGTAAATGGATGGAGCTAGAAAAATAACTAGTCCAGTGAGGGATTTATCAGACCTCAAAAGACCAAAGACAAAATAACAAATCCAGTGCCAGGAGTGGGTTACATTGTGTTGGTTGTTGGCCACAGGGGTCCCTTGGAACACTGCAAACATCACACAGCTATTGTAAAGGCTTAAGTCTGCTCTCTCCAACCTGATGGAAAGGCCCTGTTGATGAGGATATTTACTTACATCATTGAACATGGAGAAGTCAAGCTGGTACCCATCCAGAAGCTTCACTCCTACTGACTAGTGCTTGTATTGCTAAAAGGTACTCTACAGACTATTAGAGGAGAAAGGTAATCTTTAATTTTATACAACTACAAACACCGTAACCTATAACCATGACCTGAATGTAAGCTATACTGGTGCAATAGTGGCCCTAAGATTATTACAGTAACCAACCATTTTTTAATTGGATTTAAGGCCTACTCCATGAGATGGAACCCACACCTGAAACTGCTGAAGAGGCAATGAACCTAAGACTAGAAAGATCTAGTCTAGGGTAAAAGATTAGGCCTAGGGTAAAAGCTAATACCATTATTCTGCTAAGAGAACATAGTAATAAAATGACTTCTACTCATCCATAGAGCAGCGTGTCACCCAACATCAACAGAGAAGCTGCTTCTTGCAATGGGTGGGAATTAACATAGATTCTACAAGTAGACCATGTGCAGAGAGTGCGAGACTTTGGGACACTCAGTCCTAAATGGAATGTCTTCATCAAACTCCTCTCCTCAAGGCTCAGGGATCTATGTAGAAGAGGTGGTGCAAAGTTTATCCAGGGGTGCTGGGTGATTTCAGGGAAATAGTGTCTTTTGGACACAAAAGGAGCAATGCACATATGAACTCACAGAGATTGGCATCGCCTACAAGACCTGCTGTGGTAGTGCACACCTTTGATCTCAGACTTTGGGAGGCAGAAGGAGGCAGATATGTGAGTTCTGAGCTTGAGGCCAGATGGTCTATAGAGTGAGTTCCAGGACAATTAAGGGTACACAGAGAAACCCTGTCTTGAAGACCCAATAAAATAAAATATATCATCTTATATTAAATTTAAAAATTCTGACCAACTTTTATTTAGAAAATTAGGCTATAGGCCTCAAGTGTTATCTGCTGACAGTCTTAGTTTTTGAGTTGCTGAGGCATTAGAGAGATAAGATAAGGGATTTCTCCTGAGAAACCCACTTTATATTGAAGCCAGGCAGCTGAGGTTGTCTGTTCAAACTTTAGCTAGTGAGTCTAGTAGGCAGAAGGAGAATTTCACATAATGACTTGCTGTGGAGAGAAGAGAAAATAGAAAACTACTAGCCTGATCTCTCTAGAATTGCATCCCCTGAGAGGTAAGAGAAGTGTGAATGTATAGATTTGGGGGCATCCTCCGATGCAATCTTTCCTTAGGATATTAAATATCTTTAACCTCAACTTAGACTTTAGCCTTAGAACTACCCAGTTCCTCCATAATCTATGTCACTTTCTAGTCTTGGGTGAAGAATACACAGTAGCTTCCAGACACCCTCCACCTAGAGAACCTGTCTTTTCTCTATGTGCTTCTTGTGAAAGCCGTTGACACAGAGTTGGTTTACTACCTGATGAGAGCTGGTAGAGAAGCTGTATCTAGGGTTAGGAGAGATGACTTGTTACAATCATTATGAGAAAGTGTCCTGGAAGACTATCTGCTCATTGAAGTAAGACAAGAAAATATCATGTCTAATAGTGCCTTCTTCCTTGGAATTACTATTCCATTCATGTGAAGAGAAGATGTTAAGAGCAAGGCAATTCATATAAAAGAAAACATTTAAAGGGGTTTTTGCTTACAGTTTTAGAAGGTTAGTACACAATAAACATATCATGAAACAGACAGGCATGGTGCTGGAATGGCAGTTAAAAGCTTTACATCCTGGTCTGTAGGCAACAGGCAGAGCTTTTGAAACTCACCTTGGTGACACACCTCAGTGTTATACCTTCTAAACCTTCTTGAACAGTTCTACTTACTGAGGACCAAACATTTAAATGTATGAGCCTGTGAAGGTATTCTAATTCAAACCATCTCATTCCACTCCCTGGCTCCATAGGCTTCTGCTTGAGGAATCAGCCACACTCCATTTCATCCCTGAGAACTAATTTTAGTCTGCATGTAGCTAAGTTTCTGTTTACTATAAAACTTAATTTACTGTTTCTCAGAACTAGCTGAAACCCACCCCATAACCATGAAATGTTCTGTATGTAACAAACATTCCAGGAAGATTTCTTTAACTATTTTGTAAAATCCTAACTTCCTAATCTTACTTCTGTAACTATGCTTGCTTGCAGAAACACCACCACCACCACCACCCTGTGGATATTTCACTATAAAAGAGGTATGAAAAATTGGCCCCAGAGCTGATATCTTGAACCCCACCTTAGGGAAAGATAGCCATTGGCCTGGCTCTGCTGTGTTCAAAATACTGCTTGCTTTGATTTGACCATAATTTGCAGTTGGTGGTCTTCCTCCTCATATCTATGAAATTAACAGTAGCCATATTATAATGCAAAATTCATTCCAACCTCAAAAGTCCTCATACTTTTTCACAATCTCAAAACAGTTTAAAAGGCCAAAGTCTCTTCTAAGACTCAAAGCAATCTCTAATTCTAACCCCATGTGAAAGCAAAAGCAAAAACCAAGTCCCATACTTCCAACATAGAGTGGCATTGAATATATATTATCACTCACTATAAGGGGGTTGGAGCAGGGCATAATAAGGAAATATTGGACCAATGCAAGACTCAGGAAGGCAAACTCCAAGTCTTGCATTTCCAAGTCTGGTGTCAAAGCATTCTTCAGATCTCCCACTCCTTCCAGCTCTGTCGACTAAATCACACTTTTCTCTCTTGGGCTAATTCTGGGCTCTGTCAGCAGTTCTCCTTCACAGGTATCGCTTTATCACATTTTGAATCAGGCTTTTCTTTAAACTTTTTATCTCCTTGACTCTGGAATTGACTCCAATATTACAGTTTTTGGTGCTCTTTTTTGTCCTCCAACTGTCCATTTTACATTTCTCTTTGCCCCACTTGCCCCTTTTCATTGTAAATGAACACTAACAATCATGGGAGACAGTTAATACTAGGCTGTATTGAAATCTCCTCTACCAATCCATTAATACAAACCCCTTCAATTTAGCCTGTGGCACATTTTTAGGACAAAGGAAAAACAACAACAACAACAAAACCTAAACAAACAAAAAACAACAACAAAAGTTTTCCCCTCTGAAACCTTTTTTTAAAGATTTATTTATTTACTTTATGTATATGAGTACACTATAGTTGTCTTCAGACACACCAGAAGAGAACATCAGATTTCATTACAGATGGTTGTGAGCCACCATGTGGTTGCTGGGAATTGAACTCAGAACCTCTGGAAGAGGAGTCAAGTGCTCTTAACCACTGAGCCATCTCTCCAGCCCCCCTCTGAAGCCTTTTAATCTAGATCTGCATAGTTCAAATTGCTCTCAGCACTGCTGTCTTCTATTAGGATGGCACACTGAACCGCACTTAAAGCACTCAACTGCTTTTCTAGTCAAAAGTCTCAAAGTCTTCCCTATTCCTCCAAACAACAGCATGGTCAGGCCTGTCAGAACAATACCTCAGTCCCTTTGTCCTAGTCAGTGTTCTATTGCTGTGAAGAGACACCATGACTATGACAACTCTTATAAAAGAAAACATTTAACTGGGGCTTGCTTATAGTTTCTGACGTTTAGTACATTAACATCATAGCCAGGAGCATGGCTGTAAATAGGCAGACATGATTCTGGAAAAGGAGGTAAAAGTTCTACATCTGGATCTGCAGGCAGCAAGAGGAGAGAAACACTGAACCTGTCTTTGGTTTTTGAAACTTCAAAATCCTTTCCCAGTGACACATGACTTTAAACAAGGTCAAACATACTCTAACAACACCACACATACTTCAACAAGGCCATCCCTTAATCCTTCTAAAGTAATACCATTCCCTGATGATTAAGCATTCAAATATATGAGCATATGTGGCTCATCCTTATTCAAACTATCACACGGTGGCACCAACTTCTGTCTTAGTTAATGTTCTATTGTTATGAAAAGACACCATGACCAAGACAAGTCTTCTAAAAGAAAACACTGAACTGGGGGTTTGCTTACAATTTTGAGGGTTAGTCAGTGATCATCAAGGTAGAAAGCATACATGCATGGACCAGTAGCTGAAAGTTTTAAATCCTGATCTGTAGGAAGAAGGGAAGGAGGGAAGGATGGAAGGAGAGAAAAGGAGAGAGAGAGAGAGAGAGAGAGAGAGAGAGATTAGTGTGGTCTTTCTAAACCTTAAAGCCCACTCCCAATGACACACCCACTCCAACAAGGCCACATCCACTCCAATGAGGCTATACTTTCTAATCCTTCCCAAAGATAAACTAAGCATTTAAACATATGAGCCTGTGGAGTCCATTCTTATTTAAACCCCATAGGTGGGAACTGTAAGAGGGACAATTCAAAAGAAGTTTCAAAAGTTTAATTCAATTAAGATGAGATTACTTCCTAATTAATGGAAGAGTGATATACCAGCTCATATTACAGAAAGTAAACAGGGTCTCAGAGTACCCAGAGTTTAATAATAGATATTCAGAGAAGTCAAAACAGGGATAGGAAGATGGAAATCGTTCATATTGCTTGCACAAACATTGACCTTATAGATGCATGAATTTGCCTCACTTCAGGAAGGCCTAAATTGCCTGCCTTGCAACCCGGTTATCTTGTCACAGTAGTCTTTTGGCAGAAAACACTCTAATAGATTTTAGTTGTCCATTACATGTCCAATGGTTTATGGCAGATAATAGAAGTTTTAAAACCAAATGAAGCTGAGAAGCAAGGGTATTGAAGATAGGAGACTCTGTCATAGAGGGATTCTGATTCCCTAGATAAAGTCTGATGTTTCTATCTTTATTTATTTTGTGTCATTTAGCTATCTGCTTGTGTATAATCTTAAGAGCTACTCAAGCAAAAACAAACCTCAAGAATAAATCATGTCCTTAAAGCCCTTAATATTTAATTTTAGAAGTAAACATTCTGTAACCCAGACATATGTAAAACTAAAGAAAAAGCTTGAGTAAAATTTAAAAGGGAAAAAAATCTTTTACCATCATAGTGGCTGAAGAGTTAGGTTCTGCCTTAACAACAGTACCTTAAAGGAGAGGCAGGATATCTTACCTGGTCTTGGCTTGGGAAAGGCATCTGCTGCCACTCATTTCTTGTTTCAAAATGTCTTGCATGAAGTATCTAGATGAGGGTGTCCAGCTACACCTACCTCCTATTTGCAAAGCAGGGAGAAATCAGTTTTCTAGCTTGCTTTGACAAAACTGATTAGTTCAGTTAATCATTACAGTCATGTCAATTGAAATGATAAAGGTCTAGAGAGTAGTGAGGGAAATTTTCAGTGTGGGAACTGGAGATAATTTGTTCTCTTGCCTCCTTAAAACTGGCTTGCCCAATGTTATGGGGTGGGGGTTCAGTGTCTGGACCAGATATTTCAGGTTCTTGGTTTCTTATTCCAGGAAATGAGATATAGGTGAATATACATTGCATTGAGTGTGATTTTAAAAAGGATCTATAAAATCAAAAGTTAGATTAAAATCTATAACAAAAGGGTTAATAGTTAAAAGCCATGTGTAGATATCTTAATTTGCTATACTCTACCATGTGTGTGACTTTGTGTTCAATTCTTGTTTAGGAGAATGGTGGGTGTCTCATGGACTCATCTTGGAGTACCGGGTAGATGGCCACCATCTTGGCTGATGACCTCACTGGATGGAAACAACCACATTGCCGGTAGCCATCTTTACCAAGATGAAATAGAGAACATGTCATGTGACTTCACCTCTATCTTGGTTAAGGTGACCATGTAATATAAACCAACTATGGCAACACCCATAAAAATTCTTAGTCCTATGGAACCCTCTGCCTATCATTATTTCTTTTTTTTTTTTTTTTGACTAAGGAGGCAGCACCAAGTCTCTAAGATGTTTTTGTTTTATTTTACTTTTCCTACATAAAGGAAGCAACAGCAGGCTTCCAAGATATTTTGGATTAGGATGGATTTCTGTACGATAATTTTTTTTGTCCTGAGAATGAAAAATAACAGATGAAGACAAAACCATAAACAACGTAGAAAATAGGACTTAAAAACAACATATGTTTGATGATAAAGGCTTATAGACTTACCTGCCTCTTTTGCAGGAGTGACTGCTGTGTCACAGGTGCGTCAGTAGTTGGCAGAGAAGAGAAAGGCTATGTCTATGCTCAGTGTTCTGACCTGTGAACATCTGAATGATTGGTACCCCAACCCTCCCTAAAATAAAGTGAGCCTGAGACAGCCACAAGTCTGGTGCCAGGGGTCCAGGACAGGGACCTAGTCCAAGACAACCCCCAGTCCAGCCATGCAGGCTGGGACAGGCTCCCAGGGTAGGGAGTAAGCCAGAGACTAGGAGAACCCCATCTGGAACCTTGGGCCCTGGGCGGGAATGAGCCTGAGACAGTCAATCCTCACATGGGGTTACTACAGCAGGCCTAGGATAGGAGTGAACCCAAGATGACCACCAGACTGGAGCCATGGGACCTAGACAGGAAGCCACCTTGAGATGACCAACAGTCTGACACCGTGCAGGCCTATGGGGCAGACCATGCCCAACATGGCCTGTGCCCAGTGCTGTAATGCATAAATGGGACATAGTACTCCTGAGACAGACCACTCCTGAGACACTCCAGACACTCAGAGACCCTGGACACCACTTAGAAGAGCATGTAATTGGTGGATAAATAGAAAAGAAAAAGGAAGCATAAGGATGTGAAACAATGAAGAGAGACTCAAGGGTAGTAAGGAACAGCCTGATGAGAATAGCCAATGATGCCATCTGGGACCATGGTGGGGTCCTGTGCTGCCAGCAAGGGCCACATCTGGGTCCATAGCCCTGCAGCAGCAGGGGCCTATTACCACTAAAGGCTGGGCAGGTATCCCTGGTCTATACTGCCACTCGGGGACATTTTTTTTTTTATGGAAGACTCGGTTTAATCCTAACAATATATCACTGGTGCACTCCAGCAGTCTGGGTGTAGTGGCACACCTTTAAATCTGGTGATCTGAGAAGCAGAGGCAAGAACAAGAGTTTGGCATTGACCTAGGTTACACATCCTAAAGACAAGCCCAAGACGCATCCATCTCAAACCTGTGTGCGAGACTGAACAGAGGCATGTTTGTGAGTTTGGGGGACCAGCCTGGGCTACACAGCGTCTCTATCCTTACCATCAATTTACAGCTGGGAATGCAGCTTTGTAAAGTATGTGACCTGCTAGTATGTCCACAGCCCTGGGTTGAACGTCCAGCATTGTATGCTGTGGTACACTTCAGCACTTAGGAAATGAAGGCCCAAGGATCAACCAAGCCCATAACTATGCAGTCAAGAAGAGATGAGGGGTCTGTGGGAGCCATGCTCTTTCTGGGGAGCTACTACTGCCAGTTGATGACTGCTGGAGCACGGGGAGCCATCAGCAGTCAGTTTAGCTACTGGTGAGCTGCCTGTACACTGGTAAATACACTGTATTCACATCTGTGTAAGTGGCCCCGAAGGCAGAATTGGTGGGGCTACAGGTGCAATAACAGAAGACAGGGACGGTAAGTGTGATCAGAGTGGGAAATGTCAAGTAATAACATTTTTAAAAAATTAAAATACTCAAGGCCAGCCTGTGCTGCAAAAGACCCTGCCTTGGATATATAAAAATCAACCAGGTATCCACCTGTAATAGCATCAATTCATAAGACACATCTTGGACAATGGAATCCCAGCGTTAAGAAAAATCAATCAAGGACATATTTCTCACATGCATATTATTAGTTAAAAGCCAATCTGAATGGTAGCATACTATATGATTTCAAATGTATGGCACTCTATAAACACTTGTCAACACCCAGACTGTTTAGCACAAGCAGTGCACTCTATACTAGTCAAAAATATATCAGTACTGGCTAGGTGGTATTGTACACACATGTAAATCTCAACACGTTTCTGGTCTACCTAGAATTTCCAGGCCCGCTGGAGTTGCTACAAGAAAAAGCCTTACAAAAACAAAACAAAACAACAACAAAAAAACTATTTTTAAAAAAGAAAAAAGAGCCGGGCGTAGTGGCGCACGCCTTTAATCTCAGCACTTGGAAGGCAGAGGCAGGAGGATTTCTGAGTTCCAGGCCAGCCTGGTCTACAGAGTGAGTTCCAGGACAGCCAGGGCTATACAGAGAGACCCTGCCTCGAAGAAAGAAAGAAAGAAAGAAAGAAAGAAAGAAAGAAAGAAAGAAAGAAAGAAAGAAAGAAAGAAAGAAAGAAAGAAAGAAAGAAAGTCAAAAAAGTACTTTCTGCTTTGCTAATTTGAAACTACTCCCCATCCCCCCTCCAAAAAAATCTATGTTAAAAAAAAGTACAGCAAAACAAACCCACTAAAACGAAATCATTTCTCAGATAGCTAAGCATTTAGCAACACCAGCACAAGACCATGAAGAGCTGTCAGAGACGTTAAGATTCAGCAGGATGTTGTTAGAGTGATGGATGCTGATTGTCTGCAGATTCCCCCTCTGCTCTGATGACTGACGGCCAGTTTGTTTGTTTGTTTGTTTGTTTTTTGTTTGTTTGTTAGCCATTATAGGGATCACAGAATATTTTTCTTTGCTTCTTCCATTCCCTTTAGATCAGAGTAAAATCTTGTCTAAGGCGGCATATTTGGGGGTAGGGCATTTTTCTTTGCACGGCTTCTAATTTTAAAGTTTCTTAGGATCTTCTTGTTGCTGTGAACACATTCAGGACATAGCAAATTATCTTCCACTCCTGGTTCTGGGATAATACAGGCCAGTAACAAGAAGAGAAAATTCATCCTTGGGGGAGTGTCTGGAACCCAGGTCTGACCAGCAAAAAATTGCAGGTGAACCCAGCCTTTCTTATCTGCAGAGAGCTGCCTGCCGTGGACAACACACCATCTGAATCCAATGGCTTGTGGCAGAAAGGCCTCCACATTAGAGGGAAGAGGACATCGATTCTTAGACATTGACTGGGCTGCTCTCATGGCAATCCTTGTCCAGGCTGCAAATGTGGACCCCTTAGGTGAAGTTAGAATTTCCAGGATACCACTCTCCTGCTTCCTCCTTTGGCAGCTGCTTGGAGGCCCGATTCCTCTGAAGACTATCTTGGATTTCTTGTGACCCTGCTTCATTCTGGCCTCATGAGATGTATTGGGAATATAACATTCTTGTTTAGAATATGAATGTCTCCGAAGTCTCAAATAGACCTCAACTTTCTTGCCATCCGTACTCAAGTTATGATACCGACATACTCCCGAAGAGTATTCCGGGACACGTTAATAGGAGGCAAGCTGAGCAGAGGACAGGTACTTGGTATAGTTCTGGTTGGGTGTTTGATTCCAGCATGCCTCACCAGAGAACGGGCTGGTGGGTGTGGTCTATGGTTGAAGAAGAAACATTTGATTGCGAAGGATAGTCTGTGATTAGCTCCTCCTCAGTAAATGGGACCAGCGTTAAAACCACACTTTCTTCATCCAAGTTTTCCTCACACTGGTTCTCACTGTAAGTCTCCAGGCTGAAGTATGACATTTCCAGGCAAGCTTGGAAGAAGACAAAGGCCGGGGACATTTTAATATCTAAGGGTTGTGTAGAACTAGCTCTGAGCATTATGGGAGAGCTAGCGCTGAGGGCGTGACAGCAGGAGAGCAGACCCTGCCCTTAGCTTCAGAGCTCAGAAGAGCAGCCCACACACACTGCCGGAGTAGCAGGTGAGCCGATCCCCAGTGTATAAACGTGTGAGAGCTGGCCCCATTACTTATCTAGGATGCAGTGACATGGGTAAGGAAGAGATGCCCACCTTCTCTTGTCCCTTGTCACCTACGACAGGCAGAAAAGCTGTCCCTGAGGGACAGGGATGGCCCTGACCATCTCCTACTGCAACACTCGAGAGTGGGCCTTGCATAGTAGAGCTGGCCCTGCATATAGGGGATGCAGGTGAGCTAGCTCCAAGGGCATAAGCGCGAGAGAGCTTGCCTTCCCTCTGGTCTGCTGAGCAGTGGTCTTAGTTAGGGCAATACTGCCCCGCTATGCCCACCTGTTATGTGTGAGAGAACTGGCCCTGGTAGGGTCATGAGAGTAGAAGAGGAGGCCCTGCATCTCACCTGGGCTGACATTGATGGCAGGGACAATGGGATCCATCCCTACAAGTTGTCTGCCATGAGGCAGCACTGGCAAGTTCTTCTTGACCCCTGACCCCCTGCCACCTGTGTCAGGTCGGGAAGCTGGCCTTGGTATCATGAGGACAGTAGAGCCGTCCCTGCCCCTCGCCTGCTGTAGCGCTAAGGAGAGCGGGCTCTGGACCTCGCCCGGGCAGCACAGTAGAGCAGGCCCTGGATGTGGGGGTCGCAGATGAGCCAGTCCAAAAGGGAGTAAGTGTAAGAGAGCTTTCTCTGCCCCTTCTCTGCTGTACAGTGGTGTGGATAAGAGAGAGAGATGCCCTCCTCCCCTCCCTCATCCTCACCATCTATGGCAGCTGGCCCCTGGGGTCACGAGAGTGAGAGAACTGACCCTGTATCTCAGGAGAGTAGGCCCTGTACCTCAGGGGGGCAGCAGGGAAGAACCTGCCCTGGTAGCTAGCTCAGTTTGCTGGTGAGATGGTGAGGCAGCTCTAAAAGCATGAGAGCAGGCCGGCAGATGGGTTGGCCAGCTCAGATACCTCTCAGTCCCAGATCCATGGCTTTGGATTGGACCAACCCAACATTTATCCTGTCGATGGACTGCTAGAGAGCACGAAGGGGCCGGTCCTACAGATCCAAGACTACAGGATCTTCATGACACAGGGCAACAACAAAATATCCAAAAGGAGTCCCAATGAGGATCCAGCATTGATAGTGTAGGAGAGGCCAGAGGCCTTGTACCAGACCTGTGAGTCATCGCCATGAACATTTGCAGGCAAAGATGTGTGGACAAAAGGATGTGCTGTGGGACACGCTGTGACACACTGCAGCTTCCACAATGAATTTCTTTTTCTGTTTGGGGGGAAAATACAATGGTAGAGAGTAGATATAAAGGGAGGAGAGAGATAAGTGTGATTGGGGTACATGATGTAAAACTCACAAAGAACCAATGAAATAGTAACCAAAAGGTTTATAAATTTCTAAAGTTATATAGTGTGCTCGGGTTAACAGAAATTGACTTACAGATATAAATCTAACCACGTCTGTCTTTGCTACCAACTGTGTTCAACACCAGTGTTCTAGAAAACTTTAGATAAGGAAGAGCATATGTTTAATGAATGAGGTTTATGAATTCCTAATGTCCATTCAGGCTAGCAAAAACTGACTTGAAGATGGAGGTATGGTCTCTGTCTTTGCTAGCTTTGCTAAGCTTTAGCTATTTGAATAAACTGAGTCATACAAGAAATTATGATATTCTGTACAGATATACTATGAACAGGTTGAGAAAATAAGTTTCCAGTCTCTCTGTAGACTGCATTTATGGTTTAAAGGTTATTTTGATAATATAGGATCTGTATTCAAAGATTTATAATTTTTAAGATTCAAGCGAAACAATGATAAAATTATAAAATCCTAATCTTATAAAAGAGTTACTAATTTGTTGTGAACTGTTAAAGATAATTAAGATATACAGGTTTATACTCAGTCATGCTAGGTGCAAAGGTAATTTATTTAAAGAGACAAGCTTGGAGAGAGAGATTGACTTTTATCTTCTATCATATAGATATCTATTCTCTCCTACAACATAGTATTCTGCTTATGTTGTCAAAATTAAGCTTAAAGTAAACAAGTTTAAAGGAAATTAAAAGTTAGTTAATGTAAGATAACATTCAGCATCAGGTATGTTCTAAAAACTGAATGCCTGAGTGAAATGCATTACATTTATAGTTACCCACATGGTAGGAAACCTCTAGGCTCAAGTTATAACCTTGAATGGAGCACATGTTCCCTTGGATGGAACATCATCCCACCAGAGCAAGTTGTATGCTAGGGTTATTATAGCACTAGGTTGTATGACAAATAAAACCTGCCATAAATCTGTTGCTTCTGCTTCCAGCTGTGCCTGGCCTGCTTTGTCCATGTAAGCCAAACCAGAAAACAAAACAAAACAAAACAAAACAACAACACCTCACTCCTTTCCTAAAGATGAGTTACTACTCATGTCTCCAATGACAGGAGGATGGATTCTCTTGCCCAGATGGACCTCAGAGTCCACACCTATATCCTAAATGTCTCAAACAATAGAGGGGCAAGTAGCAGTTACTCCCCACTCAATGTCTCCCAAACCAACATGTGAGGAGGTTGTAAACAAGGGGACCATTCGACAGATATGGGAGCTGCATGCTAATTAATTGATCATTCCCTTTACCCTGGCATTCAGTTCTGCCTCTTAGCAAAAGCTAATTTCAGGGTCTATACCCTGTCCACCCATGTTCCTTCATTAAAGGAGGATGCCATGGGACCTATGCATTAAGAATATAGTCTAGCCTCTAACCAGACAGAGAGCTCCAGGACCAGTTCCTGTGCTTTTATGCTTTGACAGTAAAGTAAAGTGTTGAGAGAGAGGAGTGGAGTCTTCAAGACCAGAGAAGAGAGAGATGTTCTTCATATCCTGGGAAATGCTTGTGAATGTTTTCTAAGAAATTCCAAAAGCCAATACTTGTTAAAGCTCATTTAATTTAGTTACCCCTTTCTGTAGAAGATAATTCAGGGTTTTTTCTATTGCCACTTTTATCTCCCAAATAAATGACATGGAGACTCAGTATATTTATGACAATTTTCTGACTCTACACTGGGCAGGTTCTGAACTATTCTGACCTGACTATGCTGGTCTCGCCTACATCCCAACCATTTCCCAGGTGTGTAGCATTACCTGCCATCTTGAATCTCTGTGGTGGTTTCAATAGGTTTGGCTCCCATAGACTCATGTGTTTGAATGTTTGTCCCATAGGGTATGGCACTATTAGGAGGTGTGGTCTTGTTGGAATAAGTGTGGCCCGCCTTGTTGGTAAAATATGTCACTGTGTAGGTGGGACTTGAGGTCTCCTAGTGCTCAAGCTCTGCCCAGTGTAGAATGAGAGCCTCCTCCTGGCTACCTTTGGAAGACAGTCACCTCCTGGCTGCCTTCAGATCAAGATGTAGAACTCTCATCTCCTTCTCCAGCACCATGCCTACCTGCAAGCTGCCATGTTTCCTGCTATGATGATAATGGACTGAACCTATGAGATGTAAGCCAGCCCCAATTAAATGTTTTTCATTATAATAACTGCCTTGGTTATGGTGTCTCTTACAGCAATAAATCCCTAACTAAGACAGTCTCTTTCTGGCACCTTCCTCTGTGTCCTCTTGGTGACCACCTGGTGACCTGCTCATGGCAAATGCCTCATGGTGAATCTCCCATGCCTAATCTCTTCTGGCAAATTCCTTTCATTCTGATCTCCACCTGAGACCTCTCACTGGGCCTGGAAGTCCTGCCTCCTCTCTCCTGCCCAGCTCTTGGTTGAATCAGCTCTTTATTAACCAATTAGAGGTGATGGAAAGTGATTTTATACAACATTGAGACAGGGGATACTCTAAGGATAACAACAATGCCAATGTCCAGACTGCAACCAGATCTCTGGGCACAGGAACCAGCATCTGAATACACAGTGCACAAAAGCACTCCCAACACCCTGCTTTACAAATACGACTCTAAGCAATCCAGTTTTAAATAGAAGAATGTTAAGAAACTCGATTGCTGCTGTCACTATGTGGTGACCTAGAGACTTATCCTTAGCAGAAGTAAAGCCTTCTTTGTCAATTCAGTCTGGGGTACTGAAAGTTATTTATTACTGATTCAACATGATTGACTGCTTTTATATTACATCTGTTGGCTGGGAGTAAGGAATGAGAAATTTCATGGAGAATTTTTTAAAGGTTCTGTTAATAAGGGCTCATTAGAGAATTTTGTAAAATGAATCATTTACTCTTGATAAGAACATCATGGTCTCTGGGAGTATACATTTTAAATTGGAAATTGAAAAACATTTCTTTTAGGGGAATACATCTCAGAATAATGTATGTATCTCTTTATGTATCCTGACAATATAAAAATACATTTACTGTACAATCCAGGGATATAGGTGTAAATATTTGATACTTACAAAAATATGCATTGTCATGTTTCCAAATATTAGATATGATCATTTAAGGTAATAGTCCCAATTTTAAAAACTTTACCTTACCAAAATTGTTTCTAAGAAAAAAAATGTGTTTTACTTGTGATATTCTATTTTTGTTCATTAAATAATAGCTGGTGTTGTTAATATTCTAAACAAATATACAAAATTCATTGTACTTGGAAGCAGGGACTATCAGCTAGACACTTTTCTGTTCAGATTCATGCCTTCCATGCTGACTTTAAATGCTCTCTTTCAGAAAGCTTTCAGGTGCTTGCTCCTTCTGTGGGAGTCTGATGGAAACAAAGACCTAATCACAGTTACCTCATCCGCTAGAGCACTTTGGCCATGCTCCAGCCAGTTACATACCATTGCCTTTAACCCTATGTTAACTTCATATTTAACCTTATGTTATAATGGCTCTTGTTGATCTTGATACAAATGTCTTCCTCCTGTAACTTTATATCTCAGTGTCCCCCACCAAGCTGTACAGTTATTACATCCTGGGTTGTGTTCTGGGTCTTTGCCAGCTGTTGAGTTTTCTCACGGGCCCTTGGATGGACCCTCTCTCTAACTGCTGCTCCCTTACCAGCCAGGATGCTGTTAGAGATATCAATGCTCCCAAATCCCTTAAAGGGGTTCAGGTGGCCTCTAAAAGGACTCTAATGGACCACGGGCCATCCAACTCGTCTCTCTTCTTGCCACTCTGGACATTCTTTGGGGGAGTCAAAACTAAAACAGCAGGACAGAAGCCTTCTTTACAGCCATTAACCTCTCTGACTCACCAGCTCAGAGTAGCTTAATATCCTTCAGGACCAGCTTGGCTCGTTGACTGCTGCAGTTCAAAGAGGCCTAGATATGACTTCTGCTAGGGATGGGATGCATGCCCCACCACCCCAAACAATGCTCCTCCCACACCAAAACTATGCTAATTTGTTTGAAATGGGACATTCCACAAAATCTTCTGGTTCCCTCCCCCCACTCTGGCTCCTCCCCTCGATCACTCTTTTCTCCTCATCTTTGTTGTTCCACACACTCTCCCAATAGCTCTCATCCTACAACAGCTCTCATCCTACAACAGCTCTGTTTGTTCCTGTTAAATCTGCAAACAGACCTTTTAGATGCTCTGGAGAAACGCTGGCTGAAAAGGGACTGCATCTTTTTACATTAGTCCTCTATTTTTTTTCCTGATCCTTCCCTTGGATGGTGTGTCGCCCCCTGCTACTTCTGCTGACTTACTTTGGCAATGGGACAAATCCAGAATCAATTTTATGCCCACTTTCTCTCACTGGCCCACTCCGTCTCTCCCACCTCTTTGCTTATCTCTCAACCTTCCTTCCAGGAAAAATCGGTCTTACCTTGTAATCAAATCATCAGTTTCCTACTTTCAGTCCTCTAATATTTGTTTTCCAAGTCTCTTCAGGAATACAGGAGAGCACGCACCTGATTCAGTTCAGCAGATCGCTCCCTTCCACTTTTGATGACCAGAGGAACCCTTCTGCAGTGTACCCACAACTACCTCCTCCAACAAAGACCCTCCTCAGCAGAGAATATTTATAAAACCCCCACCCACCCTACATTTTTTTTATAACCTCTCAGAATTAGGAAGGATAGTTTCTGGCTGACAGACTACACTTCCCAGCTTCACTTGCTGACTACGGAAGTCCCTTCCGTACCCACAAGGGGCTTCATCCCATCTTCCGTAGGCATTTTAGCCATCTGCAATGTGCTTGCCAAAATACTGCCTTGTGCCAGGCAGTGGTGGTGCACGCCTTTAATCCCAGCACTTGAGAGGCAGAAGCAGGCAGATTTCTGAGTTTGAGGCAGTCTTGCCTACAAAGTGAGTTCCAGGACAGCCAGGGCTATACAGAGAAATCCTGTCTCGAAAAACCAAAACAAAAAAGATTACTGCCTTGCTGTGACTAAACACGATCCCACCTAAAGTCAGACCGAGCCTCTCTTTGCACCTCCCATTTCTCTACAGCTTTCTTAAATAATCTAATGAAAATAGGGGGTTTTCTTTAAATTTCACGCAGAGGACACTTTACTTTCTTGTACCCGCTCTATTTCTGAGGCAACTCACAAGGCACAGGAGGCAGGAAAGAGACAGGAGCCTGAT
This sequence comes from Mus minutoides, assembly GCA_902729485.2. Lineage (NCBI taxonomy): Eukaryota > Metazoa > Chordata > Mammalia > Rodentia > Muridae > Mus > Mus minutoides. The sequence goes on from LR749983.1 coordinate 40,003, forward strand.
CTTCAACAGACCAGACTGTGTTTATTGGTACACATAGGGAGAGTGAGACTCTCTCGCAGGAAGTTGAAGAGTCCCCCAGAGAAAAAAGATGGCTACAACCCTTTATAGGAGCAAGTGAGGGTCTAAGGAATGTGGAAACAGTTGCCCCTGTTAGACCCCGTGTCTTTCCCGCAGCCTATCCCTTATTTGCTAAAGGCTAGATTGGCTGACCCAATAGACACCCCTTTGATTTTGGAGGTACTCGGTCAACATCTGCACCCCAAATTCCACTCAGATTAAAATCGGTACTCCCCCACTACCTTTGAATCCATATATATATATAATTGGAGTTCAACTGAATAGGAAATGTCAATGCTTAATGATCGTTTGGGGGTGGGGGGGAAGCTTATTTTGTTGTTCAGAGTAAGGTGTGTGTACCTTGATGCAGGTGGTGGGGTCCTAGGTTGCTAGCTGCACGAGAAGAGAGTGTGTCTAGTCAGCCAAGTACAGTTAGAAGGGGAAGAGTGTGAAGCCCAAACCGAAGGGAGTCCCAGTTGCTAGGCTAGTCTATGCTTGCCTGCCTCACCTTTATGGTCCCGTCCCTTTTTCTGCATCCCTTTCATTTGAAGCTACACACGGGTCCCTCCAGCAATGTCCCTCAGACTTCTTTAGTGATTTATGGGGACTACATCTCTCAAGCGTGGCATTTTCCACTTGAAGTGTTTGCTCTGGTACCTACCCTCTCAGATTTCCTGCCCCCGGGGCTGTATGCAATTATCATCATTTGTTCTGCTCAGCAGACTTGGGAACCTTGCATGCTAACTACCCAGCCGCCCTGCAGAGGAAATGGGGTGTGGGTCCTCAGAGGGGAAAGGAAACAGTACAAAGACTTGTTCACAGAACTCAAATATGAATCCCCTCCTCGGAAACAAGGAGAGCAGCCAGACTGACCTGGGTGGAGTCACAGGAAAATGGAACAGCTATTTATAACACAAATGCCTGACATTGAATGGAGCTGCAAGTGAAGACCAAAATTGGGGGGATGGGAGGACAACTGTGGGCACAATTGTCTCCAGTTACGTAGGTATGCACTGAGGCAAAACTACTCAGAAATAGCTTCCCACAATCTAATCAACTTCGTTTGCCATAGAAATGTTTGCAGCTACAGCGCTGAGATCCTAACCCAACTGTGTTGTGATTGGTCAGGATGAAAATGAAGCCGTTTTCAATCCCAAACCCTTGATTCTCATCCCTGCTGCGGATACCAGTTGTACCCTTCCTCCACAAAGCACATTAAGCAATGGCTGCAAGGCCATTGTGTCCTGTCCCAGTTGTATTAGTTCCCTTTGTGTTGCAGTGACCAAGATGCCTGAGACAACTCATACTAGGAAAGCATACTTTGCCTCACAGATTTAAAGTGATGCGCCATCATAGCAGGAAAGGAACTGTAGACTCCAGGGCACGGGGAGCATAAAAGAAAGCCAAAGACACATCCAAGCAAACTCCTTCCTCAGACAAGGCCCATCCCCTACCTTTTACCACCTTTCAATACTGCCATCATGTTACACATACTTGGAAGGATTAATTCACTAATTAGTGCTGAGAACCCCATGATCTAATTGTCTCTGGAACTGCCACTGCAGACACACCCAAGGGTGTGCCTCAATAATCTAGGTATTTTTCAGCTAGTTGATTTGGTAATTAATCAACTGCTACACAGCCCTACCAAAAAAGTGAAAGAAAACCAAGGCACATCAACACAACCACAGGAATGCTACCTATCCTCACATGTATCAACCACACCTTAAATGTCTTCAAATTCCTGTCTTCAAATATAATTCCCTAACTGAAAAAAAAAAAAAAAAACTCACAAAACACAAACAATTTGACAGACTACCTCATAGGTTTTTTGTTTTTTGTTTTTTTGTTTTTTGTTTTTTGTTTTTTGTTTTTTTGTTTTTAGTTTTTTTGTGTTTTTTGGTTTTTTGGTTTTTGGTGTTTTTTTTTTAAAGATTTATTTATTTATTATATGTAAGTACACTGTAGCTGTCTTCAGACACTTCAGAAGAGGGCATCAGATCTCATTACGGATGGTTGTGAGCCACCATGTGGTTGCTGGGATTTGAACTCAGGACCTTCAGAAGAGCAGTCAGTGATCTTAACCGCTGAACCATCTCACCAGGCCCTACCTCATAGTTTTTAACTACGTTGCAAGTCTGTCCTAACCACATGAATCGTTGCCATCATTGTTTGTGATAGATAGACAAGCCTCAATGGTTAAGTGGGACACGCACACATACACACATGACATGGCAGGATACGGGATGGACCTAACATAGGATTAGGTGGCACCTGATGAAAATCTAAAAGAAAAAAAAAAATAATTGGTATATCTTTAGAAGTCAATGTCCAGAGAAGAGAGAGAATCAAACTCCACACAGTGTAATGAACATGTCCCATTTGCAATGAACTCTGCAGGATGAAATAAAACAAGAGCTAGGTTGGGATCCAGGAGTAGATGCTTCTCATTGACCCCGTTTGAGGTGGTAGCGATGCTCTGTTAGCATGAAGAAGGTCTTCAGGTGTTTTCCCGACTTGACTGATTGTCATGGTCCTCTCAGTGGGGTGTTGTGGTTACATGTTCCAGAACAGATAGTTTAGCAGAGAGCTGGCCCCGGGGCCTGTCATACTCAATTCTGAGTTTCACTGGGTTTGGGCTCTCTCAGCCTTGTCAGATTTTCTGTCTGGTGTCATGGTCCACATGCCCCACAATCCATCTGGGTCATACAGTTCTGGAAAAGTCTCAAAATGTACTAACCTTGCTTTTGAGCTTCAGTAGTTCCACCTCTGTCTGCTCTTGTTAACTGAAGTGTGTCAACCCAGAAGATGCTCTTCTTGTCTTTAAAAGTTCTCCTTGAAAAGGGTTCAAGGCTACACTGGGATCTCGAACACCCAGTGTAGTTAATAGCCGGCTAATAAACCCATGTCCAAGCAGTCTTGCCTGGTGAATATTCCACAACACTGGGTGTCATGGTTTGTATATTCTTGGACCAGGGAGTGACACCATTTGCAGGTGTGACCTTGTTGGAATCGGTGTGACCTGGTTGGAGTAGGTGTGTCACTGTGGGTGTGGGCTTAAGACCCTCACCCTAGTTGCCTGTAAGTCAGTCTTCCACTAGCAGCCTTTGGATGAAGACATAGAACTCTCAGCTGTGCCTGCGCCATGCCTGCCTGGATGCTGCCATGCTCCCACCTTGATGATAATGGACTGAACCTCTGAACCTGTAAGCCAGCCGCAATTAAATGCTGTTTTTTATAAGACTTGCCTTGGTCATGGTGTCTGTTCACAGCAGTCAACCCCTAACTAAGACACTGGGTCATATGATAAGTGTGATCTTAGTACTTGAAATACCCCTTTATTGACTTCTGTGATGGCCTGACTATATTACATTCCCACCAACAGTCTACAAATATGCCCATTTGTCTGAATCTTCAATAGTATTTATGGTCATTTGTTTTCTTGATGGAGATTAGGATAAGATGGAATCTCAGTGTTGCGTTCATTGTCATTTTTAAATGATGACTACTGAACATTTTTTCATATGTTTATTGGCCATTTCCACCTGTTCATTTCATTTGTCTATTTATTGATTGGGTTGCTTATTTCTTGTTGAGTTCCTTCTGTATTCTATAGATATTAAATCTCTGTCAGATGTACAGCTGGCAGAGAGTTCTCTCCCACTCTGTAGACTGTATCCTTACTGAATTGAGTGTTTCCTTTGCTATCTAAAAGATTTCTAATTTTACTGTTTGTCAGTTGTTAGAGATGATTCATGAGTCACCGGTGTCCTATGAAGGAAGTTCTTATCTATGCCAATATATCGAAGAGTTTTTATTCTTCTTTCCTCTAATAGTTCCAGAATTCCAGATCTTCCATTACGAATGTTGTTCAATTTGGTGTTGATTTTTGTGCAGGTTGAAAGATAAGGATCTACAGTCATTCTTCTTTTTGTAAACGTTCAACTTTCCCAGGAGACTGACCAGGGTTAGCAGGAAGGCTTAGCAGGTAAAATCCTTGAGTTTAATTGCTTGGACCCACATAAGGCTGAAAGGAGGGAAGTGGAGTTATAAAGTTGTTCTCTGAGCATCACATATACACTTTGTTATGCATGCCCAACTCACACACACACACACACACACACTAATTAAGGAGGAAGAAAATCGTGGTGTTTGACCCAGCAACAGAAAGAAAAAGGGAGCACTGTGGCTCTACAGTGTAACCTGAAATCAGATACAGTAGTATCAGGAGCACTGTGGCTCTACAGTGTAACCTGAAATCAGATACAGAAGTATCGGGAGCACTGTGGCTCTACAGTGTAACCTGAAATCAGATACAGTAGTACCTGGAAACACCATTACCTTTTAGTCAGGATTGTTTTGGTTACCAGGAGAGTTTTGTGCTTCCATATGAATTTTAAGATCTTTTTCTCCTGTGGAAAAAATGGAAATTTTTATGAAAATTGCATTGAATCTATATATTGCTTTGGGGAATGTTATTTGCGATATTAATTCTTCCTATCCATGAACATGGGAGAGAGCTTTACATTTTCTAGTGTTTTCCTTTATTTCTTCCTTCAGTTTTTAAAATTTTTCCTTGTAGAGGTCTTTCACTTCCTTGCTTAGTTTTGTTAGAGATGTTTATTTATCTTGTTAAGAGGCCATGGTAAACAAAAATTAAATCTTAAATTCAAATCTCCTACTTCAGGGTAAAAATACATTCAACTGTTGTTTAACACCCATCTTACCTCTTGAATCTATTCCCCTTGCAACAGTCTTACCTCAGTGAATGGTACCACTGTCAACAGTCCTCTCATGTGTATAGTATTGCCACTAACAATCCTTTCTCAGTGAATGGTAACCACTGTCCACCTATGGATCCAAGACCACGAGCCTTACAGTTGTCCGTAACCTCTTCCACTCCCTACCACCACCACCCTCAATATTAAATTTCTCACCAAATCTTTGTCAAAATTAAAACAAAACAAAAGCTCAATCCTTGTTTTTAATCTACTACTGTTCACCTCAAATATCTAAGTCATTCGTGAGAGCTAGAGATCTCTTCAAGACATACACCACTATATCTGCTTAAATCATGTTTAATGGCTGCCCATCACTGTTAGCATAAACCACCATCGTCATAAGACTTACCACCAGCCTGTGCCTGCTTCTAAATCCCACGCCGCCTTTCCTCTCTCTCTAGAACCATCTTCATACCTCGTTCTTTGAGTTTTCTGCCTCTCTAGTTAGGGCCTTTTTGCAAATACATTAAACCCTACTTGATAGAATAAAATCTCCGGTAAACATGGGTCTTGCCCATCATAATTTACTACACTGCTGATGTCAAGCACAGTGTCTAATATATCAAAGATGTCTTAGAATTTTTCAAATGAATAAGTATGTGGGTTCAGTCTATCGGCTAAACATATTATAATATGTAGCAGGAATTTTGAAAGAAGTCAGAACCAGGATTAGATGTGGGGTGTTCCTCAGAGTCCTTACTCTGGGAAAGGAAATGGACAGCATTCACCAGGGAAAGTGTGCAGCAAGAGCAAAAAGGATTCCAAAACGGAACCAGAGAAACATTGTCACTTAAAATGTAATAACAGCACACAGCGGTCTCTGAAAAACTGTCATAGAGTCACAGAGCAAGAGTGAAAAATTACCTGAAAGAAGAAATTGGAAACAAAATATGAGTTCTGAGACACTGAATTTGAGAGTTAGAAGACTAACATTAATAAGTAGGGTGGGACTAAGTAAATAATGCCAGTGAAAGGAGACCCACAGAAATCTGGTTAAAAAGTCAATGGAAGCCGGAGATAGTGGCAAGAAGCCAGAACCTCAGCGCTTAAGAGGCAGAAGCAGGTGGATCTCTGTAAGTTCAAGGCCAGCCTCGCCTACACAGTAAGTGCCAGGCCAGCCAGGGCTACATAGCAGAATTCTGTTTAAAAACAAAACAAAAATATTCAAAGCCATATAGCATGCTAATCCTTTGTTACATAGCTTGACTTTCCCTCTCTTACCTTCTTCAATAAAACACTAATAAAAGTGTTAGTATAAGTTACATGAACTATATCTTTTAAAGCGAGGGCCATGCAGATACAACAAAGAATTAAATTGTGAAGTTTCCAGAATAAACCGCACCTATTATAAAGATTCTACAAGCTTAATTGACTAATTAAAACTCAGTGATTATGGAGTGCTGCATAGCCCAGTTATCTTGGGCTTTCTTCAATCCCCTTAAAAGCCATTTTTGACCTCTCTTGTTTCTGACCTAACACCCTTTCCATTACCAGGTAAACCTTTTGGAATGTATTAAAAAACATAGTAGCATCTACCAATCCGAGATCTTATGATGCCACCAAAAAAATACCTGAAACTTACATCGGTGTTTTTCCTACCATATCATAATCTATCCACCTGGTGTATTTGTGAATGCATTTGAAAAATGCTTAGATTTATTACTTCCTTTTGACCTGGGCCAATAAAAGTTTGCACAACCATCTCCAAGTTGAAATGTGTTATTTGGATCAATCTAAATCCATTTAGCTGGGCCTTGGCCATTCCTATTTGTCTCAAAATAAAATATCCCTTATTCCCTTTGAGCTGAGAATTATACTTTGTGTAAACTGTGTGGGGCTCAAGGATGATCCACTTTCATTAGGTCGGTCACTGGTTGGTGTCCTATGACATTATGGGCTCTTTGTGCAAAATAGCCCATCATTTATGTTGTCTCTTCTGGTTGGTAGGTTCTTCATGGGCTTGGACCTCCCTTCGGTCTGGTTCTGTTACTGGAACCTGACCTTTGGATATCTTCTCATTTCTTCTAGAACACTAAAACTGAGTAGTGTTTTCATTCTCATAGCATTTAGTCAATGCATTTATTTGATAGCATGTGGCTCTTTTCTTCCATCATTTCCCCAATATCAAATTCTGAATTTCTTTCTGTGATCTCTCATGTTTATTGCAACCTTTCCCTTTTATCTTAGAAATTCTGTGAGCGCCAGGTCATTAAGATGCCAAAGATTAGAAGTGCTTTTCCACTCAAATCCATCAAGATAGAGGTGTTGGGAAACTCCTCAGGATATAGCACATTCCCATCTCAATCTGTGGAACTGGAGAAGCCAGTTTCTGTATTCTTTAAGCCCTGCTGCATGTCTCTTGGTAAGTGTCTCTCCAGACACTATACTTCAGGGTTTGAGGTTCACCCCCTATTTAGTTTAGAGATTATTGAGCTGTTTGGGTTCTGTTGAACCATTTACACCATTACACATTTATATGATGGGTCTTATTGTTGTGGAAGTTCAACCTTAGCACATCGCTGAACCATTTTGGTGGTTGCTATATGACAAGGAAGATTGAAATATGTTGGTCCTTCAGTCCTCATCTGAGCCGCAGGGTTCAGGTGGACATGAATTGGGAAAGGCGTTAACATTTCTGGATTGTTTAGGCAAGAAAAAATATTGTGTGTGATGCTTTGCTGTCCCCTAGAGAGAATTTAGCTGACTAGTCCTTTGTAAGCTTACTGTAATTTATTTAAGTATGTTTTAAATTAATGTTATTGTTTTGTGTCATTTTTGTATCTAGAGAGCTTTAGGGGAAAATTGACTACCCTTAGGGTTTATTAATGAATAGAAAACCCCTGGCCACTTCATTGGCATACATAACCTAGAGTGTGTGTGTGTGTGTGTGTGTGTGTGTGTGTGTGTGTGTGTGTGTGTGTGTGTGTGTTGGGAAATGGCTTTTGGACTACATGAATATATATGAGCTATTGCTTCTGCCTTTCCTTCCTTTGAAATGACTGTTAACTAAAATTCAAGCAACGACAGTAAATTTGGGTCTGAAGAAAAAGCTGCTTATGCAAGAACTTTATCTCAATCATGCCTAATTAGAATGTAAATATACAGAAATGCTAATTTTGAGCTTCCTGGTAGAATGGTTTGGGGCTGGCGTTTATGAATGGTAAGTGGTGGGATGATGTGGATCTGACACTTCCAAACGTTAATTCTGGAAACTGAGGCTGAGGAAAAAAAATCTTGTTACAGGATTTACAAGATACAAAATGATTTTCGACAAAAATCTAAAAGTAGATAATCTTAATTTTTAACTATATATTTTAAAGAGCTGATAAATCTATGTTGTCCTATAAACCTAGGTATTCCTAAATTTATTTCAAAGCTTATTAAAAATGACATTTCTTTGTATTAAATATGATTCATAAAATATTAAAACATTTAAATACAGGGTTAAAATTTAGCTTGGATTCTAAAGCAAGTATTTTAAAGAGACAATAAAACATAGATGCTTTATTATGTAAAACAGCATTTACTAACTTCATAAGATAAAATTCTGTTGAATTACAAAATTTTATATTAGCTATTAAAACATTTAATCATATGTGTATATAGTATAATCATATGTATGTGTGTAAGTAGGTGGATGTGCTTGCCTGTGCATGGGTATGTGAAGGTTAGATAGAGGTTAATACTGGTCTTCCTCTATCACTCTCAGTTTTATTTCTTTCTTGAAACAGGGTCTCTCACTGAACCTGGAGCTTACCATTTTGGATAGGCTAGCTTGCCAAGGAGCCCTCTGAGACCTCTCCCTCTCCCTCTCCCTCTCCCTCTCCCTCTCCCTCTCTCATTTCTGGGCTACAGACACACATCATCATGCCTAACATGTATGTGGATGCTAGAGAGTCAAACTCAAATCTTCAAGCTTATACGACAAGTACTTTACAGATGATCTCAGCCATGATCCCTCAGAGTATGAGGCAAAAGAAACCCTTCCTTTCCTAAGATGCTCCTGTCAGGTTATTTGTTAAGGTAGCCAGACAAGCAGCTACTACAAATCATGGATGTCAACTTGACTCTATTTAAAACATACTTCTTATTGTTTTTATGCAGTATCTTTATGTCTTGATCAGTGTTCTGTTGCTTTGAAGAGACACCATGACTACAGCAACTCTGGAAAGCATTTAAAGGACTGGTTTACAGATTCAGAAGTTTAGTCCATTGTCTTCATGGCAGGGAGCTCGGTGACACACAGGCAGACATGGTGCTTGAAAACTAGCCGGAAATTCTACATCCAGATCCACAGGCAACAGGAAGAAAGAAATTCTGGGACTAGGTTGAGCTTCGGAAACTACAAAGCCCATGCTCAGTGATAAACTTCCTCCAACAAGGCCACACCTACTCCAATAAGGTCACTCCCTAAGCATTGAAGTATATGAGCTTGTGGGGGTAAATTTCTGCTATCTACTCTCAGATAACTGGTCATCTCTACCAGAGCTCCCCTCTCTGGACAGTTCCACATCCGTGTGCATTTTCTATCCCTAAAGGAAATGCAACCTCCCTTCAAAGAAGAAGCTGAAACTTCCACACAATGACTAAATGCAACCCAAAGCTCAGAAGTTATAGATAATGTTATAAATAATGTTCTTTGGGATTATTTGTAATTCAGGTCCTTAATAAACTAAACACTATTTAAAACTGTCCAGCTGCCCTGCTTCACTTCACAACACACCCTGTGCAGTGACAGAGCAGAAACAAGATACACAGGGTGAGGTGAGACTCCCTTTCAGAAAAGGTAAAAGTAGAAAACAGATCATTCATTCGAAGGGATCTCTAATCCTGCTGGGAAGAACACTGTACAGCTATTCTGTCGATAAAGAAACTTACCTGCCTGGCTGGGTTTGCTCTGTGGAAGTAACTCTTGAATTCTCTGCAGACCCAGATTTGCACACTAGAAGGTACTTGTCTATTGCCTCCAGGGCCACATCTAAGGTAAGTGTAGAACTTTGCTCAGGGTTGAATATTGAGCTGTTATAAGCTAGGGAAGGAAACAAAACAACTTCTCCCCTGTATAAAGGATTATTGACCTGGAGACAATCCAGTGCAGAGCCCCCGTGCCTTCTTTCTCTTTACCTGAAAGCAGGTGAGAAATACAATAAAAAAGAAGGAAGAGAAGGAGGAGGAGAAGGAGGAGGAGGAGGAGGAGGAGAAGGAGGAGGAGGAGGAGGAGAAGGAGGAGGAGGAGGAGGTACCCCCATCATTCTTTTCCCACCTGAAGACCAAGTATTAATTCTTCATGGTACTGCTTATTGACTGTGAGAAAATGGCCACAGAAAATCTGCGAGCAGAATCCCTTCCTGCAAACTTCCCTTCTCAGAGTCCTTCTAGGACCCTTTTCCTTCATCTGGTCACTTTCCTAAAAGTTAGTCTTTTCTTGGTATGTTCCTATTCCATTAAAGACGGCTCTTCTGTCATCTATGTCCTGCATACATTAATGAGCCTGCTTCCTTATGTCTTGTCCACCTGTCCTTTACTACGGAAGTCTGTGTAAAATTTGGAACTTAAGTGTTCCCTAAAGATCCATGTGCTAAAGAGTTGGGTCCCAGTGTGGCACTACCAGGAGAAGATGGAACTGTTAGGAGGCGAGGCTGTGTGAGAGATCTTTAGGTCACCGGAATGTGCACTTAAGGAGGAGTGTGGGACCTTGGCCCTTCACCTTTTGTTTGTTTGTTTGTTTGTTTTCAACAACATTCATCCCTTTTGCTTTTAAAAATTGTGTTCTGCCACCTGCATCCACCATAGTGGGCTGCCTTGCACGAGCCCAGAGCAACAGAACCAACCAACCATGGGCAGGAACTGATAAAACTAGAACCAAATCAAACCTTTCTCTTGAGATGTTAGCTTATTGCGGGAATTTGTTGGAGTGACGACAGGAAGATACCCAACGGTGTGTCTTCGATACTAAATGATGAGGCATGAGGAAAAAATAAATTTCTCTTCTCCCCAGCTTGTCGCTTCATCGTCAATACAATGCTCTCCAATTCTGAGTAGATTCAGTCTGCCATCTTTCCTGTCTGCTCCAGTATCCATGGTTCAGTTTTTCTTTCACAGTCATGTTTCTTTAACCTGGTTTCTTCTCATTGGGCATTGCATTGACTGATGCTGTAAAGAATGTTCTCCAATAATCTCTGATTGGATGGTAAGAGGCTAGAATCTGTGACTAAGCAGAAGAGAGAAAGGATGGATCATACGAATGCATCGTGAGCACATGACCAAGAGAAAATCAGCCTGAAGACACACATGGACCACAACAAACAGAGCAACACTCAGTTGACAATACAGGCCTATGGTTGGAACGTAGGTTAGAATAGGTCAGAACCTGCCCCATTTAGGCTTATAGCTTGTTATTAAAAAAAAATTTTTACTAGGTTTCTGTGTCTTTTATTTGGGAGCTATATGGGTTAGAGTGGGGCAGAATCTCTCTATAAAATTATTTCAATAGACTTGCTTTTAGTATGCGGCTCAAAGCACAGTCCATCATGGTGAAGTCTTTGCAGGAGCTTGGAGCCATGGGTCGCACTTCTGCAGTCATACGGGTCTCACTTCTGCAGTCATACGGGTCTCACTTCTGCAGTCAGCATTAGCGAACAATGCGTGCTTGTGCTCAGATCCCTCCCTTCAGAGTAGGACCCAGTCTGTGAATGGTGCCACCCACATCTTAGGGTGGGTCTTCCTACCTCAACCCAATTAAACCCCCTCACAGACATGCCCACAGGGCAGTCTAGTCTAGACAATCCCTCATTGAGACTCTCTCCCTAGGTAATTCAGATCCTGCCAAATTGGCAATTGCAATTAACCATCATGCCCTAAGTCTATCTGGAGTAATAAATTTGAGTAGCAAAGCCACACCCTTAATTTGATCTTTGCCAATGGCCCTACAATTTTTAGAACTCTTAGTAAACCTTTAAGAAAAACTCCATGAGTTCAGAAATAGTTGGCCTTCCTGCCTCCTGGATCTCCGAATCCCTGGGATCACTTCAGTTTCTTCATTTATAGATGGTTGCTTCTTGCCAGAGCTAACCTCTACTGGACTGTGGTAAAATCTTCAAATAAGAAGAACAAATACACTCATTCTCACATTCCGTTCTTGCCAGCCTTTTCCCTTAGGGCAGGTAGTCAATCATTCAAATGAAGTCTTAACAAATATATTAGGGTGTGTACAAACATCACTGGTTTCCAGCACAGTGCTGTTTAGATTCTCACTGTTACACTGTTGCCAGAGGGTAGATTCTCTCACTGTTACAGTGTTGCCAGAGGGTAGATTCTCTCACTGTTACACTGTTGCCAGAAGGTAGATTCTCTCACTGTTACAGTGTTGCCAGAGGGTACATTCTCACTGTTACACTGTTGCCAGAGGGTACATTCTCTCACTGTTAACACTGTTGCAACGAGTAACAGAGAGCACACTGTCCTACAAATAGAACTTTAGCATAAGATTTATTTTAAGCTGAAAACTCAAAATTGAAAAGAAGCAGATATATGATAGGCACTCTGTCCTCTTGTTTCCTAAAACCAGGACATAAATGTTACAAAGATGTCATCCTTTCCCCACTCCCCACCCCATATTCTTGTTTGTTTTCCCTGTTGCTGTGATAAAGACCATGACAGAAGCAACTTGGAGACTTGGAATTTTCTCCATCATTGGGAAAAGCAACACAGGAGCTCAAGGAGCATGAAGCAGAAACCATGGAGGAATGCTGCTTACCCACCTGCTTCCAGCACCTTTTCTATACAGCCCAGGCCTACCTGACTGGACATGACCACCCATAGTGGCCTGGGCTGCCACATCAATTAGCAATCTAGAAAATGGCCCCTAGATAACTCCCACAGGCTAATCTAATAGTCAGTTCCTTGAAGGAAGTCCCTCTTCCCAACTGTGTCAAGTTGCAACAAGATTAGCCTTCACACCTCCCTATGAAGAACAGAAGGTAATGACTGCAGACAACCTCGAACCTTTGTCATCTCAAAGTGTGGGTGAACTGTGATTTGATCAGCTCTCTGGGGCTACACTCCTATCTATCCTCAGCATGTTTACCTTCCCACAGCTACTATGCTAAAGACTGAGTCCTTCTCCTTTGTCTAGTCATAGCTCTCTATAAAAAACTATATGAATATACATAATCGTATGTCAATTAAATTCTATATCTCAACAAAAAGTTATATAAGCCCAAATTCTAACCACACCATTGACCCAATGATATGGTTAGAATTTGTATCAGCCGGGTGCATATGTTGATGCACTTCTGTTTGTTTAATTTCTACTAATCTCTAATTTTCAGGGCCTCAATCACAGACCCTAAGACTATAGAAAAAATATTTTCTTCTCTTGGTTCAAAACATCCATAACTAAGCAACTATAAACCCCAAAATACGGAGGGCTAAAGAATAGTTAAGGCTATTTCCATCACAAAGCAGTCCCTGTTGCATGGGCAGTCTACTCTACCTGGCCATTTGTGGGGCTGGCTTCTGTAGTATTCTGATATCCGAACTTTGTTGTTTCCTGCTTCATAAAACTGAGTCACGGCTATAGGTTGGTACCATCATCAGAGGAAAGAGGAGACCCAGTACCATTAGACCCAAATCTTTTCCATTCACATTCGGCTTGCAAAGCCTTCATTACAGTGAAGAAGTTCTGTCATGATTGATGGAGTGAGAGGCTGTAAACAGGTGGAAATTTTCCAGTAAGAAGTGTTTTTCCTTTTCCCCTAAGTTGTAAACCAGACTCTTTCTACATGTTGATAAAGATTATTCCTTAGCTGCCCTTCCATGAAGGGCAAAGTTTGGTTGAATCCAGATATAGCATTTGATGAAAGCAACCAATTGATGAAGCTTGACCCCTGGCCCACCAAACATGTCAGCAGTGAGCACATGTGCTGTAGAAGGGGTGCAGGAAATAAGATTGCTATCTGTCTGTATTACAAGTCTTCAAGACCTGCCTGCAATGGCTTTCACTATACCAAAGGAAAGGCTGGTACTTCCCTAGTACTTGCTAAGAATGGGGCTCAGCCAAGGCTCTGCCTCCTCATATTGCCACTTTATGACTCCTTTAATCACAATAAAAAGGTTATCCTAAAACAATGGTCTCTAAGAACCAAATTTTCCCAAGGAATTATAGACTAGGGAAGAAAACAGCTAAAACCCTGGGACCAAAAGAGGAACCTGGTCCAAGTTCTGAGAGCTTAATTCACTGATACAGCAACATGTGCATGTGGCCTGGCTCTTGTTGCATCTATTCTATGTCATTGCAACATTGGTTTGGGACAAGGGGAAAAAGGAGGAGACTCTCTCTCTCTAGTTTGGTCAAGCTGTAAACAAGTCAATTTTCTTTTACCAGATTCTGTTTCCTAGTTGTTTTGAAACACAGACAAACTAACGCAATTAAGTTCATGCCCTGAGTGTCCACTCACAACAGCAGTGTGGGCCTGGTGAGTCCTCGGTGCCACAGCCAACCAAGACCTACCCCAGAGACGAGCCCCTTCCTACCCTGTCTTGCTACATTTCTTTGAGTGCCCAAGGAACACATGAATACTCATGTGCCTCCCTTCTGGACGTTTTGCCAACGAATGCTATACTGCTAACTGACACAGTGTGCTTCTTAGTAATATACTAAGATGATCACTTCTTACGCCAAAGCCTAAGAATGAAAATAAATAATAAATAAATAAATAAATAAATAAATAAATTTTTTGTGTTAGTCAGATTCCCACTACTACATCAAAATACCTTAGCTAACCAAATTAAAAAGAGATAAAAGGTTTATAGCAGAGCATAGCTTCCTGTTTTGCTTCCCTTTTACAAAACTCAGGTCATCAAGAGTTAGCACTTACCTGCTGAGCCATCTCTGAGGCAGTTTCAGTCTGTGGTTACTTAACACTGTAGTTTGGGGGCTGTGGACATATTCTAGCTCATAACAAGAGTAAATGTCAGAAAAATCCTATTTACTTTATAGAGGCCAGGAAGCAGACAAACAGAGGGTATAGGGCTGCTTGTTCAATGAAGGGTGTTCCCCTAATGACTTAACTTTCTCAAACTAGGCCCCACCTCCTAAAGGTCCCATACCCCTCAATAGCACCAGAGTCTGGAGACCAAACTTCCAATACATGGTTCCCTTTGAGGGACTTAAAATCCAAAGTGCACCATATTTTACATACTCAGCACATGCTGCCATCTGAAAGAAGTAGCACGTTATCTCAGTTTTGCTATTCAAAACAGCAGCAAGCTTTTTGGATGAGCATTATCAGTCCTGCTTTCAAACAGGCTTTTTGGAATGCTCTTAGTCTGGGATTTCAAGTTCACATCCCCCTGTAGAGTATCGACAGGCTTCTTGTCTTCTACTCAGGCCCATTCTGCCCTGCTGGTGACCAGCATCCCTTGGAATGACCTCATGTTGTCCTTGTGCCTGAAAAGCATCTTGTTTATTCTAATGCATGAAGTCCCCGGAGGATGATGCTTGCCCGTCTACTAGCTAGTGAGCATTCTTCCTTCTCCTGTGTGGTTCATAGTGAATGACAAAATCTTATTTTAAATTCTGAATCTGCTTGCTTAATTTCTGCTAAACTGCTGATTGCTAATCATGTCCCTTTGCAAATCCCTCTGGCCGATGGAGACGTCAGACACTCGCCATCCCTTCACCATCAAATTCTATGAGACACCTGAGCCATCTGCACAGAAAATCTGAGCGAATGGAAGAAGAGGAGCTTCTGCTTAGAAAGTGGAGCATGAATATGCAATCGACACATTCATTATAAAATGTCGTTATAAAGAATGAGTGAGACAGAAGCCACAGAACCCCAGACAACAAGCAGAGAGCGAGCAGAAGAGATGGAGCAGGTGGACGGACAGACAGAGGGAAGGCATTCTTGCCATTTTTCTCCATTAGTCTCCACTCCATATCATTCTGAAAATGGTTCTCAACCAAGGTAATGGGAGGCAGCTCAGGCATGGAAAGGGCTGATAGCATACAACCCCTGCATTTAATAGTCTCCAGTTCCTGGCCATCCAGGCAAGCAGGCATAGGCACTCTTTCATGGTGTACACCTCAAGTTAAACCAGATATTGGTTAGCCACTCCTACAAGTTCTGTGCCACCATTGTCCCAGCACTTCTTGCAGGCAAGACAGATTGTAGATCAAAGGTTTTGTGGCTGGGTTGATGTCCACATTTCTTTTTCAATAGCCTACAGACTACCTTCTCCCAGCAAAGAGACTAGAACGTAGGGGTGAAGGATCCATGCAGGGAATCAGCTCCACCTCTTCTGCATTCAATGAGCTATCTGGATGTTGTTCTCCACAATGGGACCCCACTGTCAGTTTTCCATGAATAACTATCTCACCTAGCATCAATCTGGGTTGTGTAGGGCTCTCCATGGCAACCCCTTCAGCCAACAATTGAACCAATTGCAGTCCTAGCCCACTACTGGAGGCCTTGCCTGGCAAAAAGAAGATGGTTAGATTCTATTCTGCATTACTTGGAGTCCTCACTAGGGTCACCCTAGTAGATTGCAAGAAGTTTCCACTGCACTAGGTTTCCACATCGCTTCCTCATTGCCTGCAATTCCAGCTGGCTCGGTCCACACTTTTTCCTTCTGTTTCTTTCTCCCAACACCTGATCTTCCCGGCCCCTACTCACAACCACGCCTAAAAAATTCATTTTCCCTTTTCAGGGAAGTCCAAGTGTCCCCATAGAGCCTTCCTCTTTACCTAATCTCTTTAGGATTGTGGACTGTAACTTATCATGTATTTAACAGTTATTATTCACTTATAAGCATGTATTACCATATTTGTCTTTGTTTTAATATGGATATTTTGGTATGGGTTACTTTACTCAGGGTGATTTTTTTCTAGTTCCATCAATTTGCCTAAAATTTCATGATGTCATTTTTTAAAACAGCAGACTAACACTCCATTGTGTAAATGTACCACATTTCCTTTACCCATCCTTTAGCTGAGAAATATTGTCTTAGTTTGGGTTTCATTGCTATGAAGAGACACTATGACCAAAGCGACTCTTGTAATAGAAAACTTTTAGTTGGGGCTGGCTTACAGTTTCAGAGGTTCAGTCTGTTTTCATCACAGTGGGAAACATACCATCATGTAGGAAGACGTGGTACTGGAGGAGCCAAAAGTTCTACATCCTGATCTGAAGGCAGCCAGAAGGAGACTCTTCTGCAAGCAGCTAGGAAGAGGATCTCTTCCACACTGGGTAGACCTTGGGCACTAGGAGACCACAAAGCCTGCCTCGATCAAGGTCACACCTCCATTCCCACAGGTCAAACATATTCAAACCACCACAGACATCTGGGTTGTTTCCAGTTTCTGGCTATTACAAATAAAGCTGCTGTACTGGTTAGTTTTGTGTCAACTTGACACAGGCTGGAGTTATCAGGGAGAAAGGAGCTTCAGTTGGGGAAATGCCTCCACAAGATCCTGCTGGAAGGCATTTTCTCAATTAGTGATCAAGGGGGGAGGTCCCCTTGTAGGTGGTGCCATCTCTGGGCTGGCAGTCTTGGGTTCAATAAGAGAGCAGGCTGAGCAAGCCAGGGGAAGCAAGCCAGTAAGGAATATTTCCCCCATGGCATCTGCATCAGCTCCTGCTTGCTGACCTGCTTGAGTTCCAGTCCTGACTTCCTTGGTGATGAACATCAGTATGGAAGTGTAAGCTGAATAAACCCTTTCCTCCCCAACTTGCTTCTTGGTCATGATGTTTTGTCCAGGAATAGAAACCCTCACTAAGACAGCTGCTATGGACAGAACTAAGCACGTGTCCTTGTGGTATGGTGAAGAACCCTTTCAGTATATGACCAAGAGTGGTATATCTGTGTCTTGAGGTAGATTGATTCTCAAATTTCTGAGGAAGCATATCGATTTCCATACAAGTTTACACTCCCACCAGCAATGAAGGAGTGTTCCCCTTGTTCCACATCATTGCTGTTATGAGTAATAACTCCTGTTGTTGATTTTAGCCATTCTGACAGGATTAAGATAGAATCTCAAAGTAGTTTTGATTTACCTGATGACCAAGCATGTTGAACTTCTTTAAAAGTGTTTCTTGGTCATTTGAGATTTCTCTATTGAGAATTCTGTCCATATCTATACCCCATTTTTAATTGCGTTATTTGGTTTTTTGATATCTAGTTTCTTGAACTCATTATATATTTTGTCAGAAGAGCACTGATGAAAATCTTTTTCTGTTCCGCCTGCTGCTACTTTGCTCTATTGGTGGTGTAATTTGCCTTACAGAAGCTTCCCAAGTTCATGTGGTCTTATTTTATTAATTGTTGATCTTTGTGTCTACATTATTGGTGTTCTGTTCAGAATGCTGTCTCCCATGTGAATGCATTCGAGGTTATTACCCACTTTTTCTTCTATCCAGTTCAGTGTGTCCGACTTTATGCTTGAGGTCTTTGATCCACTTGGATTTGAGTTTTGTGCAGAGTGATAAATACGAATCTACTTGCATTATTCTTCATGCAGATCTCCAATTATACCAGCACCATTTGTTGAAGATGCTTTCTTTTATTCCAGTGTATATTTCTGACTTCTTTATGAAAAAATTAGGTATGTGGATTTATGTCTAGATCTTGAATTTGATTCCATTCATCGGGGCTGGCGAGATGGCTAAGCAGGTAAGAGCACTGACTGCTCTTCCAAAGGTCCTGAGTTCAAATCCCAGCAACCACTTGGTGGCTCATGACCACCCGTAATGGGATCTGATGCCCTCTTCTGGTGTGTCTGAAGACAGCTACAGTGTACTTATGTATAATAATAAATAAATCTTTGTGACTAAGCAAGCGGGGTTGACCAGAGTGAGCAGAGGTCCTAAAACTCAATTCCCAACAACCACATGAAGGCTCACAACCATCTGAACAGCTACAATAGCATACTCATATACATAAAATAAATAAATAAATCTTGATTCCATTCATCAGCATATCTGTTTTTAAGCCAATGCCATGCAGTTTTTATTAGCATAGCTCTATGGTACAAATTGAAATTAGGGACGGTGATACTTCTCTCAGTTCAGATGATAAGGGGTGAGAAGCAGGGCATCCCCTCTGTGCCTGTGCCACATCATTGCGGATGAGCGGCAAGGTCAGCTCTCCTACACTCGTGTGCCCTCTGGACAGCTTACCACGCCCTTGCCACCAGGGTTGTTTTAACTATCCTAGGTGTTTTGTTTTTCCTTGTGAAGTTGAGAATTGTCCTTTCAAGGCCTGTAAAGAATTGTGTCAAGCGACGGGGACATCTCTAAGGTCTGCCCTGCGCAGGACAGCAGACAGCGTGGACTTATACCACCTTTCCCCAAGCCTCTGAATAAAATGTTTAAAGAACAACAACAAAAAAAAAGAATTGTGTCAGAATTGTTATGAGGATTGCATTGCATCTGTAGCTTGCTTTTGGTGAGATAGACATTTTTACAATGTTAATTCTATCGAATCCATGAGCATGGGATATGTTTCCATCTTCTGATACCTTCTTCAACTTCTCACTTAAAGGACTTGAAGAGTTTTGGGTTGTTTTTTTTTTTTTTAAACTTTTAATTGATTCTTTGTGAGTGTCACATCATACACCCAGTCCTGCTCATTGCTTGTCCCCACGTGTCCACCCTCTGCCCTTGCAACCAACCCCCCAAGATAAATACACACACACACACACACACACACACACACACTAACCAAAAAAAATCGTAGAAAACATCTCATTATGGAAGTTGCAGAGTGTCACAATGTGTCACACAGTATATCCCTCTGTCCACACATCTTGACTTGCAATGAGTCATTGTTCTGGTTCCAGGGCTCTGGTTTGTCACACCATCAATATTGGATCCTCACTGGGAGTCCTCCTGGTTATTCTGTTGTTGATCTATGCCATGGAGATCCTGCAGCTGTGAATCAGAAGGGCTGGCCCTTTCACACAACAAAAATTCACAATGGAGATTTTGGAGTGGACCAACTGAAAGTCTTGGGTCTGGGTCTGAGTGATATCTGGGTCTGAGTGATATCTGGGTTTCTTAGTCTGCTGGCTCTCCCTTATTTGAACCACCAGGGTGAGCTCTCCAGCACTGCTCTGGCTAGGTCACCCAGTACCATCAGCAGGAGGTCAGGTCTTCTCTTCTGTTCCCATGCCTTCAGGGCTGGCTCACCCACACCTGTTTCCCCACTGCCAGCTCCACGGTGCTGCCCAGTCAAGCCGCTGGAACTACTCTCCCAAGTGCTGCTAGGGTCAGGGCCAGCTTACAGGCTCTCATGCCCTCCGTTCTACTTTCCTGGCTGCCTCCGGGGTGAAGGGGCAGAAGGTATCACCCCTGTACCCTTGCCACCTCGTGGCAGATGAGAGATTTAAGTTGCAATAGTGTTTCTTTTACAGAAGTGGGTGCCCTTGCATTTGGGGCAGAGATGTTAAGAACTAAGATTGCCCCGCACTTCATCTCGCCAGCAGGACACAGGATCCTTCTGCAGCAAAGTGTTTATTGCATCAAAAAGAGGAAGACGCCGAGCCCTGAGAAGGCACTGCTTATATACACCCTGAAGCGTCGTGTTCATTCCTGATTGGCTGCTCACTCATCACCCCATATTACGCCCGGGGTGGGCTGTGACTTAGCGTGTGCTCACTAACTGCACATGCGCTCTTAAACTTGTTTACTTGAGGAGACCAGCGGATGTCAGCGCCATCTTGTAATGGCGAATGCCACCACGGCTCATTGTGGCTCTCTACATAAGATGTCATCTTAGTGGATTATTTTTCTTTGATGAATATGTAGTATCCTTCCCCATCTCTTGATTAATTTTGAATCCAAATCTATTTTGTTAGATACTAAAATGGCTATACCAGCTTGCCTTTTAGGTCCATATGCTTGAAATATCCTTTTCAACCCTTTATCCTGACATAATGTCTATCTTTGATGTTGAAGTATGTTTATTAGATGCAGCAGAAAGGATGAAAACTGTTTCCACATCCATTAAAAGCCTGTGTCTTTTTAGTAAGGAATTGAGTCTATTGATATTGAGAGTTATCAATGGCCAATGATTGTTAATTCCTGAGGTTTGGGTGGTCGTGGTGCGTGTAAATGTGTGTGTATGTGTGCTTCTCTTCTTTTGTTTTTCCTGGTTTGGAGTTATGTATTTTCTGTGTTTTCATGGGTGTAGCTAACCTCCTTGGGTTAGAGTTTTCCTTTCAACACCAAGAGTGAACATTCTATACAAAGAAAAGGTTCAGGTTTCAGCTTAAGGCTAAGTAATAAATTATTCCAGTAGCTATTTATTCTATAACAATGACTCGTTAACATTATACTTTCTGAAGCTGAAGAAATGGCTCAGTGGTTAAGAACACTTGCTACTCTTGCAGAGGACCCAGATTTGGAAGGCAGCACACACATAATAGCTCACAACCAACCATAACTCCAGTTCCAGAGGATCCAACTCTCTCTTCCCACCTCTGAGGGCACCAGGTGGGAAAACATAAGCTACATACAAATAAATGCAGGCAAAACACTCAAACACAAAAAGTAAAATCAATTTACATACGAAAAAGATTTTAAATGAAAATTAGACTTTGTTTTTTAAACAAAGACCATACATTTCTAAGAAGTGGAACTGGGGGTTGTATTTCAGCCAATACAGTGGCAGGGGAGGGATTTAAAGTCTTTTTTTTTTTCATTGTGAGAAAAGTAAGTCTGTCTATTTGCCATCTGGTCCAAGGGGAACACTATGGATGTCTGTGTATTTAATAAATCAATAATTCCTTAACCCAGTGCTGGTACATTCAGAGATCTTGCCATCCCTTCAAGCTAACCCAGATATCTCACCCCAACCCATTTAATTTTTAAAAACACAGTTTCACAGTGTAAATCCAGATGACCTGGCTTTTTCTTTGTAGTCCCTAGGCTGGCCTCTCAAAGTCTTGACAGGCCCTCTTCCAAGGGCTGGGGTTAGAGATATACCAGGAGCTCTAAGCCCACATCTTAGCTTTTCAATCGAGCAGGAGAAAGACCACGTTCATCCCTTCGACGTTTAGAAAGATGACATATCTGTGTACACAGTGCTCAGAACTCATCTGCTGTGCTCACAGGGACCAGATGGCTGCCTACTCTCTAGCACTCCCATCCTGAGGAGGACAGCATGTGAAGCTGGCGACATTTGATGAGTTCTTCAGAACTCCCCAAAGTTAAGGCCCTTCGTTCACTTTCCTTCTTTAAGAGAAAAAAGAAAGAAAGAAAAAAAACCGCACACTCTATATAAGGCTCCTAAGATGAACAATTATATAATTGGGGAACCTTAGAGGCAAAGAACACTCACCACATTTTCCAGGGGTGTCTTAAGATATTTCCAGTGAGCTATCCGTACCAACAAATGGCATTTTAGGCCTCCTACACACACCAGAGACACGAAGCCTCATCCCCTTCAGGATTAGAGCCTACATTTTTCTCATCTTGAGAAAAATATTCCACATCCAAGAGCAAAGTGAGGTGAATAGAAAGAAGCCAGAGTCTCCGTGCTGCCCTCGTTGGTACCCTTGGCAGCAGGCTAGTTCCTCTCCTAAAGTGTGAAAAAAAACTTTTTTAAGGTGAGCCAAACTCTCACTGCTCAAGTCAGAACCCCCAGGTTCTTACAAACCATGCCATCATCTTTGGATTGATGTCAAGTCTAGAGGCAACACATGACTTTAATAACTCATCCATAAAAAGATCAATAGTCCACAACCTGCTGAGCCTGCTCCACCTCTGTGGGGTATCTGGGGGAAGGTCATGTGGGTATCCTCAGTGTCTTCTTGTCATCCCTCCCCAACATTTTGAAGTTTGATCTTCTGTCAATGTGAAAACTTACCCGGATGATAAGTAAAAATTTTAAATAGTCTCTCTCTTTTGTTTCACTTTTAAAAGACTATTTGTAGAGTAAGACATAAAGGACTCCCACTCGGTGATTTGAGAACCATAGAGTTCTGTCCAATATATAGCTAAGTTTCTACTAGGAAGAGAGAGAGAGAGAGAGAGAGAGAGAGAGAGAGTGTGTGTGTGGTGTTTCATTTTGTACTTTCCATCTTATCGAGAAAATCCAGATCTTATGTCAAATAGATATTTCCCTTCACCCCACTCTTAACTCTGCAAATTTTAGACGGCACTGTGGAGTTGAACCGCAGTGAAAACAGATGAAAAATAACAGTCCTTCAATCAAACTACTCATTATCTCCTTAGTTAATTCCACATTCAGTCTGTACCTCCATCACCTACATGTTCTCAAGAGAAAGTGTGTGAGGTTTCATCCCTTCGTCGTGCAGAAACCATTTTCAGCTCCTGCTATGGCCCATACACATACCACCAACAGGGGGCGTCTCTCAAGCAGCTTTTTCCACAAGTGCAGGCAGGCAAGCATTTTATACCCTTGTACAGTAAAAAGTGTTATTATTTATCTTGTAGCTATTTCATCCAGATTGAAGTATCCCCCTTGTGGATGGGAGGAGCGAATGAGAGAGGAAGACTCACAAAGGCCCCAAGGAAGTTTCAAGAACTCGTGACGTTGCAAGTCCTCTCTCTGAGGTTGTATGATCGGTAAGCAATGACTGAGGAAGAGGGAACTCCTCAGTAGAACTGCCTTCGAGCTGCGCAGGGAGCACTAGTAATACTGCCTTCCTGAGCTGTCACTCACACTGCGGTAGGCTTTTTGGTGATGCAGCTGCCTTTGTGTCACCCATGCTCCAGAAAGTAATACCCGTAAACTCATTGATTCACGATGACAGACTTAGTTGAATCATCTCTTTAGTCTGTCGTAGGTACCTACCTGTGGAATATTTGCTTTTTCATGTCTCTCCCAAGGAAACTCATATTATGTAATTGGCACATGAACAGGAACCGAAAGCCAAAGATGAGTTGGTGAAGAACAGATACATTGATCTTGCAAAAGCTGATAAGATACACTGCTGAGCTGTGTAAGTGTGTGGGAAGCATTCAAGTGGAAAGGGGACAATCGCCATATGGCCATCATTCCCAGTGCATTATGGGGTGC
The DNA here is from genome assembly GCA_902729485.2 of Mus minutoides. Lineage (NCBI taxonomy): Eukaryota > Metazoa > Chordata > Mammalia > Rodentia > Muridae > Mus > Mus minutoides. The sequence goes on from LR749983.1 coordinate 63,888, forward strand.
CGTGTCGTCTCCTGGCTGTAATTGGGGTTGCATACCCCCAGCCCCTGCTGTGGATGATAAGACACAGAAACAAGGCTGAAATGTCTATGAGTGAAGCATTCTTGCAGGGAATCTCAGCATGACCATCTTCCTCTGCATAATACTCTTCCTTAATGACTGGAGTCCACGGGAACACACTCAAAACAGCCGGTAGACTGGGAATACATACCAATTCCCATCGAAATCAGAATAGAGAGAGAGGAAAAACAGATCACTAGCAGGCAGATAGCACTGGTTCTTGGTCTTTGAAGCTTATCTGTCTGCAGTAAGAACTTGTGTGTGCATAAAGGGGTGAGTTACAATGAGGAAATGTGTATATGCAATCCTCCATGGCAGGCTCTGGTTTGGTCGGTTTGTTTGCAGGAAAATGGAAAAAAAAACACAGTGTCTCTGTGTTAGCATTTTTTTTTATGGCTGGGAGAATGCAAAGAAAAATAGTACAAATTAGGTCTGTGCTGATTGGCCCTTCTTAAAGAACTGAAACCTGTAAAGGTTATACTTGTCAACTTGATAGGATGTAGAATCTCCTTGGAAACCAGCCTGTTTCTAAGGGGTGTTTTTGTTTGTTGGATTTGTGTTGTTGTTGTTGTTGTCATTTTGGGTTTTGTTTTTGTTTTTGTTTTTCTGGATTAGGTTAATTAAGATAGTCAGACTTACTCTATATCATTATATAAGATGAGACTCTAAACTACACAAAAGGGAGTAAGCAAGCTGAGTCCCAGAATTCATCATTCTCTACTTCCTGACTGTGGATTTAATGTGACCAATCCCCTTGACTTCCTGTTGTACTCTGGCTGCACTGCCTTCCTGCTGTACTTCCTGCTGTACTGCTTTTTTTTTTTTTTTTTTTTTTTTTTTTTTTTTTTTTTTTTTTTTTTTTTTTTTTTTTTTTTTTGAGACAGGGATTCTCTGTATAGCCCTGGCTGTCCTGAAACTCACTTTGTAGACCAGACTGGCTTCGAACTCAGAAATCCGCCTGCCTCTGCCTCCCAAGTGCTGGGATTAAAGGCATGAGCCACCACATCCCGCTCCTGCTGTACTGCTTTATTTCTGTACTTCCTGTTGTACTGCCTTCCTGCTGTGCTTCCTGCTGTACCACCTTCTGGCTGTACCATCCTACTGCTGTACCGCCTTTCTGTCATGATGGACTCCAATGTTCCAAATAGCATAAGTGAAATAGGACCTTCTCCCTTGCGTTTCTTTTGTCAGGTACTTTTGTCACAATGGTTAGGAAAGCATTTAATATAGAACCCAAGCAAATTTAAAGGAAAGGGAAAAAGAGATCCACAGATTTACAGTGCAGATAGGGACTTGAATAATGGCTCAGCACAGTAGGGAATGGTGAAGAAAAATGCACTCCTAGAAGCCAGAATGTTATTGAATTAAAAATCCCAATGTCAGGTGTGGGTTACCACTTGACATATTTTTGGAGAAGTAGTCAATTTCTATGTCCATTGCTGTGGTTGCATGCCAGAACTATATGGTAAATCATTATTGCTGAGAATATCACAATTCCTGGTTTCTGGACATGGAGAAATCAGGCTAAAAATGAACTTCTCCCTGCTGGTTGTCTTTTGTTATGCCAGAGGTTTATGCAGGATGCTAAAGGATAATCATCGCCAACTCTTCTGCTAGGTTATAAACTCTTTGCCACACATTACCAACTCACTGAACAAAATACTGACACAATAGTGGACACAATAGTGGACAGCTATTATGGATGCAAAAACTGCTTTCTAATTCAGTCCTACTCCACAGGCAGAAACTCATGTTTGCTACTTAGGCAAGAACTTGTAGCTAGGGAGATCATAGGGCTCAATGGGGATGTCACTGCTATTGTCTGGTTCAATGAATATAATGTACTTGGCAAAGTGTCTTTTAAAGGGCATTTTTGTTTATGCCCGTTGATTTTATGTTGCTGTGACCTTCAATCACTGGGGGAAAACCTTCTTTTTGATGGTAGACAATGAGTAGTGCAGCTCTCCAGAAACTTACAAGTATTACAAGAAACTTACAAGACTCACGAAGCCCCTCCCCAGGCATATATAAGTTTAAACAATTATTCAAAGAGGAAACTATTCAAGGGCTCTGCCATCAAAGTATGCAGGAACTCTAGTGATGAAAACATGATTGCTAAGGTGTGCTTTTTGAAGATTCATATACCTCTGACTTGTCACATTCCTGTAAGTAGCTCCTGTGAACTAATTGGTTCACCAAGCTAAACTTGCCCTGGAACCAAGGTAGTCCATTGTCAGTGCCTGATTTGGGGTGAATAGATGTTTGTGCTCGTCTCTGAAGGACAAGACATGCAGTGTCATTCCTATTTCATTTTTAAAGATTTGGAGTTAGATACCAAGTATATGCAACAATAGGCCATTTTCATACAGCATTGGAATGGTATGTCCTGAACTCAAATGTATGATTAAGTACAGTAAATCCTATGATTTTTCCACAATACAAAATATCAAATCCAAAAATTGAAACAAAAACAAATGAATATGCCATCATCTGCAAAGTACTATGAGGTCTCACTCAGCACTCACAACCTAGGTGTGACAACCTTTCACACACTTCCTTGGTGATGGGCATAAAAATGATAAAGAATTCACTTCGTGCCAACTGAATAAATTGTGCTTTAGAATAATTGTCAGGAAGTTTAATATAGTCAGCTTAGTAAATTACAACAGAGTTAAGATCTTGACACAAGAAACAGAAAACTGTATAAGCATGTATTTAGCTTGTTTTTGGTTCTTGTTTATTTGTTTTTTAGATACATCCTCACTATGTAGTTTTGGGGGGCCTTAATCATTTGCTATTTCTGTCTCTGTGTGTGAACCACCCCACACAGCTTTTAAACAGCTCTTTACAAACCTGATGCAAAGAGTCAATGATGACATTTAACTATTTTATTTATTTTAAGTTAGCTAGCCATAACAACTACCACTTCAAGTAAAAGTGATTGACTCCTTGGGAGCTTTCAGAACATCATTACCTACTGCCAAGAGATGCCAAGTGGCCGAGATCTCAAAGCTTCCCCGAAGGGATCACTATAGCTTTAGCCAAGAAAAATAGAAAGACCAGGGCATCCTCCTTGGTTGGCAGTTGTGTACTATTAGAACACAAACAAACATTTAAAATACATGTGTATATATACATGTATACATATATACATGAAATTGCTAAGTACTAAAAAGGAAAATATTGAGGATAAGATTTAGAGACATAGTACCATCAAACTTTGTATAGAGTATTTAGGAAGTCTCTCTGAAGACAAGCAAAGACAAGAAATATGTGTTTGAAACAGTACTAGAAAGGCTTAGAAGTGTATTTAAGATTGAAAGAAGAACAAGCACAAAGGTGTTAGATGGAAATGCCCTTGCCATGCTTAAGAAACCAGAAGGCTAAATAGAGAAATTAATAATAATAATAATAATAATAATAATAATAATAATAATTGACCAAGCCAGCTCAGTCAGTCAATGGATTTTTTTCCCCAGGGAGGGAGTGAGGATTGAAGAGAAACAGACAATTAGACAACACTATAACAGGACCCCAGCCAGTTCTGAAGCTGAAGGCGAGTTTAATTTTTTCCAGTCCACTTTTATATCATTCTGGGTACATACAAAGAATATGGTCAGACATTAAGGCATAAACAAAGTAGCCAAGGAACAAACAGGACAAAAATCAAAGTAATCAAACAGGGCAATAAACAAAGTCCCATGGTCACTATATCTAAGGGTTTATCAGGATGATCCCAATGCAAGGAGCACAATAAATACACTCCTCCACTGTATTTGTCTTGAGCCCACTACATTGTCTCAGTCCAATATCAACTTCATGCCAAATTTCTAGAAGCAGCAGTGAAAGCTCTCTAATAATAATAATAATAATAATAATAATAATAATAATAGTAATAACGAAAGAGGACGGCTAGTGCTGGCTACAAAGTAAGTGAAGTGCAGGTTGGAGAATTGGAGAATGCAGCTAACTTTCTTAGGGACCACTGCAGCTCCTGAATAAGAACATGAAGGCTTACTATATATTATAAGCTTTGGACACTACAGCTGGGCAGATTCTCAGCTATTCTAACCCAACCATACTGGTCTGGCCTATATCCTGCCACACGGCCCATTATCTGTCCATGACTGAATTATTCGAGTGCACCTGTATATACTAAAGCAGTACCTTGTACATTGGCCAGCCATAGTTTATTAAACCTGGGAATGGAATTCCCGTTAGCAATCAAGTAGCCATAGAGAATGGGCAGTCAGATGGAGTTTGAGTTCCAAGGTGTCTCCTAAGTTGAGTACATGAACCTGGGTATTTTGTTGTTATTATTGTTGGGTTTGAGGGTTTTATTTTGTCTTGTTTTGGTTTTGATTTTGGTTTTGTATTTGCCTAGGTGTGGTCTTTAAAGCCCTAGAGCTAAATGATTTTGTGTAGGAGAAACTTGTGTAGGGTGGAAAGTCTGCAGCCTGTGAGCCCTTTAACATTTAGAGGTGACAAACAGGGGAAGAGTTGTCCCAAAAGAGGCTGAGAGAGAGAGAGAGAGAGAGAGAGAGAGAGAGAGAGAGAGAGAGAGAGTCATCCCAGAGAGGAAAAGCAAACTGGAAAAACAGAGCCCAGGAAAACAAAGGATTGGTGTCTAAAATAAAAGCAAGCAGGCAGGTCAGATGTTGATAAAAGCTCAAAGGAGAAGTAGACATTAGAAGGAGATGTGTCAATATCTCTGCGGGTGCTGGCAGCAGCTGTGCGCCACAGAGTTTGGAACGAAGCCTTTGGAGAGAGACTGTACCTGCGACCTCTGTGAACACTGACGTGCAAGCCTTCAAGGGCATCCTGTATCACTCGGATTCCTGCTGTCCTCGGTTTCAGAACACCCACCCACCCCCTTTGTCTCATGTCAATGAGCCCTTGAGCCCATCTTGGGTCTGTGAAGCAGTCTCTCCTGTGAGGAGTGCCACACCACATAGTACAATCTCTCAATGGTCACAGAGGGTGTAGACTGAGGGGATTCATTCTGCTGGTATCCTACAGGGACAGCGATAAGCAGTTCTAATTAGAACCTCCTTTGGGAACTATGTTAGTTCGTTGTAGTGAGTGAAAGGGGAAGGGGGGGGTGCAGCTTGCGAGAGGCCTGAGAAGGTTGTGGTGCCGGCTTGAGTCTCTCTGAGAGTGGAAATTGGACTAAGAAGAGGGGTGTGTATACTGTCCACGTCCATAGCTCAGCCTTGCTGTCAGCTGTAAACAGTAAATATAGAGAAAAACCAGCCTGTTACTTGGAACAAACCAGGATTTCATGCAGAACGGTGATATCAGTGCCAATCATCAGCGAACCAATGCAAAGAGAGGAGACGAATGCAAAAGAGTGAAGCGCCAGAAACGTTGCTAGGAAAGATAGGAGGATGGGACATCGCTAAGAGGGTGAAATAAGACAGGAAGGGGTTGTGTGGAGGACCTAAAAATACTGACATACACCTCTGGATCCGAGGACTTTATCTCCATGGATCACAGTCCAGACCTCTGTCTCTACTGTTGTCTCTGTGTATGCTGAATCACGGTGGGTATGAACAGCTCATACCCACAGCGCATGAGTGCTTGGAATAAATCTGCTTCCCAGAATGCTCTGCCTGAGGGGCGGGGCTGGCTGGCACCTCTTCACCGCCTGTCCTGAGCGATCACTCACCTACCTCAGAAATGCTCCCAGAGGGTGAACAGTAGCAACTTCGGTGCATCCAAATGCAACTCTTTACCCCAGCATGTTTGTCAAGGGGCTAGGGAGTAGAAATTTCAAGCTGTTTTTAAGAACAAGTGCAGCCAGTGTCTATCGGGAGCCCTGTGGGATGTGTGATCGCCAGGGTTGGGGAAAAGGAGGCCAGTGGTCTGTGTGAACCACCCCAGGAAGGTTCTGCCTGCACCAAAGTCTGCAGGTTGAACTTGACTGTGATTTGGAAGGGCTGTTTAGCGCTCGACAGCATCTCTGCAGGAAATATTATCTCCATCTGCAAAGACTGAAAAAAGCCTGTGAGAGGCTGCACTAGTCAGTCTAATTTTAGAACTGCATTCTACACAGTTCAGAGGGAAAAATTGACACTTGCTAAATTAATTCAAATTGGTTTGACTGCAAACAGAATTTAATTCCCACAGGGAATCAGGCAATTCCATCTCCAGCAGAAAAGAGAATCTAAGTCAGCCTGAGATTAAGCCCTTGAAGTCACAGCCATCTGCCTTGTCTCTAACCTCGGGATGTCATGTCACAGCAAGCTTGTCCCCCATGGTAAAGCAGCCCCCTTGAAGCTCAAGGGTATCCAGCCCTGAACTCCAGGCATGGAAGTCACCCTGCACTGCCAGTGCCTTCCTTACACTAAGGACAGGCCTTTTAAAATGGAAAAACGTCCCAGCAGGCTGACTCTCTTGCTAGTTTTGAATAGTGTCACTTCTCCTTTGCTCCTTGTGGCTCTAAACTTAGCCTGCATGAGTGCCACCAACTGGAACGGCTTGGGCTTCCCATATCTCTGCAACAGTAACACACTTCAATTTTTGTGTTGCTATATGGGTTAAAACATTCAAAGCATCTAAGTGGCTTTCCCTTCCCAGCTGAGCACCTAATTAAAAACTACCCCCCATGTGAGTTATATCTGTCTGTGTGTGTGTGTGCATGCATGTGTGTGCGTGCTATGTTTGTGTATATATGTGTGTACATATTGATGTGAATACAAGCAGATATGTACCATATGTGTAGGTTAAAAGACTACCTCATGTTTTGGTCCTTGCATGACCCCTTGTTTGAGATAGGGTCTCTCCTTGTTATCGCCTTTATGTCCCCAGGTACCTGCCTGTCACTGGATGCTCCTAGCTCTACCTCCCATTTCACCTTTGCAGCATCAGGATTTCAGACATTTACTCCCATGCCTGACTTTTACCTACATTCTGGAGATACAAAGTCAGTCCTTCACACTTATAGGGACAGTGCTTTACCCACTGAGTCATGTCCCAGGCCACAAACTGACTGTTTTTAAAGAGAAATATTTGATAGTTGCTACTATAATTCTGATCTTGATTATTCCCCCAAATTGGTGGCACATGTCTCAAATCCCAGCCTTTGGGTGGCTGAGCAGACAGACTGCTATAAGTTAGTGGCCAGCCTAGGCTACATAGCAAAACCCAGTCTTAAAACAAGAGAATAAGAAAATTATTAAGTCCTGCATTTGAAGGTTTGGTCCCCAGCCTGCAGCTATATTGGGAGGCTATGGAACCTTTAGGAGATAAAACCTAATAAGAGGAAGTTAGGCCACTAGGAGAGGAACCTTGTAATGGATGTTGGACCCTTACCTCCCATTTGCCATGGATGCATGCCTCAGCTCCCCTAGAACTGGAGTTAGGAATGTTTGTGAGCTCCCAGGGGGGTTCTGGGAATTGAACCTGGCTCCTCTGCTAAGTACTCTTTCTCTCCAGCTCCAGCTTCTAGTTTTACGTAAATTCCTCTTTCCTGGACTACAACCTCCCTTCCCTTTACTCCATGACTCACGTCCCTCAGTCCTACATTTATTGCCATCTTTATCACCCTGCTCCCTTGAAGACTTCTAAGTCAGAGGAAAGGAAGCCTTCAGTGATGTTAGAAAGCTAAAAATCATATCCCCGCACCCCCCCCCCATTGTTTACTCCATGAGGAAGTCAGGCCACCTCACCAGCTCCCCTGAAGGTTAGTTAGCATGTGCCCTGGTGGCTCACAGCATCAGGGCTTAAAAAGAGAATTTTGTCCAAATTAACCCAAGAATTTGAAGCAGAGGCTAATTTCCTACCAGCCGTGCCATCATCATCACTCCAGAAGCGCTTGGATCCAAGAGAGACCTTCCCACTTGTGGCTAACAGAAGTCCTGTCTGTGTTCTGGGCTGCATGGGTTCATTACAGGTTGCTTTAACATAATGTCAAGTAGACAAGATAGAAATCAGCCTGTAAGGTAAAGCAGAGAGGAGAGCGTCTTCTCCCTCCCTCCCTGTGGAAAGGTTTCAGAAAAATGCCCAGGCCTCAAAAAGGTACAGCTGTACCTCAGTGGAATGTAAGCCTAGGTACTCCCCCATCCCCCATTCTTCTTGTGCCTTCATAGAACATCTCTCAAATGCTGGGACAGTTCATGTGACTCATCTCAGGGTCCACCCAGGACATCTTCACTTGCCCTTTAGTCTGTTTTCCCTGGGGTCAAAATGGTGGCTCAGATCCAAAAACATTCCTGAAAGCCAAAGTAAACAAAGGAAGAACTCTTTTTCTCCAGAACTCCACAGTTGACTTTTCCTATTTTCCCATCTATAAAAAGATGTTTCAATTGACAGGAAGTAGTGTTCCTTCTGTCTGACCCATGACTCCAGAGGGAAATTTAGTTTCTTGTCCATCAATACTCCAAGATGCCTGGGGAATCCATCTGCTTGCCTTCCTGTAGTTGCCTGATAGTCTCTCTTGGAAACTGGGTATTCTGGTCATGAATGCCATGACAGCCTTAGTACTCAGTGACCCTTTTAAGTACCCCCAAATCACTAAGCACTCCCCAGAAGTATCTCTAGTTAGAGATCTTCCTTTAACTAAATCAGACACAAGGCCCAGACATACTAGCACATGATTTTGATCCTTCCAGATGCTAAAACTTCAAGAAGAAAAGTATGCTTTGGTATTTCATAACTGCTATTTGATTTATTGCGGTGTATTAGTTTCCTATTGCTGCAGTAGCAAAATATCACCAATCTACTGACAGCACAAATTCATCCCAGCAGTTCTGGAGGTCAAAACGGCAAAACAGTCTTTATTTCAATTGGACTTATTGATTTTATTTAATGTGGAGTGTTTTGCCTGCATGTATATGCATGTACCTTGTATGTGCTTTTTACCCTCCAAGGTCTACATAGGGCAACAGATACCATGGAACTGGGGTTGTAGGTGGTTGTGAACCACCATGAAGGTGCTGAGAATCAAACCCAGGTCTTTTGCAAGAGCAACAGGTGCTCCTAATTGCAGAGCCATCTCTCCGTCCTCCAGTAAAGTGGTATTTATAGTGTGGCTAGTTCTTTCCAGACAGTAGTTAAAGGGTTTGCTCCTTGACCTTCCACCTATGGCCACGTCATTTCAAACTGTTTCTATCCATATCTTAGCCTCTTCCTTCTTTGGCCATCTTATCTCCATTTTATAAATAACATAACGACTACACTTGGGATCCAAAAGACAATGAGTACAACCTCTCCACCTCAAGGCCATGAACTGAATCATGTCCATCTGAGCCACTTGCCATATAAAGTTACAGTTTTGAGTCCTTGGGGTAGAGAACTGGGCAGGGAGGATGGAGTTACTCTTACAGCTTAGTACACATGACTTTAAATCATTTTGAATAATTGAACCAGTCTATACTCTTTTGAAATTTTGTTTTATATACATGTACATCACAATATGACAAGATGAACATTTTAGTTTGGCATCCTGTTCTATTTTAATTGCTGATCTGAAACTCTGTACTTTGCCCTGGCTCCCTCAATTTCACTTGCCTTCTAACAGTAACACGGTCACTGGTGATCAAATTCTCAGAAACCATTTGTACTAGTCAGAACTCTCTGAGTGGTCAGAGTAACCTGTCTTAACTGGCTTAAAATTCTTGCTCACAGAACTGAAACTCACAGGACCTGGGTAGGTTCAGACACAAATGGAGGCAAACACATAGTTGCATTCTCAGGGAGTCCTTACCAGCTTCAGTCCCTTGGCTTGCCCTGCCTTCTATGTTGGGTTTTCTGTTCTGAGCTAGAAGCTGCTAGAAAAATCTGGTATTCTAATGTACCAATGGATTTGGAAGCCTTAGCAGAAGATAGAAATATCTCCTTCCCTGAAGTTCCAACAAGATCACAGGGAGGCCTCTTCTTCACCCACGAGGCAGGGATGGTACGACTTGGATGTGCTGAACTTCTGGAACCAAGAGTGAGCACCAAGAAAAGGTAAAATTAGTAGATGTGCACGGGGGTCAAACAAAACCAGCACACATCTGCGCTGCTCTCAGACCCCAGATTATTTTGTATTAGATATTTTCTTAATTTACATTTCAAATGCTATCCTGAAAGTTCCCTATACCCTCCCCCCACCCTGTTCCCCTACCCACCCACTCCCACTTCTTGGCCCTGGCGTTCCCCTGTATTGGGGCATATAACAGAGACAGTTATATCAGGGTCCCTTAAGCAAACTCTTATGGTCATATGCAATAGTATCTGAGTTTGATGACTGATTATGGGATGGATTCCTGGATGGGGTAGTCTCTGGATAGTGCATCCTTTCGTCTTAGCTCCAAACTTTGTTTTTGTAACTCCTTTCATGGGTGTTTTGTTCCCTATTCTAAGGAGGAATGAAGTATCCACACGCTGGTCTTCCTTCTTGATTTTTTTGTGTTTTGCAAATTGTATCTTGGGTATTCTAAGATTCTGTGCTAATATCCGCTTATCAGTGAGTGCATATCTAGTGACTTCTTTTGTGATTGGATTACCTCACTAAGGATGATATCCTCCAGATACATCCATTTGCCCAAGAATTTCATAAATTCATTGTTTTTAATAGCTGAGTAGTACTCCATTGTGTAAATGTATCACATTTTCTGTATCCATTCTTCTGTTGAGAGACATCTGGGTTCTTTCCAGCTTCTGGCTATTATAAATAAGGCTGCTATGAACATAGTGGAGCATGTGCCCTTATTACCAGTTGGAACATCTTCTGGGTATATGCCCAGGAGAGGTATTGCTGGATCTTCCAGTAGTACTATGTCCAATTTTCTGAGGAACCGCCAGACTGACTTCCAGAGTGATTATACAAGCTTGCAATCCCACCAGCAATGGAGGAGTGTTCCTCTTTCTCCACATCCTCACCAGCATCTGCCGTCACCTGAATTTTTGATCTTAGCCATTCTGACTGGTGTGAGGTGGAATCTCAACGTTGTTTTGATTTGCATTTCCCTGATGATTAAGGATATTGAACAGTTTTTCAGGTGCTTCTCAGCCCTTTGATATTTCTCAGTTGAGAATTCTTTGTTTAGCTCTGTACCCCATTTTTTAATGGTGTTATTTGATTTTCTGGAGTCCAGCTTCTTGAGCTCTTTGTATATATTGGATATTAGTCCCCTATCAGATTTAGGATTGGTAAAAATCCTTTCCTTTTTGTCTTCTTGACAGTGTCTTTTGCCTTACAGAAGCTTTGCAGTTTTATAAGGTCCCATTTGTCAATTCTTGATCTTACAACACAAGCCATTGCTGTTCTGTTTAGGAATTTTTCCCCTTTGCCCATATCTTCGAGGGTTTTCTCCACTTTCTTCTCTATAAATTTCAGTGTCTCTGGTTTTATGTAGACCCCAGATTATATACTTGATGTAGAATGTATACCAGGTATCAGTTTCAGACAGCCATTGTTTTTATTTGTTAAAGCTAGATCCTTCCTTTTATCCTTGAGCTAATTGGTTCTTTTGGGATTCTCAGATAACATAGAAATAGAGTAATGATCTTTTCTCAAGCTTAGGGCTGGATCTTAGAAGAACTGTTTGTTTATTAAAATGACTTGCATACTCTGGGGGTAAGAAAACCACAGCACAAAAGTCTTGACCCTGTCTGAAAAGTCAGTCTATACCTGTTTAACTGGAGGAAATGGAAGAGATAGCAAGGGTCTGGGCTGTCAAAAGATAGAAGACAACAATGAACGTGTGGTGTTGGGGCGCTTCTCTCCTTCCCAGCGAAGTACAAAGTGCTGCTTATGTAACAGATATGGTTGTTTTGCAAACTTCAGGCTAGACTGGGAAAAAGTGGGTGATGAACCTTTTCTTCTGTGTCTTCTCAAGTTATTTCCACAGGCTGGTTCTGGGACTTCTCAACTTCAATTTCTCAGCAGAGTTTCCCATTCTTTGCCCAAGATTAGATACCTGTTCTTTGTCTGGTTTTCGTCTTTATTTTATTTGGAAAAATCAATTTGGCTGGGGAACCTCAGAATTGAGAATGGCAGGAGTGGAGCCAGCTCCCTGCCAGAATATCTGATCTGGAACATGTAACCATGACACTCCACTGAGAGGATCATGACAACTGGTCACTTAGCATGAAAGCCTAGAGTTCTCCATGCTAATTAGGTATCCAGATAGGCCCTGAGTGTTCAGCCAATGAGCTTCCCTTCCTGGGCATCCCTTTCCACAAAGGTATTTAAACCCTGGTTCACCCTAAGTAAGATGTGTTCATTAACATTTGCTATCAAATAAGACAATTTGGAAGAGCAAGGACCACCGTGTCCATAAAGGATCACCGCAGGGGGAGGTCTTCCTGGTAAAGAGCAGCACCTAAATCTCCCGAGAAGGCCTTCTTTCTCCCAGACCCTGCATAAATTGTGCACTCACCCTGAACCAAACTGGGTTCCTCCCAGCTCCTGAGCTCTGCCTCCCCCTTCCAGCCTGGTTCATAAATGCCCTGAGGGGAGACTCAGATCCCCGGACCCTCGTAACCAGCCTAACACCCTCAGTGCCTCAGTACACAGGAGACTGGGAACCACAGCAACTATCCCAGACCCCACTGTTTCCCACCCAAGAAAACACAGACTGGGGACCCCTATTTTGGACTGTGTTCTGCCTCCCCTGAGTGGCTTGCGGATGGGCCAGTGGGCGGTGCTCCGCACCCCAGTGACAAGGAAGACATATGTGTCTCTTCTTGCGTTTAAGGAGGGAATGTGAAAGGGATCCCTTCCAGGTAGGGGGTACCAGTGATTGAACCAGGGGTTAGGGTACCTTACATGTACTGAGCTGAGTGTCCTAGTGCTAAATGATACACTCAGCCCCATAGGTCTCATTTTTAGTTCACAGAAACTCTTCTTCAATATTATCACGCTGCTAATTGTTCCTTCCTTATAGCTACTCAAGACCTTCGAGGCTAATGCAAATGTCACTACCCACCTCCCTAAGGCATCTGGTTTTCTTCCTCCAGCCCTTTTCCTTCCTGACACCTCTGTGCTGGCTGGATTTGGAGTCTAGGGAAGTTGTTAGCCCTTCATGCTCCTCAACCCTGGGGACTGGAAAAGCTAGCTTGTCAAATTAAAACAAGTTAGAAAGGTACCTTCTTTATAAGGAAAATAAAAATTTTCTGAAGTTAGAGGGTGGTAGAAGGGGCCAGAGGAGCCGGTAACTGAATCCTGCCCCTTGAGTTTCTGGAACATTCAGGTGCTGTGTTAGTTTCTACACACTGCTTCAATCATATGTGACTCCTATATAGAGGAGTTTATATAGGCACCTGCTTTTTAGCTAAATGGGTTTGACATACAGAATGCTCCCTGGGGATTGGGAAGTGGGGCTTAGTGCTAGAGCACTTGCCTAACACTTGATGGGCTGCCTAAATTTCCAGCACTGCGAAATTAATTAATTGATTGATTAACTAATTAATTAAGCAGGTCTTTCCTGTTCCCTGCTGAGCGTCAAGGCAATTTCAAGGATGCTTATTTGTGTGATCTTCCTGGACTCAGCAGTTCATGCTTTCTATTTAACCACTGATTAAGGGCCACCTCTGGAACTGGTCTAATTGGGTTTCTGCTATCGCTGTCTAACTACTCGGGATGGCCATAGACTGGAATATCCATAATTCTGTGCAATTGGGGGGGGGTCATAAAAACTGTTATTTAAACATAAAAACGTTGTAGCAATGTTGTATCTTCTGCAAGCAAAAACCACCTGTTGGAATAAAGGGGCTGGTGTGTGTAGATTCTGCATATGGACATGCACACACAGCAGTGTGAACTTCTGACCCATTTGCCATTTGATACATTGTTGGCCAATTTTCCCTTGTTCCATATGCAGAAACTTTTTATTTTTATGAATTTTTAGTAAGAGAAATTTGTTGTGTACTTCTTGGCTTGAGTCTCTCTAGACCTGTGTGTGTGTGTGTGTGTGTGTGTGTGTGTGTGTGTGTGTGTGTGTATACAAAAGCCATGGTATACATGCCAAAGTCAGAGGACAGTCTATGGGAGTTTGCTTTCTCTTTTTCCTTCTCCTTCTCCTTCTCCCATGTATGTCCCTGGGATTGAATTTAGGTCACCAGGCTTGGAAGCAAGCACTGAATCATCTCACTGGTCTCAAGTCATATTTAAATCATAATTTTCTCACCCAACATTTGATCCAGTTTTGAAAGCATGTATAGCTCCTACTTTTCATCAAGGCGAGAAGTTCGGTCTCTTCCTGTTTTTCTGGAAGTTTGATCACTAGTGGGAGTCTGTTGTCATTTGGATTTGTGATATCCTTGAGGGCCTGCATGTGAAAAGCTTGATCCCCAGCCTGTGTCACTGGGAGGAGGTACTAGGGTCTTTAGGAAGCTAGGCCTCATGAAAGGAAGTTGATCATTGAGAATATGCCCTTGAAGAGAAGTAGGGAGGCCTTAGCCCTTTCCTCTCTGTTTGTTTGGCTTCCTGGCCACCACGAGATAAGCAGCTACCTCTGCAGTATATGCAGGACAGTGTTCAGCCTTGCCAGATCTAAATGATATGGTTTCTACCACTGAGGTATTAGGTGTCTTTCCCTTTATGCGACCTATGTATGCAACCCTCTTGGCCTTGTGTGTCTCCAGGCATGTTTTGGTTTTGTTTTCTGATAAGGTTTTAGTATATCCATTTACCAATTGTTTCCAGTCTGCATCAGTAAGATTATATAGATAGCGCCTTCATCGGGCAGGTGATGGTGTCACTGTGAACAAATTAGATGCAGACTCATCTAAATTTCGACTCACATGGATACAACGGTAAAGTGGAGTCACTCAGAGTTAGCATGGACCGAGAGCCACATAGTATACAACAGCCTGGATCAAGGCAGAAGCATAAAGCAGGACATAGTTGGATCTCCACTTGAGAAACCAAGTATCCATGAGAAATGTAACCTTGAGAAAATATTTTATTTGCTTTTGCTAAAAAATATTGCTAATAAATGTGAATTTTCAGGCTGGAGAGATGACTCAGTGGTTAAGAGCACTGACTGCTCTTCCAGAGGTCCTGAGTTCAATTCCCAGTAACTACATGTGGCTCACAACCGTCTGTAATGGGATCTGATGCTCCCTTCTGGTGTATCTGAAGACAGCGACAGTGAACTCTCATACATAAAAATAATAAATAAAAAATAAAAATAAAAAAATAAAAATAAAAATAAAAAATAAAAATCTGAATTTATTTATTTATTATTTATTTATTTATTTATTTATGTTGTTTGAGACAGGATTTCTCTGTGTAGCCTTGGCTGTCCTGGAACTCACTCTGTAGACCAGGCTGGCCTCAAACTCAGAAATCTGCCTGCTTCTGCCTCTGCCTCTGCCTCCCGAGTGCTGGGATTAAAGGTGTATGCCACCATGCCTAGCTGTTAAAAAAATCTGAATTTTAAAAGATGAAATGGGGAGGAGAATTCCAACATATTAGAAATTTGAAATAAAACAGCAATCAAATCCCTCAGAATTGTTTTTGAAAAGGCTGAAAATTACTCTTTCTCTTATATTTCTAGTTGTGAGCTTAGACTTTAATAGCCAAACCATTTATACAACCCAAGTCTCTCTTAGCTAAAATATAAGACGCATGTCTGAAGAGACCTCTTGTGACTGTAGTAACTCATTGCAGAGTCTTTTACATCTGAGGATTTGGAGTGTAGTGATTCCTAGTGCTTTCACTAGCCATGACTGGGAATGCTGCACCATCTACCAAAGTACTCTTCAGAGGACTCTGAGAAGAGGAATGGAAACAGACTCGCTGATGATGAGCTGTGAAGGTGCCGTGGCTCTCCTTGACTCACCGTAGATCTGTAGCTAAAGATATTGACAAATCAGCAGTCTAAACATGTACGCGCCAAACCAAACCAAACCAAACCAAACCAAACCAAAAACCAAAGAGAAATACAACAGCATCCACTGTGTCGATCTGATGGAGAAACTGAAAATAACGGAGTGATAATTGCCCTGATCTAGCCAAGTACCATGGAAAAGGTACAGTTATGTCTTCTCAACACAGCCATACTATGGGTCTCTGCTAACACCAAGGCTGGCAGAGTAACCATCCTTGAGAGATAAGAAGACTGTCAGTTCAATTTGACTCTATTGGTTCAAACTTCAAGTGGCTGACATCGGGTAGTTTATTTTAGGCATATGTAAGCACAGAACAATTTGGGAAACAATTTCCCTATGATAAATAACCATATCAATTTGTTATCCGCACTTCTGATTCATGCATTGGTGATTGACAGGCAGGGAACTCTCAGCTAACCCCAGGTTCAACCCAGTTCTCATGCCTCATGAGGCACTCTCAAATTACCATTAACTTCATTATCTTTGCTGGTTGTGTGGTTGGTCCTGGGCCTCACCTTGAAGAGTCCAAATCCTCTTGCACTTCCGGTAGCTCTCCAACTGGGTTCATTAGTACCTTCCCTAGACACCTGCCTCAGCTCTCTGCCTCAGCCTGCCAGGAAGCCTCTTTGAACTCAGCCATTCTGTGCGGCAAAATGAGTGATTTGAGTTAATCTTAGCAATTAAGATTAGAATGAAGGAAGCTGTGATTGCCAGTGGCCAGACTATCAAAGGAAAATGGGCTGACTTAGTATATAGCAACACAGACACGGAAGAAGCTTGTAAACTTGCTGCTATTCAGTAAATTCTGACATTGCAGAAAGGCACCAATGTGTCTATCAGTGCTCTTGACAATGAGAGACTATAAGCTGGTGGAAGTAGGCATTATCACCGCTCAACACGATGGGCTTGGCTTTGACAGATTCTTCCCATTAAAATCTCTAAAGGAAATGATACTGCTCTCGAAGAGGTTAAGATATGAAATACCTAAGTTTCAGAAGTTTGAAGCTGTTCTGAGCTGAGTTAGAAAGGCAGATGAAGTTTTTGTGAATGTGGTTAATAACATCACAGGTGTAGCCCAGTCTTTGAGCCCTCGCCTAGCATGTATGAGGGTCTGGGGTTGATCCTCAGCACTGCCATACAGTATTTAGTGTATATTTCAAATAGATAGAAATGGGGATTTTCTTATATGATCCTACCATGAAGAAATACAAATACTCGGTGATACTTCCGTCAATTACCCTGTTTGATTATTCTATAATGTATAGCATGTGCCAAGAAGTTACCACATAACTCATAAATAGTATACACAGAAGCATGACTCTGGCCTCAAAGGGGATAAAAGTTTTTTTTTTCTTAATAAAATCATTTAAAATGAGAAGACCCACTTTTAATCTGGATCTTTTTGGTTGGTTGTTTGGTTGTTTGGTTTTTGTTTGTTTGGTTGGTTGGTTGGTTTTGTTTTTTATTGTTTTTGTCTTTATTTATCAAGGCAGGATTTCCCTCTGTAGCCCTGGCTATT
The DNA here is from genome assembly GCA_902729485.2 of Mus minutoides. NCBI lineage: Eukaryota > Metazoa > Chordata > Mammalia > Rodentia > Muridae > Mus > Mus minutoides. Next base: position 81,289 of record LR749983.1, read on the forward strand.
CTAGAACTCACTCTGTGGACTTTGATGGCGTTGAACCCTGAAATCCACCTGCTTCTGCCTCCCTGTCCTGAGTGCTGGGATTAAAGGCATGTGCTACCACTGCCGGGCTTAACCCAGATCTTTTGAAGCCAGGTTAATGTCCCCCTTTAACGTGCCCTTTGCCTTCTGGTGTCAATCTAAACAAAGGACATGGGAGAAGGAAGCTTTTGCTTATCTGCTTGTTTGCTCTCAGACTCACTGACATGATTCTAATGTAAACTCAAGACCAACTGAGACATCTAGCTTTGTGAACTGAACAACTGTTGGACTCTTAGACCTTCTATTAGTAGATCGCCACTGTAGGACTTGCTGGATCACAGCCTGTCAATCATTCTAATAAATCTCCATTATGGATACGCATTCTGTCAGTCCTGTTCTTCTTTAAAGCTCTCACGAATGCTATGCTGCTTTTCTCTGCTCTCAAGAGATAGCCCCAGCCATATGGCTTCCTTTTCTTTCTGCTCTGGACTCTTCCAGGTGCTTCTGGGTGTTCTTTTTCTTTTATCAACAATTAAAAAAAAACCCAAAAAACCTTCCTCCTAATCATGGGGCAGTCATCTCAGTGGTTTCTTTATTGAGCCCTCTCCAAGGTTATTAAAATAAGGCAACATTGGCCTCGTGGTGGTGCTACATGCCTTTAATCAGGAGGCAGAGGCAGGTAGAGTTCAAGGCTAGTCTGGTCTACAGAGCAAATCTCAGGACAGCCAGCCAAAGGCTGCCCAGGGCTAGCTTGGTGTGGAAAAAAAAATAAATTAAAAGAAAATAAAAAATAAAAAAAGAATAAGAAAACATGAAAATAACCAGACACAGAAACCATGCCCATTTGAAGGGAGCCAATTTGCTCAGTGGTAAGCCACGCAAACTCGATGCCTAAGTTTGGATCCCCAGAATCCACATAAAAGCAAGGCCGGACACAATAGCGCAGACATCTGTGATTTCAGGAGAGCAGTGAACAGGAGGTCAAGGTGGAAGGTTAGGACCTACAGCCAGTGTGTTGCCCTGTGAGCATCAAACACTCACTGTAGCAGACATGTGTCCATACACATATACTAACACACACACACACACACAGAGAGAGAGAGAGAGAGAGAGAGAGAGAGATTAAAAGAGAAGAGTCTGATGAATTTGCAGTAAAAGATTTACAGTGAGCAGAAGTATGGGAAGTGACACATTAAAAATGCCCACAAAGAGAAGCACTCTTCATTAAGGCATGGATGCTAATAATAATAATAACTATAAAAAGAATGGTTTCTCAGGGCAAAGTGGGTGGTATAAGTTAGATGGGTAGGACAAGATGGGAGAGTGGGGAGATAAAAGGACTATTTGTGGTGGAATTTGGAAAGACTCCTAGAGTAAAAGGCATCACAGTGGTTGATGTGTATTACTTCATTGTACCCCATTTTGTTCTAAAATAAAAAAATAAAAAATAAAAGGCAAAGTTTAAGGTACTGGCTTGAAAATCATTCTTAAAGCCCATTGAAGCACAAGTCTCTCATTGTGGCCGCCACAAAGGGGTGGGCACTTCCTTTCTGAGTGGACAAAGGCAGATTTAAAGATAGGGCAAGCCACCCAGCATTCAGAGGCAGGAAGGTGGGGCTGGTTCCTCAAGGGCTCCCGCTGGGATAGTCTCTTTGATGGAATTGAGTGCAAAGGGGTGGTATCCCAGTGGACCAGCAGAAAGGAAGGAAGTTCTCAGAACCATTGTGAGAAGTGAAGGTTAAAATCCAAGGCTTATCATGCAAGATATGACGGTTTCTTTCTACAATTGGGGTAGAAAAGAATTTAAGATACTTATAAATATTTGGTGCTATTTGGGACTGATAGGAACCAGTCTATGTATAAATTGCTTCCTCCAGAGCTAACCAAATTCCAGATAAAATGAGTGTGTTCACTCTATTACACAGGGTTCCTATAAAGACTCTGGTTTCAGGGAACATTGATAGTCAAACATTATAAAAAAAAAGAAGAAAAGAAATGACTACACAAATACTTTAGGGACAACCAGACACTTGAAATCAATGACTAGGTTCAGCTAACAATAAACAAAATTATGTTCATGAATGGTTTTGTTTTATTTTGGCAGTGCTTGGAGTCAAAACCGGGGCCTCTTGCTTGCTAGAGAATTGTTCTGCCACTGAGCTGCATACCACGATTTCCACCCTTTAAATACCTGAGTCACTAAATAAGCTTACTCGTTTGGTTCCAAGGTCTGAGACGTCAAGGACATGCCCTTGGGTTGCTGTTATTGAATATGTGTGCTACTGCCATTCCTACTCATAGGGAATTAGTACTACTGGTCCATCTTACTGGGTGAGCATTGGGGGAATTGAAAGAGAAGGAAATTTCTCAAAGATTTAAAACTTTTAAATGCTCACATTTCAGCAAACAATCTTCAATATGCTGTGGTTGTTTATAATAGTACCAAAGACTCATTACGGGAGATCAGTTGCCCGCCAGCCAAAAGGACAGAATCTACCTCTGGTTGGACACATGCCATTGTTCGCTGCCTTAAGAGTTAATTTAGTTGGGCTAGTCAGTGCCTGCCTAAGAGATCACCCCCTCACTAAGTGTATGTGAAAGGTGTTAAAGAAAAGGAAGGAATAATTAGCCCTTTATGAGAGTGTACTCATCCTTTCCAGAATTTCTGCGTCCTGTTGAGGTCCAGAAATTGCCACTCAAACCAAACAAACACTGATCTCGGTTAAGCAAGAATAGTTAGTTTGTTGAACGTACACCATGATACTGTATGTCCAGGACCGCAAAAAGGACTGTTGTCCTAGTCTATTCTCGGAGTAGGCTTTTTATAGAAAAAAAAAATAGGTTCAAAAGCTTAAGGGACAAGGAGTGAAGTAGTTGGCTTTAGTAGGCAAAATGTTATCAGCTAACTTTTAGGCTGATTGGGCCTGAGTAAGGTGAGGGACGGGGATATGGATGAATGTCAAACAGGAAATCACAGAACATTGAGATAACAGCATGAGTAGTATAATCATAACTTTTTGGCTTATTAATAGCACTCTTTAGTGTCAGTCACAAAAACCAGTGAGCTCATACATAGGTGCAAAAGGGGCTGCCTGGTGGTCAGCTCTGACCCAAGCCTTTATAGACATAATAATTCATATTGACCTTGGATTGGATGGGTCCTTCATGTTGTAAGGGTCCAAACATTGCTAAAGGAAGACCCCAGACTCACTATACAAAACCAAAGAGCGTTTATTCTGCAGAAACAACCAGCATGCAGGGGTCAGCCATTCTTTTAAATGGCGACCCCCAGACAAAGGCATGCAGGCCTTCTTAGAGGGAACTGTCAGGAACTCTCTAGAAAGATTAGGAAAATAAAATTTCACTGATGGGTGCTAGAGGGGTCACAGGTGATCAGTGGTCTACATTCCTATGTCATGAGCACTCAATCATGTGATGAGATAGGGCTACCCAGTGAAGATAAAATAAAAATATTTTACTCTGAGATAAAATATCCCCTCCACCTTTTTTTTTCTTTTTTCTTTTTTTTTTTTTTTTGGTTATCCTCAGGCCATTCTCTGAGAGAGGATCTTGTTCTGGATTTTATGGTTGTTCCTAGATCTGGTGTCTTATGACCTGGTTTCTGGGACTTACGGTCTATTCCTGAAGCGGGTGCCTTATAGCCTTTTTTGAAATGAGGCCTGGTTCTCTGTTGGTGAGAGTCTAACTATGCTTTCTCTATGATACAAAAGTAATTTGTATTCACGTAATACAATTGTCATCTTGGACACTTACTACAGAATAAGCTTACCCTTTCTAGTTCTTTCTGAACTCTAGCTGGCTGGTTCAACTCAACTCAAATGCCTCTCCAAAATGACTGATTCAATCTGGTTTTTCTTTCTGCTTCTGACTGAATTATTCTGCTCAGCCTCAAACTAACTCTGACAATCTGTTCTAATCTTCTGGTTCCTTCTCATTCTCTGGCTCATCATGTCTTCACCCGTATCCGACTTGTTCTCTCTAAAACCTGTTTCTGTAACACTGTCCCCATAAAAACTGCCTCTCCACTGCACAGTCTCTCAACTCTCAACTCACTGAATCAACCAAATTTCTTAACTCTGAACTGCACCGAACTGACTGTTTTGAACTCAACTTACTGACTGAAGTCAGAGATCTGCATGCCTCTGTCCCCTGAGTGCTGTAATTAAAGGCATATGCACCGTGCCTGGACCTAAGTTTTTCTTTACCTGGAACTTGCTCTGTATCAGGCTGGCATTGAACTCAGAAATCTGCTTGCCTCTGTCTCCTGAGATTTAAGGCATGTGTGTATTCCAGCCAGAGTAGCCATGTTGCTGGATTAAAATCCCTCTACACTATGACTTGGGGCTCTTTTGTTCTTTCTAATGTTCTCCTTTCCTTGCCTAATCACCATGGGACTAACTCCCAAGCCATTCCCTCTTAAGCAGCCTGGCTTTATCTTTCTCTCTTAAATTCTCACATATGAATTTATAATAAATTTGTCTCTAAAACTCACCCTTACTGGTTCATGAATTTAATTCTTAAAATTTGGCAGGATAAGAACCCTAGGGGTTATCCTAAGCCTTTGGCTGAGGATGGCTCTGGTGGTCACCAAGTTTCCAGGAAGATGCCTCAAGGCTACTGTATCATTAGGTTGAAGATGAGCCAGTGGTAAGGGCTTTAAGCTGGCCACACAGCTAAAAGGTAAATGATAATAAAGTTATTCCCTTTGGTTTTAAGCTAATCACTGAAAGGCAAGCCCTCTATCTCTCTCTCCATTCGTCCTAGTTTGATTTCTGTTAGTGTGATAGAACATCTTGATCAAAGGGAGCTTAGGGGAGGAAAGGGTATATTTGCTTTGCCATTTCAGATTACTGTCAAACTGATTTAAGCAGTCAACTTTTTCTTTTTTAATGTAAACTGAATGGCATATTTCCTTACAGTAATCTGAAACCGGCAAAGCGTCATTGAGAACACAACCAACAATCCAAACACAATGGCATACACTTGAAATCCTGGCACTCAGGGGACTGATGCAGAAGGATCAAGAGTTCAGTGGTTAAGAATGCTGGCTGTACTTCACACCAGTAAGAATGGCTAAGATCAAAAATTCAGGTGACAGCAGATGCTGGCGTGGATGTGGAGAAAGGGGAACACTCCTCCATTGTTGGTGGGAATGCAAGCTTGTTCAACCACTCTGGAAATCAGTCTGGTGGTTCCTCAGAAAATTGGACATAGTACTTCCGGAAGATCCTGCCATGCCTCTCCTGGGCATATATCCAGAAGATGTTCCATCAGGTAATAAGGACACATGTTCCACCATGTTCATAGCAGCCTTATTCATAATAGCCAGAAGCTGGAAAGAACCCAAATGTCCTCAACAGAGGAATGGATACAGAAAATGTGGTACATTTACACAATGGAGTACTACTCAGCTATTAAAAACAATAAATATATGAAATTCCTAGGCAAATGGATGGATCTGGAGGGTATCATCCTGAGTGAGGTAACCCAATCACAAAAGAACTCACTTAACATGTACTCACTGATAAGTGGATTTTAGCCCAGAAACCTAGACTACCCAAGATACAATTTACTAAACACATGAAACTCAAGAAGGAAGATCAAAATGTGGACACTTCGCCCCTTCCTAGAATTAAGAACAAAGCACACATTGAAGGAGTTACAGAGATCAAGTGTGGAGCTGAATCCAAAGGATTGACCAACCAGTGACTGCTGCAGCCGGGGATGCATCCCAAAATCTACCACCAAACATAGACACTATTGCATACGCCAGCAAGATAGTGCTGAAAGGGCCCTGATATAGCTGTCTCGTGGGAGGCTATACCAGTGCCTGGCAAGCACAGAAGTGGATGCTCACAGTCAGCTATTAGATAGAACACAGGGTCCCCAAGGAAGGAGCTAGAGAAAGTACCCAAGGAGCTGATGGGGTCTTCAACCCTATAGGCGGAAGAACAACATGAACTAACTAGTACTCCCAGAGCTCATCTCTCTAGCTGCATATGTAGCAGAAGATGGCCTAGTTGGCCATCATTGGGAAGAGAGGCCCCTTGGTCATGCAAACTTTATATGCCCCAGTACAGGGGAACGCCAGGGACAATATGGGGGAGTGGGTGGGGTGGGTAGGGGAGCAGGGTGGGGGATGGGGTAGGGTTTAGGGGATTTTCGGGAGAACATGTGAAATGTAAATGAAGAAAATATCTATGCTGGCTGCTCTTCCAGCGAGCCCAGGTTCCACACTTAGCATTCACATGGCAGCTCACAGCTGTCTATAACTCCAAGATCTGATACACACCCATAGACATGCATGCAGGCAAAACACCAATGCACAGAAAATAGAAATAAATATTTTTAAAGAAAAAGAGTTCAAGACAAGTGTGAACTACAGAGTGAATCTGAGACAGCCTGGGCTACTTCGTAAGATTCTGCTTCAAACAAAACAAAGCAAGGCCGAAGAATGTGGTCAAATATTACTAGAAACAAGAAGAAATTAGGTAAGAATCCTAAGGAATGAGAGGACAGAAAAGAAGGCAACCAAAGAGGACAGTGAAAGCAAAAAACAATTATACAGTAGAAAAAAAAAGATAAACTATACATAAAAAAAATCTACAATAGTTTATAGTTATTCAACTGACTCATAGCAGAATTTTCCCTGTCTAATCACTTGAAATATTAATGCAACAAGAAGCCTGTGAATGGACAGGGAAAAGGGAGGCAGAGTGAGGAGTTGCAGAGACAGGGACAGAGAAGACAGAGAAGGAACCAAGATGGAGTACAAACAGGAGGATTCAGATTCTTCACGGTTTTAAATAGCCACAAGTAGCTATAATATCATACGGGGATAGAATAATTGGGGTAACTTGTCTAATCAAGGTGGGCAGCTTGTACCATTATCAGTTGGCCCTGAATTTATTGTGTGGGCATCTTGTGTAATGAGAATTTATTGATATATAAATCTGACTCATTAATTATAAGCTTCTAGAGTTTTGTTTTACTGGGTTACTGGAATGTAGGACCACCAACCACAGGAGTTTATAGCAGAGAAGGTACTGGTGGCACTCAGACAGGCAAACTGAAGCTAGGAAGACCACAATTGGTCACTGCAGTGGCTAGCTTAGAGACAGAGGTGGCAAGTCAGCCACCTTTTCTATTTCCCAAAACACTGACTCGTATATATTCTCATGTTAGCCACGTGCATCAGAAATAATACTTGTAACAATATAGCTATTATCTCCTATAATAGGAAATCAATTAGAGTCATTTTATGTAATGTAAAGATCAGAATGGAATAGTTTTCTGGAAGTACTTAGACCTTGAAGAAATCTGATTGCTTTCTGTAATTTATAAAGATGTTTATTCTGAGGAAGTTTTATACCCTTTAGTCACAAGACAATCTTGGCAAACCTGGAATATCTTGCTTTTTTTTTTTTTTTTTTTTTTTGGTTTTTCAAGACAGGGTTTCTCTGTGTAGCCCTGGCTGTCCTGGAACTCACTCTTTAGACCAGGCTGGCCTCGAACTCAGAAATCCACCTTCCTCTGCCTCCCAAGTGCTGGGATTAAAGGCGTGTGCCACCACCGCCGGGCCATGTCTTACATTATTGAGTATTGCAAACAGTGCATAATAAGGACTGAAATTGCAAGAATGAGTTGCTCCTTGAAGAAACATTGATTAGATCTGGTTCTTGGTATGAGGAACTTGTTTTACCCCCAAAACCAACTTTTGTGTAACAATCAATAAATATGTGTTTGCACAGTGGTTTGAGGCTCAGTTAATCAGAGGCTGTATGCTCTCTGCTGCCTACAAGGCCATATCTCTTCTGGGATTTATCCTCTTTCTTTGATCATTCCATGTGACTGTGGTAATCAATAATTGGTGCCCAAATGGGGCTTGGAGAAAAGCTGGGTCCAGACATTTCAGGACTGGAAGGTACACTCATAGGGAAGCAAGAGTCCAAGATTTTGGCAGGGAATGTGTACAGTTGTTAAAGTGTTTGTTAAAAGTAAATGGAGTGAAAGTGAAAGAAAAGCAGCTTACTGAGTGTTTGGTGCTAGTCAAATGGCATTGTTATTGGTTTCCGGCAACTCCTCTCTCATGTTCAATTAAAACCAATGGTACAAAAACAAAGTTTAAGAGCTTTGAGTTTAAACTTTCTTCTATTGGATATTTTCTTTATTTACCATTCAAATATTACTCCGTTTTTCAGTCTCCCCCACCCCCCAGAAAACTCCTATCCCATCCCAACTCCCCCTGCTTTTCCCTCACTCACCCACTCACTCCTGCCTCCTTGCCCTCACATTCCCCTACACTGGGGTATCTAGCCTTCACAGGACCAAGGACCTCTTCTTCCATATCAATAGGTGCTTATTGAACAAGTTCTATTTTTAATTCGTTGGATTTAAATTTTCTTTAAAATATATAATGGTTAAATATATTTAACAAAGACATATTTGGAATTTTCAAGTATGAATATAAGTGTTCATGTGTGGTATGTATGTGTCATGTGTGTGTGTAATGTTCAATTACCCAATGATAAAATATAATACTTAAAAAAAAAGAGCTTTGAGAAGAGCTCATCAGAGACAGAAGCCTATACTGCCATAGCTTTTGCTTTATGCAAATTAATTGTAAATGCTCTGGAGCCTGTGCAGAGTGAGGAGTCACAGAAAGCTTTATCGGATGTGGAAGAGGGAAGTAAAAAAGAAGACGTCCTCAGTCACCGGAGGAGAATGTTGTCTCAGAGGAAGGTAGGAATGTTGTTTCAGAGGAAGAAGAAAATAAGGAGGGTCAAGACACTGGAGATGAATCTCCTCCCCTTCAGAATAAACAGACTTAGAAATGAGAAAAGTTGAAACACTAACCACACATTTGCAAGAATTACAGATACCAATACACAAGCTACAGAGGCAAACAATAAGAGAAGGAAAATGACTTCTCTCAGTAGGAAAAGGAATCTTTCTGGTATAAAAAGGGTAAGATTTAATCAAGAATCTTCGTCACATCCTTACGAAGGTATTGAGGAAGAGTTGATTAATCTGAAAAATTGGAAGGAATTAATGACAGCTTGAACTCAGAGTTTTCTGGCTGTGATCTGCCTGTTTAAGTCTAGATGTCTTACTGGAAACAGCTTGGCCTCTAGACAGCTCAGTGACCAATGATGGCACTCTAGGTTTCCAAATTCTTGCAGGTGTAACAACTCCTGCCACTGCAGTATCAAATGTTCCCCGAATCTCTTATATCTACACTCTCAAAAATCCCTTATATCTAAGCCTTCTTTTCTCTGTTAATCTCTCCCCTCAATTGCTGAGTTCAGTCTTAACAGAGATTTTAATGTCTTTTGGGGGGTATAGATAATATTTAAAAATTGTTCTGTTATTCATCTATCTATCTATCTATCTATCTATCTATCTATCTACACACACACACACACACACACATTTATGTATGTATATATCTGGATTTGGAGTTCAGATATGGCCCTTCCTCTCCAGTCCCAAACAGGCTTGTATCAAAGTTTCCTCCTAAATCACTGACTGGGGTCAAGCAAGACACGTGACCGTTTACAGGGAGAAGGAGAGGAAAGTAGAACCGCAGAGATTTTAGTCACCACTCTAAATATTCTCCTCTCTTATGTCTCTAAAAGTTTTGCTAAAGTATAAACTTTAACTCAAGATTTGTAAGGGTAATGTTAACTCTTTTCATCTCAGAATTTTTAAGTTTTCATTGAATGTGTTTTTTTAAAAAAAAAACCTATAAAATCCATGACAAAAATTAACTTAAATCTTGTATCAAAAGGTTGATAGTGAAAAATTGTTACATAGGTAATCTTAAATTACTATAGTATGTATGTATGTATGTATGTATGTATGTATTATGTAACTAGGATTCAGCTCTTGTTTAGAAAAAAAATAGGACTGCTATAGCATATAACATGGATTCAATTCTTGTCTAGGAAAATAGACTTAAAAAAATAAAAAAAAGGTGTACCTGATGAGCTCACCTTGGAGTAAATGTCACCTTGGCTGATGACCTCATCAGAATGAAAGCAACTATGAATCTGGCAGCCATCTTTAACAATGTTAGAGTGTACGCCATGTGATTACACAACCATCTTGATTAAGATGATCACCTAGTATAATTTAGCTAAGGGGCAGCACCCGCCGTAAAACACTTTAGTCCTACTGAGCCCTCTGCTTATCACTGTGTCTCCTTTTTTGACTAGGGAGGAAAGAGCAGGTCTCCAAGATATTTTGGATGAGGATGGAATTTTTGTATGATGAGTTTTGTCCTGAGAGTAAAAATTTTAGATAAGAAACAATGTATGTTTGATGACTAAAGTATACTTAAGTTTTATAAATCCCTAAGCTTATAAAGTTCTTCTCAGGTGAACAGAAACTGAGTAAATGATGTATGTCTAACTGCTCATTTCTTTGCTGTGTTCAACACGAAGCTTCTAGAAAATTAGATAATGAACAACATATGTATATTTGATAAAGTTTGTAAATTACTAAGATCTGTTCAGGCAATCAGAAATGGACTTGAAGATATATGTCTAGCCTCTTTGTCTTTGCTAACTTTGCTAAGATTTGACTACTGGGAAAAATTGAGTCATAAAAGAAACTGGGGTATTTTATAAAGGGACACCATAAAAGGAGCAGGAAAGTAAGATTTTCTGTCTCTCTGTAAATTGCATTTCTGGCTTTGTGACGTTCTCAGTCTCTCTATGGACTGTACTTATGGTTTAAAGGATTTTCAATTAAATTTTCAATTCAAACAAACAACTTTTAAAGATTTATTTATTTATTTATTTATTTATTTATTTATTTATTTATTTTGTGTATATGAGTGCTCTGTTTTCAGGCACACCAGAAGAGGGAATTGGATTCCATTACAGATGGTTGTGAACCACCATGTAGTTGTTGGGAATTGAATAGCACCTTTGGAAGAGTAGGCAATGCTCTTAACCTCTGAGCCATCTCTCCAGGACTCACTTCAGATTTTAAAGGCTCAAACTTAACAGGGATAAAGCTGTAAAATCTTTTTTTTTTTTTTTTTTGAGACAGGGCTTCTCTGTATAGCCCTGGCTGTCCTGAAACTCACTTTGTAGACCAGGCTGGCCTCAAACTCAGAAATCCGCCTGCCTCTGCCTCCTGAGTGCTGGGATTAAAGGCGTGTTCCACCACGCCCAGCTAAAACTATAAAATCTTTATCTCATGAAACCCACTAACTCATTGTAAACTGTTAAAGGTAATTAAGACATGCAAGTTAATGGTCTTATAAATGATCAATTTCTTTAATGTTCTCAAAGCTATGTTTATAATCATGCTAAGTCCAAATGTAATTCATTTACTGGGACAAACTTTATTTAGCCTTCAGTAAATGCTGTCAAGGTTAAGCCTGAAGCAAGTAAAACAAACAGAACAAGTAAAATCAGGTATATTAATAGATTAGATGATACCTTCCAAACTCCTCAGAGATCTGTCAAATATGGCATTTAATTTAAAAAACCTCCCATCATAGACAGAAATGCCAGATCAAAAAGGAAGCCCTAAGGTCTCCTCCCAAGAAGGTGATGAGGTGTAAGACTCTGGCGAGCCATTGTTCCAGTGCACTGGGGTCATCTTACACCCAAAGGCAAAGCCTTGACATTCCCAGTGAGTGAGTTTTTATACAGTTTTCAGGGGTAGAATAGAGCAACAGCCACTAGGGACAATGTGATTGGCAGAACAGTGTGACTTTTAAACTGACTGGTCTTTAGGGAATGAGGTGGCAAGGACTTCCCTTGTCTGTAGGTGCCCAACAGTCGGTCTGCCCTGAGAAATGTGTCTATGTGCTCTGGGCCACAGGTAGGTGGTCTGAGATAGCCACTGGGTGAAGAACTGGCCTTCCGCTTACTTGCCACCAGGACCCTCGCCTGAATTGTGAACAGCACTGGAGAATTGACTGCCCCTCTATGCCTAGCCAAAGTAGGTCAGTCTCTTAAATTCCTCATTCACAAGGAGAGCTCTTAGATCTTCTGGGTCTGGCAACTTAATGCTCCCCCATGTGACAGTCAAAGACTAACAACTTCTCTTCCCAACAAAGTCATCAAGGTCATTATGGAGGAGTTTAGGTAACCTTCCAGGTAACAGGTACGTCTCTGTCATTTGAATGGTTCCAGAGGCCATCTGGATTATACTTCCTGCTCCATTTTCTCCTTCTCAGGTCTCTGATGGTGATTGATGACTGGTTGTAGCTTTTTCAGTTTAACAACACCAAGCAAACCAGCTCCACCCCACAAGGCTGCAGCTTCCTGCTCAGTCCTTTTCATATATAAAAACAAGGCTTTGTTTTTCCTACAACTCCTAGATCTCCTGTTGACTCATAAAGGTTTAGAAGTAAAAATCAGAGCCTGCCCAGATCAGCTCGGGGTCTGTGGAAGGTGAGCCAGGGGACTGCAGAAGTGACACAGCTTCTGGGACAGGCAGAAGCAACACAGCTTTTGGGATAGACCCCCGTTTGGGGCTGCAGACATCCGGGCACCTTCCCCACCAGAGGAGAGGTGGCCACCAGGGAGGGCTGTGACCCCCAGAGCAGGTGAGGGAGCCATCTTGTCTCCCAGGTCCCTCTGAGATCAGTCTGCACAGATCAGCTCTGACTGCAGAGGGTGAGCCAGCAGACTGCAGAAGCCACACAGCTTCTGGGACAGGCCCTGTTTTGGGCTGCAGACATTCGGACACCTTCCCTGACAGAGAGAGGTGGCAGCCCAGGAGGGCTGTGAGCCCCAGAACAGGTGAGAGAGCCATCTTGTGTCTTGGGTCCCTCGGAGACTTGTCTGTGCAGGTGAGCACACAGACTGCAGAGGCCTTCTGGGACAGGCCCTGTTTCGAGCCTTCATCTTCAGCCAGGAGATAGGTCTGAAGGCCAGACCTCTGTGCACCTTCCCAGCAGGAGAAGAGCTTACTCCTGAAGAGAGTACTCTGACCACTGAGACGCAAAAGAGACCTGGACTCCCAGGACAGCTGACAGAGGCTAACAGAATCACAGGAGGAACTGGCTCCAGCCAAAGACAACTATAACAACTAACACTAGAGATTACCAAATGGAGAAAGGCAAACGTAAGAATCTTACCAACAGAAACCAAGACCACTGACCATCATCAGAACCCAGCACTCCCACCTCAGCCAGTCCTGGTTACCCACCAAACCCGAAAAGCAGGATTCTGATTCAAAATCACATCTCATGATGCTGGTAGAGGACCTTAAGAAGGGCATTAATAACTCACTTAAAGAAATACAGGAGAACACTGCTAAGCCAGTAAAAGCCCTTAAAGAATCACAGGAAAACACTGCTAAACAGGTAAAAGCCCTTAAAGAATCACAGGAGAACACTGCTAAACAGGTAGAAGCCCTTAAAGAATTACAGGAAAACACAACCAAACAGGTGATGGGATTGAACAAAACGATCCAAGACCTAAAAAGGGAAGTAGAAACAATAAAGAAAACCCAAAAGGAGACAACTCTGGAGATAGAAACCCTAGGAAAGAAATCAGGAACCATAGATGCGAGCATCAGCAACAGAATACAAGAGATGGAAGAGAGAATCTCAGGTGCAGAAGATGCCATAGAGAACATGGACACAACAATCAAAGAAAATGCAAAATGCAAAAAGATCCTAACTCAAAACATCCAGGAAATTCAGGAAACAATGAGAAGACCAAACCTACGGATAATAGGAGTAGATGAAAAAGAAGATTTTCAACTTAAAGAGCCAGCAAATATCTTCAACAAAATTATAGAAGAAAACTTTCCAAACCTAAGAACATACAAGAAGCCTATGAACATACAAGAAGCCTACAGAACTCCAAATAGACTGGACCAGAAAAGAAATTCTTCCCGACACATAATAATCAAAACAAAAAATGCACTAAATAAAGATAGAATATTAAAAGCAGTAAGGGAAAAATGTCAAGTAACATATAAAGGCAGGCCTATTAGAATTACTCCAGACTTCTCACCAGAGACTATGAAAGCCAGAAGATCCTGGACAGATGTTATACAGACCCTAAGAGAACACAAATGCCAGCCCAGGCTGCTATACCCAGCAAAACTCTCAATTACCATAGATGGAGAAACCAAAGTATTCCTTGACAAAAACAAATTCACACAATATCTTTCTGCGAATCCAGCCCTTCAATGGATAATAAAGGGAAAACACCAACACAAAGATGAAAACTACACCCTAGAAAAAGCAAGAAAGTAATCCTTCAACAAACTTAAAAGAAGACAGCCACAAGAACAGAATCCCAAATTTAACAACAAAAATAACAGGAAGCAACAATTACTTTTCTTTAATTTCTCTTAACATCAATGGACTCAATTCCCCAATAAAAAGACATAGACTAATAGACTGCCTACAGAAACAGGACCCAACATTTTGCTGCTTACAGGAAACCCACCTCAGGGAAAAAGACAGACACTCTTTTCAAGCTATTCTCTAGATTTCTGTGCCAACATAATAATGTAACTAGTAGTACCGGACATAGTTTGGTTCTTTGTTCTTGGTGGCAAAGTATTAAACACAATGCTTTCACAGTTCTAACATCCATTGTATTATAGGATACTCATGCATCAAATGAGTATTTAGATTTATCTACATCTCAAATCAAAATCACTCTGGATATCTTGCTAACAAAAAATAAAAGAGGAGGAGATGCCAGAGTGCTTGTGAAAAAACTCCAAAGAAACAAGATGAGAGTCTGTGACCTCATTTTCTTCAAAACACAGAATTGTTCTTGGAAAACGTTTTTAAGCCGCTCCTAATGTAGCAGATAGAAGTGAGTTTACTTCAGCTGTTGTTTCTCATATGCTTCTATGGAAAACCCTATTTTCGGCACATGAGGCATGTCTTTGTGATTGAAAGCATTACTTATGTGATTCTTAACCCTCAGAGTATAAATTGTCTGGATAAAGATGCTCAGAATAAAGTTGGCTACTGCATGCAACCTTAGAGCGCCTCGTTTTCAGGTCCCCCTCTCCTAGGTTCATGCTGCCAACTAGAGTGGTGAACAGCAGTTATATTATTCACACGTTTGTGGAAACTGTTCCCCTTACTGGTTGTATCTGGCTGGTACTTACTGATTAAAGTCCTACAGATGGCTATTTGGCTATTCTGGTTGCTTACTTAAGAGTGTGGAAGGGTGATAAGACAAGGATAGCAGCTGCAAGTAATGTGCCTTGATTTTGTACTTTTGACAGAAAGCAAAAGATGATCAGGAGAATGCTCTCTTAAACAGGTGAAGTTGCTAGGACAACCTTTCATTTTTGTTCACGTCTCTGAACCATTTTGATTGACAGATTTAGCAGGAGGGACTGAGATACTATTCCTCAGACCTATCAGTTAGACTAAGCTTATTTAGTGGGCACAGGTCTCTGAGTTCAACCCCAGCAATGAAAACCAAACAGGTCACCAAAGAGTATCACGTGCTAGCTGGATGTTTGCAATGAACAGCCAATCTGTTCTCTTAGTGATTGTGACTTCAATGAAAAAGGTGTCATGATGTCCTACAGAGATTTACATTGGGAGAAGGTACAGAGGAGACAAGTGCTACATTGAGCCCCAAGAAACATGAAAGAATTTGAACATGGCTTAATTGGTGCTAACACTGATGATATTAATTCCTTTGACCCAATAAAGAGCCAAGAAAAGGAAACAGTTCACTCAGTTTCTCCCAAGCAAGAGGCTTACTCCTCAGCCTCCTGAGGCCCAATCCCGTAGCGCAACCTCTGCTTCATTTCAGTAGTAAAAAGCATGCACAATTCATTAAAAGTTTAGACAAGGCTTTATGTTATATTTATTTATTCTCCAGCTTGTACAAACTGGATGTAGAAGCATAAACATAGTACATTTCTACCATCTTCAACAAAAATATAACCAATATGTACAATTATTGTATTAAAAATACAAAAGGGATACAGACTCCACCAATGTCTTTCTAAAAGACATACAGATACAAGTGGTATCAAAAGTATGAGGAAATCACCAGTTAATTTTACATTCTGCACTTGACATCACAGAGCGAACTGAGATTAGCAGTCCTATGTTCTACAATTACTTAATGTTTAGATAACATCTGTGCAATTTGTGGTAGAGCTAGAGTTTTGTCTTTCTATATGCACATGAGGTCCATAGCCTATAGAGTAAAACTGGCAATAATGCATATTACATGTAAAATTACAAATGCGTAAGTGACAATGTGATACAGAAGTAGACAAACGCCATGACATAGAAGAGAATTATTAAATAAAGCACTGACATAGTTTGACACAGTGAAAAAACACTGCAATTCGACCTTTAAAATTTGTAGCTATTTACGTTTATCTACTGATCAATATGATCAGCTGAATTTAATGGAAAAATCCAAGATCAGCAGCCCTCACATCTGAGTACTACTCGGACCGGCAGCCTTCACTTTTCCGGAGTCTGTGCAAAAACAACACAAGGATCGACCAGCAGGGTCATTTTCAGTCATTCTAGGGCTAGCAGCAGCTATGAGCAGACGGGCGCTACACTTAGGCCTTCTCCATATGCAGCGTCCCCAAAGCCACTTACAGGTCAGTCTTTGGTGACTAACCACTTTGCAAAGGCTGGCGTATTTAACCATGTTTGTGACCTTTAATCATGTTTAAAGACATACTCTCTGGTGCCAATCCAACAAGGGGAGGCTGTCTTGAAAGAGCAGTACAAACAGCTGGCATTTGCTCCAACACCCCAAGCTGCCTCACTGCAATGCTATCCAGTTATAAATGTTTCTTTTGAAAAATAAAAACAAAAAAGCTCTAAAACCCTAAATTAACAAAACTAAAAAAAAAAAAAAAACCCAAAAAACAAAAAAACAAACATAACTTAAAACCAGGGGTTGCCATCCATTTTAACTGAGCAGGATACACTCTTACATAACACCATCCTGCCTCATAAGGCTCAGACAGGACACACAAAGTCCTAGTTCCCTCCCCTGGCCATGTGCAAACTGTTTTACATTAGAGCCTCACCCACTGGGGAAGGGGCAGGTGAGGAGTCTTGGTATTTAAGTACTTGGCTAACGTTTGATGCTTCTGGGATAGGGCACTTCACGGGCAAGGCCAGAAGGACATGGGAAGACAGGGTCACTGCCCAGGTCTTCCCTTGGTGCAGCCAAACCCTGTCCGGCATATTTGGTTTTTCAGAAACCCAGGCTGGCAATCCTACTTAAGGTTCAAAATAATACTGTAATCATTAAATGGATATAACATTTACTCTCTGAACACAATCTTTAAACTTATTTTTTTAAAGGATATTGTAAACAAGTGGACAAGCACTGTACTCAAAGGATTTCATATCAGTCTTTGTCTTCCTTGGTGGGTTCGAGACCCCGGGTAGTTAGTTCAAAGGCTAGCTTTTCTCATCTTCCAAATGAGATCGAGGGCTAGGACTGGATTGAAATCTAAGAGGAAGATTGGAATCTCCTTTCAGGCATGGAGAAGGGCCACCAGAGGGAATCGCCTTGTGACGATCTTGGAATTTGGAATGATACTGCGTGACGTGGCAGGCAGCAGCTCAGGGGCTGCTGGGCTGTGCATTTCAAGCAACAAGTCTGCAAAGTGCCAGGGCGATTTCTTCACAGTATTTCACATGCAAAGGGGAAAGGAAGAAGGGGAGAAGAAGCCCCATGCTGCTTTAAGGCAGGGAAGGAGGCAAACTGGTCCACCATCCTCGGGTGTGCGCGCCAAGGCTCCAGGGCTTGGGACGTCTTCTTGTGCTCTCCTTTGGGTGGCTCACTCTGGATCAAGGAGCCTGCGCCTCAAACAGCAGACACTTGTTCATCTTCTGCAATCACAGCAGGGGAGAAAACAAAATAAGCAATCAGCACGTAGATAATTTTTTTTGTGCAATCATGCACAAAAACAACAAAATGGGTACATCATGTAACTCTTAACAGATATCCACAATATCCACAAAAAATATATGTATATATCTTTGGGGGGGTGGGTTGAGAAAGGGTTTCTCTATGTAGCCTTGGCTATGCTAGAACTCCATATGTAGACCAGGCTGGCTGAGATCATCTTGCCTCTGCTTCCCAAATGCTGGGATGAAATTTGTACACTGTCATACCTGGTTTATAAAAACTATTAAAAAGGCAACTGGGTGTGGTTGTTTCCGGTCTTTAATTCCAGCACCCAGGAAGCTGAGCCAGGAGTTAAGTATCTGAAGCCGGTCCAGCCTACTGTCTTATATACAGTCATAACTGTGATGGCCAGTCTAGGATGCTACCGTGAGTAGCCTGGAAAAGGGAAATTTCAACTTGAAGAACTGCCTCCATTAGGTGGCCTGTTAGATATTTTCCTGATTGCTAACTGATGCAGGAGGGTCCAGCCCACTGCAGGTGGTGCCATCGATTGGAAAGGAGGCCTGGCCTGTATGAGCTGAATGTGAGCCTGGGGGTAATCCAGCAAGCAGTTCTTCCCAGGACTCTGCTTCAGTTCCTGTTCCCACTTCCCTGAAGGATGGACTGTTGTTACCTGGAATGTAAGATGTAATAAACCCTTTCTTTCCCCAAGTTGCTTTTGGTCAGAATGTTTTTATAACAGCAATAAATAAATAAATAAATAAATAAATAAATAAATAAATAAAATTATGTGCATGCTTTGTTGGTTGGAAAGTGATTAGTAAAATTTATTTAGCTCTACAAACAGGTTATTATATTTTTCCAAGATTTATATGTATGCCTGTTTCTGTGTGAGGTACATGCATGGGAGCAAAGCTGTCCCTGGGAGCCAGAAGAAACGACTGGATTTCCTGCACTAACATTTTCGGCAGTCGTGAGCCACGCCTACATGGGTGTGGAAACTGAACTGTGCTGCAAGAGCAGTTTATATTCTTAACCACAGAGCCATCTCTCCAGGTCTTCCTTTTTAAAAAGTGTGTTTCTAAAATTCGGTATGTGCATGTGCACAGACATGAGAGCCAGTGGCCGGCAGAGTGTGCTGGATCTCCTGTATCTAGAGTTGAAGGGGGCTGTAAGATGTCCACATGAGTGTTGGGAACTGAATTCTGGTCCCCTGGTCAAGAAACAAGAACTTTTAGCCACAGAACCATCTCTTCAGCCCCAAGCCCCTTGTTTTTTTAATAGAGTTAAACAGGCAAACACTCAGACACAAAATAAAAACTACAAAAAAAAAAAAAAAAAAAAATTTCCAGGAGAATATACAAAAATGTCAATACTTATTTATCTATAATTGAACAATTGTAATTTCCATTTATTATATTTAGACTTTGCTATAATGGCTATGTAATAAAATAAACTACCCTGAGCACTTCAAGCCACTTTCTACCTATTAAGTTGCCATCTGCAATGCTTCCACTGGAAACGGAACCAGCAGCGCTTCAATAGGCAAAGAGGTTTCTCTGAATTCTAGAAATGAGCAACAACCTGAGAACCAGAGGGTTCGGTGGCCAACAGTTTTAACATCAATTGTTTTAGATGAACTCCCATGGTTTGCAGTAGTAGCTTTGTTCAGAAGTTATAACAATGCACAGAAATGACCTGGTGAGTATTTGCTACAGACAGCCAGATTTTTACTCTTATCCTTAAAACAGAGCCACAAAAAGGCTTCAGCTTTACTAAGTGTTGTGATGGAATCCAGGCTAGCTGTGTCTCAGGTAAAATTAGCACACCCTAGGTCCTGGCTTCTACCCCTAGCAGAGGAGAGGGGTTGGGGGAGGGGGTCCTAAAACTCCGGTCAAGTCTACAAGTGATTTTGATAATCACTGCAGTCCTTAAACCATTCAAAGATAAGTTCTTCCTCTTGCAAAAGAGGGAAAAATAAAATAAAATAAAAAAGAGTTCTCTACAACATGCAGTTAAAACTCCTGGAGCCACCGCCCCCAGTTCTCCAAGCTGCCAGTGGGTTAACCCAGGAGCCCGGGTGGGGTGTGGGGGAAGCCTACCGTCCTCCTCCGCTCCGGCGAAGCCCTGCGGCTGGAAGGGTGCGAGGCGTGGGTCTGCTTCGCTGGGCTTGTGCCACTGTGGCTTGCTGCCCGGCCGACTGGCTGCGGCTGCAGGCGGAGTCTGGCCCGGTGCCGGGGCCTCAGTGGGCCGTGCCACCATGCGGGACCGCTGCAGGGCCACGTTGTAATCCGGGGGCTTCCTGGCCGGGTGGCAAGGCCCTTCTGGGAAATCAGCAATGGGGATGCCCACGTAGCCTGGAGGTGTGGGAGGTGGCTCCCGGTACCTGCCTTCCTTCCGTGCTGCAAGGACAAGGCAGGGTGTCAGGTACAAGGTCTTTCAAGCTGCATAAGGCGGCGCAGGGTTAGACATGCCAGGGAGCTAGGCTGTCTGTAGCAAATAGTCACCTGGTCATTTCTGTGTACTGTTATAACTTCTGAACAAAGCTACTACTGCAAACCATGGGAGTTCAGCTAAAAACAGTTGCCGTTAAAACTGTTGGCCACTGAACCCTTAGCCCTACTGTGAAGATTAAAACAAAACAAGGCACTCGAGTGACCAGGAACATGCCTGGAACACATCAGTGAGGGGTACAAATCCCCTTTCCACTTCTCTTCCTGTACCTGAACAGGGATACCGTTTATGTTTGTAAAGCACTGTCTCAAATGGAGAATAAGTTCTGTATTGTTCTGGCTCGGTAGGTTTCACGTTGGAAGACAGTAAATTAAAGTGAAATCAGAAGCTTCGTTCAGGATGACAATGTACGAAGTCCTGGCGACCAAAACAGCATCTGCTTTCCTCCAAGTTCATGACTTCTTTAATGAAAACTATTCATCTGTGACCTGTCGCCATACATTTGTGAAACAGACTACAATTCAAATTTTCTTGATTTTCCTTAGGAACTAGAAACAATTTTTCTCTCCTCTTCAGCAATAAAAATTCTGAGAATTAGTTTGTTTAACAGAAAATACTTCAAAGCAATCAGCTGAAGAATTAGGGACTGAACCTTACTCATCCTTAAGGTATATTAAATTTGACATCCACACACATCACTTTCTTACGTGGCCACAGAACTATTTCTTCATTAATACAAGTGATGGGTGATATGGTTATATTCTAGAAGGTTTTCTCCAGACCTCACAACCTACATCGCAGTTCTAATAGCCAGACATTCATGCATGCCACACAGAGCAGCACTCTGAGACTCGGGACGCACACCAGCCTTTACAGCAGGGAGCACCAGGACTTTCAGGTACTGCTAATGTCCTGTCTATGTCAAGACCTCTTCCATCCTCACACTAACCCTATTAGGATAGAATTATGGGGGCTGGAGAGATAGCTCAGTGGTTCATATTACAGGCTGCTCTTAAAAAGATCCTGGATTCAATTCCCAGCTCCCACATGGCAGATCACAACTGTCTATAACTCCAGTTTCAGGGGATCAGACACTCTCACACAGACATACATGTAGTCAAAACACCTATGCTCGTAAAATAAAAATAAATACTTTTTTAGAAGGTAAAATTATGAAGCTCATTTTAAGGATGAGCAGGCATAGCAGAGTGTCTGAAGGGTCAGGACAGGGGTTCTAGCTTTGACACCCCTCCCCCAGGTTTTACTCATGTCTGAACTCTATTTCTGTTCTAGAATACACGAGGAATTTATTTAATTGAGGAACAATGTGCCTATATAACATAAATCAATGAAAAAGGTTTCAATATACAAAGGATACAGAGTTCTTAATACAATTCAAGAGGACAAGAGAATAACAAACCATTTTTGTAAGTTTCAATGAAAGGAAATCACTCTGTGAAGAATACAGATTATCTATCTTAATAATTTTCAGGTAAAATGAAAAAAACTTTAGGCCAGATAATGGCCACAGTAAGAACCTATTCACTGTGGGCTGAGGGCTAACTTTTACTGAATGTTTAAGTGAATCTCTGACCACAAACTTAGCTGTTAAGGCCGAGTCACTTCAGCTCTGACTACACTGCTGATTTGGAACCGTAAGTGGCAATGGCCAACTGAGAGAGGAGCCAGTTTCCACAGTAACTAGGTTATAGCCATGGTTCAGGTGTGTCCCCTAGCATTCCATTTCCACACTTACCGATGAGTCCCTTGGTAGAGCTCGGCGTCACAGCTATGTGGGCAGGCATAGGGACAGGTTTGGCTTCCTCTGTAGTCACGGGCACCATGCTGCTGCTCTCTGCCTCAGTGGAGACATCCTTCCCACCCCTTCGCTTGATAGTGCCCGTGTCGCCTTCTGAGTCTTCTCCCCAGTAACCCGTGGAGGACGCCCAGCTGGCCCGGGATTGGGCTTGTTCAAGACTCTCTCTACTTTGATTCTGTCTGTTATATTTTGTGCTATGATCAGAAAACATCATTTGGTCCATAGGGCCACCGGAGGCCCATATACCTGCAGCATCCCCCGAATAGTCAAAGTGAGTGTGCCCAAATGGCAGTGTTTCCCAGCTTCTCTGGTGCTGGATGGTCTGTATGTTGTCATGGGAACCACTTGAGCATGATGTCCAGCTCCCACGACCGCTGTCAGCAGCATCGAGGGAAGCACGGTCCCCTTGGTCATGGGAAAGCTCCTCTGTGCTAGGAGAAGAGATGACTGTCGCTGCAGCATACAGGCCTCGGCTTTCAGACACTGGGCCATACGACCTATCCAGCAAAACACAGGAAAGGAAGATGTGAGGCTGTTAAACACCCCTTTGCTGATGTACTGTTATGCTGCTTTGAGACAAGCTCTTGGTTTGAAGTCTAGGCTGGCTTTCAACTCATGAACCTCTTCCTCAGCCTAAGTGTTAGGATAATAGGCATGAGCTGCCATGCCTATACAAATCTTTTCCCTTAGAAAGGCAGGTTTCTTCTACCCCAGAGAGGAAGAAAGTACTCTTGAATGGGATCAGAGATCTGCCATATTGCTCATTCATCTTACAAAACAAACGTGGGGAGGGAATGACAACCTGCTACAAAGAAGGAGCACTTACACTTTCCTTACAAGGTTCAAGATGGCAGACTATACTCTAGTTACCCATGGAAGGCAGATCAGACAGAGACTGGACTGTGTCTACTACTGCTGCAGTCTTCCTCCAGCACAGAGACACAGAGGGCCATGGAGGACCACGAGGAGTAAACACATTACAAAAGCAGACTGCACACCAAAAATAGCACGGCACTTACTCACACACACACAGAGAAAGACAGGAAAGATCGCAAGGAACAAATGCTTACCCTAAGCTGTATTGATCAGGCTCCATCAGGGTCCGCCGCTCCATCCTGCCCACACCTAGGTTGCTCTCCACAATGCTGACAGAATGCCTCTGGCGCCGTTCATCATGCAGAGAGACTGGCACTGAGTCAAAGGAAGAATTGCTGACAATACTGGATCGTGAAGAAATCTCACTATGACCAGAATCTGAGAAATTATCCACGGTGCCACTGAGAGCCAGCGCATAACCTGAGTGAGAAATGTAAATGCACAAGTTAGATATTTTAGGCTTCAAAAACTAAACAGGTCCACCAAATGGGCCAAACATGTAAGCTGACAATGGAATGGGGGTTTACTCAAGAAAGTATAAATGCCTGAAGACTAAGAGATTCAAATTTTACTCTAATAAAGTATAAGTTGCTTTTTTCAATGGTGAGAAAAGTATCTATTGTTACACACTGTACTGGCTAGTTTTGTGTCAACTTGACACAGCTGGAGTTATCACAGAGAAAGGAGCTTCAGTTGAGGAAATGCCTCCATGAGATCCAGCTGTAAGGCATTTTCTCAATTAGTGATCAAGGGGGAAAGACCCCTTGTGGGTGGGACCATCTCTGGGCTGGCAGTCTTGGGTTCTATAAGAGAGCAGGCTGAGCAAGCCAGGGGAAGCAAGCCAGTAAAGAACATCTCTCCATGGCCTCTGCATCAGCTCCTGCTTTCTGACCTGTTTGAGTTCCAGTCCTGACTTCCTTCAGTAATGAACAGCAATGTGGAAATGTAAGCTGAATAAACCCTTTTCTCCCCGACTGGCTTCTTGGTCATGATGTTTGTGCAGGAATAGAAACCCTGACTAAGACACACACCCTCGGTAAAGATGAAGAAACTATGACGTGTCTCAACTACTCATCTCAACTACTCTTGCTTCCTTCGCTACAAACACACTGCTTAGTAAACTCAGCTGAGAACAGCTCAAAGACTCAGCACTTGTCTGGCTTGTCTGAGGCATCAATTCCAATCTTAGCAGAGTTAGGACAAGACAAACAAAACTGAAGGCAAAACCTCCCACAACCAAACTCCATGAAGAAGAACCCATCAGTCTTAGAAGTATGGACCCAACCCTCAAACTGCTGACAGTGTGTGTCTTACTTTCTTTTCTTGTTTTTCAAGATAGGGTTTCTCTGTATAGCCCTGGCTGTCCTAGAACTGGCTCTATAGACCATTGAACTCAGATCCACCTGCCTCTGCCTCCCTAGTACTGGGATTAAAGGTGTGTGCCACTGTGCCTGTCTGAGTGTCTTACTTTCAACAGATGTTTTGACTTTTTGAGACTGGCACCAAAGTTGAATAGGAAGTATCCACACGTTCTTGAGAGTTTAGTGGAGACAGAATAACAAGGTTAAGACAGAAGACAGGACTTTTGAATTCCTCCCATTTATTGTTTTCAACATTAAGAATGTATTAGTTGAATGACTGCAAGATCACTGTTCTGTAGGATGTAGCATGCATTTCCTCAACCCTGCACTGGCTCAATACGTGCTCATTTCCTGTCTTGAGAGGACTCTTCACTCTCAGCTGTTCATAAAAATAATTTTGAAAGTCACAAGGTTCAGGGGAAGGGGGAACTTGCTGTGACAATTTTATATTTTTAAGTGAAAAATTCCTCAATCTTTCTCAGCACTCAATTTTTAAATTTCCATAATAATATAAGGCTGATAAACAGACAATCACATACAATGTAAATTTCTCCTCTTTTAGCCCGGTTGGCGTCTACCAATCTTTCCGTTGCAGCTACCTCAGTGCTGGGATTAGGGGCATGCACTACCTCATCTAATATAGTATAATTTTCCCAAAGCCACTTACAAAACAACAACAACAGCAACAAAGCAGAGAGCATCTGAAGGTTAAATTCTGTCACCTCAGTCCACATGGACCCTGATCTATATTTCAAAGGCTAAGCAGGTCTTGATAAGTAAGGATTAACATGGTTATTTATGGTATGTCTTTTTATAAATCACACTGCTTCCAACAGACAAGGTCAAATCTCTCCTCACAAAGCATGTCCCAATGCCTGATGCGTGGAAGGATTCTTCCATTTTCTTATCTAACAAGTCAACTAACTAGCTTTCCCAGCAGGCCTGGTTCTATAAGCCCCACCCATCCTAGAACTTCCGGGGAACACTGTTATTCTTGCTCCTGTTCTCAGTTCAAACAGAAAACTGCCAGCAGACCTCAGCTGACTTCCACTGCAAGAGGAATGTGAAGAACTCCTGTGCGCACTCAGTGAGCTCTGGATCCACTGCACGCAGATGGACAGAAGGCTATGGTTAGACTGACTGCTCTGCTGCTAAGCTCTGTCAGGAAAACAATCTCCTTTACAACTGCTTGACCACACATGCAATCGAAGGGCCAGGGGAGGGAAAGAGGGAGGAGCAACATGGGGAAC
>LR749983.1:107045-153284 GCA_902729485.2 Mus minutoides
AAAAAAAAAAAAAAAAAAAAAAAAAAAAAAAAAAAAAAAAAAAAAAAAAAAAAAAAAAAAAAAAAAAAAAAAAAAAAAAAAAAAACCAAAAAAAAAAAAAGAAAGAATATCAACCTAAGGACAGATGCAGTCTCTTGAAAACAAGAAAGGCAGTCAAGACTCAAATTTGTATCATAAAAAATAAGGAACATTACTTTTTCACATTTTCAAGGCTTCTTTTATGTATTACTGTGGCATAAATTTCTATTTTAAGTAGAAAAAATTAAATATAAAAATAATTCTCCCCACACTTACAATCAGTAAAAAAGGGGGTTGGTGTACATATGTGTCAGGCAGGTTGTGGACACTGGGGAAATTGCAGTCAGGTTTCAATATGAGAGAATAAATAAATAAATAAATAAAAACCTATTTTTAAAAGTTTGCCAGCAATGGTGGCACATGACTGTTAATCTAGAACTCAGGAGGCAGAGGCAGGGGGATTGCTGCAAGTCTGGGGCCAGACTGTTCTACATGGTTAGTCTGGACCAGGCAGAGTTCATAAGATTTTTTTTTTCTTTTTAAATAAATTAAAAAAAAAAAACAAACCACAAGATATTCCCCACTCAAAAACCCAAAAAGTTTTAAAAAGTTATATAAGTAAATGCTGTCTATATCTAAAATAAATATCAGGGAGGGGGCTGAACTCAGTTATCTCTAGAGTATAGCGCAGCACAGTTAGGCCTGGACAGTTAAGCAGAAAAGCTGTCTGGGAGGGGTCAGAAGCTGAGGGAGAACACCACTGACTGTGTGCCCACCTGTGCTGCTGCCTGCTCAAGCATCAACCAGTCAGCAGAAAAAGGACCAAAGTGTGGCAAAGGACACCAGAAGCCAGACTATGGGGACAACACAAGTATGACAAGGGACATAGAAGCTGAGGCTTCTTATCATTCCATGCCAGCTACTGCAGGCCGGAGCCGCAGGGACCCAGCAGGCCAGCGGGGAACCTGCTGCAGCACCTCAGGGGAATGGACACAGCAAGAACCAAGGAAGGATGCTGGCTGAGAACACAGTACTCACTATCGTTTACTGCTCGTTTGGATTTGTATTATTTTACTCTAATTATTATTTTATTTAATTTATTTTACTTTACTTTAAATTTTTATTATATATAAATACACATTTAAGCTTTCTTTTTTTAAAAGTACATATATGTTTGTACCGTAAGTGTGAAAGTTGTTGGGCTGTAACCTATATCTCATTGGAAAAAAATATAATTTATTTTAAAATTTTTATTTACTTATTTTATGGGTATGAATGTTCTACTTTTGTGAGGCTGGGTGTACCATGTGGGTACCTGGTGCCTGAAGGTATCAGATCCCCTGAAACTGAAGTTGCAGATAATTGTGAGCTGTCATGTGGGTCCTAGGAACTGAACCTGGGTCCTCTTGAAGAGCAGCCAGTGCTCTTAACTGCTGAGCTATCTCTAGTCTCTACTGCTTTCCAGATCCCTCGGCATACTTTTCCTCATTCTTACTCTACTTCATCCTTCCTCTTCTATCTTCTCATTCACTCCTTACTTCACTGGTCCAATAATGATGCTCTTAACTCCTCCAGAAAATCCCCACCCCCTGAAATTACTTTCCTCCCAACTAGTACTCTGTGCTGCTAGCTCCAAACCTAACAGAAGAAAGACTACCGATATCCTCCATAAGAAAGTAATCAGGAAGAGGATGCCTTGAAAACCCTACAGATCATACCAGATTTGATAAACACGTTCAGTCTGGTATCAGGATATAAAATCAACATACAAAAAGTCTGCACTTTTTAATACACTAATAGTGAGCTAAGGAGAAGAGAGTTAGGAAAAATGTCTCAGTAATAATAGTGCCAAGACACAGGGAAACTATCCAGGAATAAACCTAACAAAGGGTACGGTAAAAGACTACTGCAAGGAAAACTTTAAGACACTGGAATGATATATGTTAAAATTCAAGATGACATTTTTCACAGAATTAGAAAAAAAAAAAAACCTAAAATCCCCATAGAGACACAAAAGAACAAGAGAGTCAACTTAATTCTATGCAGAATGAATACTGCTCAGAGCACTATCATAGCTGATCTTAAAGTGTATTTTGGAGTCACGGTGACACCCATATCACAGTATTGCATAAAGACATGAAGATCAATGGAACAAAAGGGGGGCAGAAACAAACCCACACAGTTATAGACACCTGATTTTTGACAAAAGTGTTGAAAACATACGCTAGGAATGAGAAGGGCAAAGCAGACACTTTGGTGCCTCCACTTACAGAGAATGAAATTAGGTCCCCATCTCTCAACCTATGCAAAAGTCTATCCCAAGTACATCAAAGACCTCAATTTAATACCTGAAGTAATTAAACTGCTTGAGAAAACTAATTCAATATAGGTCCAGGCTAGTATTCAAATAGCACCCGAAACAGCTCCAAGAACTGACAAACGGGATTATCCACTTCCCCATAATAATAAAAACTAGCCACTGAGTGAACACAGCCTATAGAATGGGAGACGACCTTTGCCAATTCTATCTCAGACAAGTGTTGATATCTAGACTATATATAAAACTGGAAAAATGAAACACTTCAATCCACAATGGCCACCAATAAACAAGCCATTCAGCTGAAAGAAACAGTCCTCAAAGTAAGAAATACACAGATCAGTAAAAAGTTTAAATTCTAGCATTCTTAGCCATCAGGGAGATACTGAGGCACCACACCACTGTCAGAATGTCATCAAGAAAACCAGTGAGAACAAAGGCTAGTGAGCATGTAGGGGAAGGAGGGTCCCTCTTCATGGCCCTGGGAAATGTCAACTGTGCAGCCACCATGATAATCAGTGTAGAGGTTCCTCAATAAAACTAAAACCAGAATCATCAATGACCCAGCTATACTCCTCCTAGCAAATACCCATGACTCCAACCTACAGAATATATGCACATGTATGTCTATCGGCGCGCCATTCACAGTGCCAAGGATACACAAGTCTAGATGCCCAGCAGAGGGGTGGCCAAGAAAATGTGGTGCACATACACAATGAAGTTTAATTCAGCCATAAAGAAAAATAAAACTATGACAAAAATCAGGAAACGGATGGAATTAGAAAATACTATCCTTGGCAAGAAAACCCGAAGTTCAGAAAGACAAATAAATAGCACTTCTTCTAGTGTGTGGACCTTATCCTCTAATCTCTAAGGTTAATGTCTGTCTGTGGTTTGGCTGTAAGAAAACAGATAATCTGTCCGTCCTTTCGTGTGCTGTCAGCAGTCTTTCTAGCACACTAGTTGTAACACTAGCACCTGTCTTTTGACAGTTCAGGGGAACCAAAATGTTAAAACTAGTATCATCCTTCCAAATTGATAAACAGATGAGGAAAATCCACTGGCACGTCCCATCAGATCCTTTGCATACAACAGTGAAGCTTCCATAGTGAATTCTATGGAATCCTCTGGACTAATGTGTGGACCTGCGCAGGGACAGGGGTCACTGAACCCTACCTTTCCTTGGAGAGCTCTGAGGTGAGGTTGGGGGTGATGAGAGCTGAGAGGACGCATTTGATATTGTATCTTCTGCTTGCTTCCTGTGACGCTCCAAACTCCCTTCTTCAGACAAGGACAGGATTTTCTTTAAAGCTTGTGGAGAGTTTATGCCTATTAAAAAAAAAAAAAAAAAAAAAAAAAAAAAAAAAATAATTCAGGTACCCATTAGAGAATGAAAAGGACTGAGGGTGTGGCTCATTGACAGACACTTGCCCAGCACACACAGGCTTTCCTATAGACAAGCAAACAGAGAGTGAAGAAGGCTGAAAGGAAAGACTAAATAGCAAACCCCCCTTTTTTGTGTGTCAATATTCAGCATTGCCAGTTTCAATCTATTTCTGACCTAAATGTTCTGCATGCTCTTCTGGTGTACGAAGCAAGGACAGTTTCTGACTGGTTATCCATCAGAGCACCTGAAACCCTGCTTTTGATGTGTTCCTTGGATACGAACTCCAGCCATCATAGTTACTCAGCTGTGTCTTCCTAAACAATGGTGGGAGAAAAGCCAGAGAACTGGAAGTTTGAATCAAATATGAAGGCAGGCATCGCCATTTCAATACCAGTTAAGCCTCAAGTTTGAGTCAGGAAAAAGACATTTCAGTATTTTGGGAAATGTTGGTTCTGAGGAGGAAGACAAGGGGTTGGGGGTGGGTGTTGGTGGGAAGAGGGGAGACAAAGTAAAGGGAGGAGAGTTAACAGGAAGTAACCACGGAAAGTCAATGAAAGGGCTCTAAGGCAGCCATGTCATTAATAT
The DNA here is from genome assembly GCA_902729485.2 of Mus minutoides. Lineage (NCBI taxonomy): Eukaryota > Metazoa > Chordata > Mammalia > Rodentia > Muridae > Mus > Mus minutoides. The sequence goes on from LR749983.1 coordinate 111,353, forward strand.
TTGATGAAATAAAGGGAGGGAGAAGAAGGCAGGAGACAGCTAGTCTTCTGTGGAGTCCTCCAGACGCCCAGGAGAGGTTTCTGAAGGGGTGGGTGGAGCCAGCACCAACACAGGATTACAGAAGGAAGATGGAGGAGACTGAATCCCATGACAATACAGTGAAATAAGGAAGTCACATTAGAATGCTTTACAGATTCATTATTTTCAAGCTGCTTTTGAACAATCAAGCCATTTCTAGAAAGGCATAATAGCCTAAAACTATCTTGAGTCATGGCTGGTTTTAATGGTCATAGACTTAATAGATCCATTAGAATGGGGCTGACAGAATCTAGCCTTCCATGTATCCTCTGTTAGTGGTTTGACACTGTTTCATTTGTGCTTGTTTTAAAACAGGATCTCACATATCCAGGCTGGCCTGGAATTCTCTATGTAGTTGAGGATGACCAAGCACTTCGATCCTCCTGCCTCCATGTACCAGGGACTAGGATTACTGGCAATAGCAACCTAATCTGGCTTCTGGAGTGTGGGACAGAGCCCAGGAATCCATACATGCTAGGCAGGCATTTTACCAACTGAGCCCCATTAACAACCATTGATGTGATTTTAATGTAACTCTATTACAAAATCATTCTTAAAAGCAGTTCTTTGATTAAATATCAAAGTATTAAGATATACAGTATGCATAAATGTATCCACTACATTAATGCTATAAGAATGGGTACTCTTTTTCCCTTAAAACATTTCATTAAGCTGGGTGTGGCTGCATATGCTTTTGTTTGATCTTGGTAAGTTTGAAACTAATCTGGTCCACATAGTGGGACCAAAGAAAGAAAGAAAGAAAGAAAGAAAGAAAGAAAGAAAGAAAGAAAGAAAGAAAGAGAGAAAAGAAAGAGAGAAAGGGGGAGAGGAGGGAAGAGAAAAGAAAAGAAAAGAAGAAAGAACACTTCTATTCATGTATGTGTGTGTTGTATTTTTTATTTATTTACTGTGTGTGTACATACCATGTTGCATGTGTGGAGGTCAGAGGCCAGCTTTCAGGAGTGGATCTTTTCCCTCCATCATGTAAGTTCTAGAGACTGAGCCTATCAGAGTTGGTAATGAGCATTTATGAAGCCATCTCCCATTTGTGTGTGTGTGTGTGTGTGTGTGTGTGTGTGTGTGTGTGTGTGTGTGTGGTGGTGGTGGTGGTGGTGGTGTTTGACACATGGATTGAAGTTAGAGGACAACTTGTTGGAGCTGGTTCTCTCTTTCCATGATGTGGGTTCCAGGGATAACTCAGGTTATCAGGTTTGATGGCAGGCACCCTTCCACTCTGAGCCATTTCACTGGCCTATGATTGAACAGTTTTGATAGGAAACTATTTCCAGGCCCAGTCTCTCATACACACACTTTCCAAAAGACTTCCATTATCTTTCAGTGGCTGTAGATAGAGTAAAGATACCAAACACGTTAGTAGCCATGTTTGGTGCTTTGAAGTGGTTCTAGCCACTATTTACTTTTTAAAACAGTTCCAAGTCTCCCCAGTAGACATTGAACTTATGTAGCCCAGACAGGCTGCAAACTCACAGTCCTCCTGGATGCTGGGATTACAGGTGTGTATGACCACACATTGCAGGTGATGGTTTTTATTAAGGTACAAGATACTGGAATTGTTTAGGACAAAACAATCTCATGAAGCAGAACGGGAGAGGAAAACCTCTTAATATCTTTAAATTAGTATTTTTTATAGTGCAACTTTAGATACATTAAACTTAATCTCAGGATGACAGGTGACATTTCATCCACATTATAAGGCTCATAAATTCAAATGAACCTAGAAGATATTTTGAGAGACATTCTCTTTGAGAAAATGGGAGACAGCTTTATATTCAGGAACGCCTACCTCACGTTAAATATAGCTAATGGGTATTTGTAGATTAAAAAGAAGAATGACAGTCTTCTATATGCAAAGTTCAGCACAGAGGAGGAGACAGAAGCACTCGGCAGAGGAGTCAGGAATGTATGTGGATTGAAAATGCAGGTAATGGGAAAATGTGCCACTCAGTTTGTTTGCCATACGACAAACATAAGAATTCGAAAGGGAAAATGTCACGTAAAGATTCTTGTTTCCCACAAACACAAATGAAACACCCACTGGTCAGGAGACAAGAGTGCAGGTGGGACACACTGCCTACTGTCAGTTCAGGAACAAGAACACAGGTGGGACCCAAGTCTACTGTCAACTCAGAACAAGAACACGGGTGGGATACACTGCCTACTGTCAGCTTGGGAAATGGGAGTGAGTTTCCAAATCCAACTTCATGGGTAACTTTAAAAATTTCTTCCCTTTTGTTCTAATTATTTTCTTCTTCATAAGTTTATAAGTAAGAAGAGCTGTGCGGAAAGTCGATCTGTTGTGTATTTACACAGAGAACCAGCGAGCGCGGTACTGCTAGTGGGAAGAAGATCCGTGATCTTAGCCATGTCCTCTGTCTCTGAAGTTAGAGAATTGGTGATCATCAAGTGGGAATCCACCTTCATGCCTGGCATGTGCTTTGGTTTGATCCCTAGCCCCCAAAAATAGAAAACAAAAGTCACTTCAGACAAATAATTTAACTTCAACATATTTTGTCTAAGCTTCTTATAGTTCCAAAAATTGCTTAAATGATATATGTGAATGAGGTCAACTTCTGTAATTATTAAAGCTTAAGTCAGTAAGAGTGCAGTCCCCTGGGTCACCCCTTAAGTTGCCACGACAGATGATCTAACTATTAAATAAGATGCTATTTCTACAGAATGGAAGACTGTTTTGCAAATTAGTCATTCCATAGGAATTAATATTCAGAATATATATAAAAAAAGAAATAAACACTATAAAAGTTCAGTTAAAAAAATGAATTGAACAGATAGTTCTCCAAAGAAGAAATGCAAATGGTCAATAAATACATGAAAAACCTTCAATATCCCTAGCCATAAAGGCAATGTAGATCAAAACTACACTGAGATTCCATTCTACCCTAGTCAGAATGACCACCATCAAGCAAATGTCAAGTGCTAGTGAGAACGGGCTTGGAGGAGAAAAACCCTTGTAGACTCGGGAGGGCAAGCCCAGCAGCCTCTAAGAAGTCAGTATGGAAGGTCCTCCAAAGCTGAACCAGCATATGAACAACCTGTACCACCTGTACCACCCACATTAACCCCTGCTCTTTTCACAATAGCAAAGCTAGGGACCCACTCTAGACACCTATCAACACATGGATAAAGAAAATAGAGACATACACATACTGGAGTATCATTGAGTCATACGAAAGAATGCAATTACAGCATTTGTATAGAAAAATGGATGGCACTGAAGATCATGTTAAGTGAAAGAATTTGGACTCAGAAATACAGCTCTACAGAGTCTACTTGAGGACAGGAGACAGGGGAGGCAATAAAGTAGAGTGGGGAATGTTGGGAGAGGTTAATGGGAGGGGAAGTGGGACAGGAGAGGGTGACAGAGGCCACTGTTATCACCATGTATTACATTTATGACAAGTGCAACAGTGAAGGCCACAGCATAATTAATAGATGCTAGGAAAAAAAAAAGAAACACTGTTTACAAAAAGTTGTGGCACTTAACTTGCTGTCTTATTAGAAGATAGTCAGAGAGAAATAAAATGCCTTCCTTGGGCCAAGTTATCCAGGATAAACATTATTTTCCAACCAGAGAAAGATGTCAGCAAATACCACCTAAAAATGATGTGTAGAAACTTACCAAAAGGAGGCAGATCCTTCACCGGCACCTTCTTCCGTGAAGGGTAGAGGGACACAGCAGGCACCTGCAGTCCCTGGCTGACTTTATGTGGAGGTTGTGGCTGTGCCAGTGGCTGCTGAGGCTGCACTTTCTGCTGGGGCCCTGCACGAGGAGCCACTGGGGAGGTCTCAGACTTGACAGGCTTTTTGTCTCCAGGATTCTTGGGCACTGGGAGTGGTTTAGGGTGAAAACAGAGCATAGAACTCAAGTGTTAGCATAATATAGGAGACAAGTTCAAGGCTTCAGAGCTGTGCAACTAAATCACCAGCATGAACCCCCTACCCCGACTGCCACCCCAAGAACAGAGGGAGGGGAAACCCTAGCTTCAAAAATGAGAGATATTTCAGGACAAGGATATTTATTTGCTTTATGAATGAGTGATCTCAAAGAGGGTTTAAACTGCTAAGCATCAGGTAAAAATAAAAAACAGGACAGGCCAATGTGCATGGATGTTAAACACACGAACACATTGGCAGGCAAGATGGCTCAGGATGTTGCTGCCAAGTCTGACCACTGGAGCTTGTTCCCTGGAAAATATGGAAGGAGCAGAGAACTAAGTTGTCCTCTACCTTCCATATGTACGAAATAGCACGTGTGGTGTTAACCATCCTCACTATTACTATTAATAAATAAAATGTTTAAAAAAGTGATAAAAACCAAAATAGGGAAATGAAGAGTTGTTTTAAAATGGCCCAAATCTCCTTGCCGCATCTGAGATACTGCTGTTAACTGTAACCTACTTGATAGCAAATGCTCCAAGGATGGAGCATTGTCTTTGAGCCACCAGCGGCCAGAGCTGCTGAGGTAGCATACGGCGGGATGTAGTTTACAGGAGCACTGAGTGCCCTGGAAGCCTCACACACAGAACTCACTGACACCACACACTAGAGACCTCAGTTAGGAAACTCAAGCTGCCCGTCTAAGCAGGCTCCTAGCCCTGTCACACGGGACCTTTACAGGGTCATGGGTGCAGATAGGTATTGAGTGCACAATGGGGCATTGGATCCCCTAGAACGTGAGTGTTGGTTGTTGTGAGCCATTATGTATTCTGAGAATGGTACTCAGATCCCCTGCAGGAGCAGTGAGTGATGTTAGCCACTAAGCCATCTCCCCAGTCTCATGCCCCGTGTCAACTGAATCGCGTGATCTTCTCAAGTTGTCTATCTCACATTTAAACTATCAAGACTATGAAATTCAGATTTGCCCATGGAAGCTCCCAAAGTGTCCTAAAAGCAAAATGCTTTAATCTTATAAAATAGAAATAGACACAGAGGAAAGTGTTCCACTTAAAGATTGGCTACATTTTTATTTTTCATTTTTAACAGTTTTGTGTCACTATGTTGTTCATGGTGGCAACTGAAACCTGGCTTCATATGGCCCTCCAACCCCAGCCTCCTCAGAAGTTGGAACTGCAGATGTGCACCACCAAATGTGACTCATAGCCTGGCCAGTTATTAGAACCTATACACCAGGCTAAGATGTGGTGGACTGTGTAGGAAGATCCCTGCTTTAGTGGGCAGGTGCTGGATGTTGTCAGAGCCGAGGAAGACTCAGTGGCCAGCACACATAGTACTGTACTCCTGACCTGATAATCCCTAACCATGCTGCCCATCACTGTAGGAGTTCTTCTGTGAGGGAAAAAAGGCACACCAACTGGAGCCACAATCGCCTCTGTGTCTCTTGCTTGTGGTGCAGGCTGTGTCAGGTAAAGCCAAAGCAAGGAGATGTGAGCTCAGTGTCGTTTTACCACACTAACTTAACTGGACACGAAGACCCAGCAAGAAAAGTGTAACTCAGGCACTCTATGCCTTGCTGCTCGAAGCCCCCATTTGACCCTCACCACTACGCATCTGAACATCAGAACAGTCTGCGGGTAATTTGGGGAGGCACTCACATGTGCTGGTGGCTGGCTCACACTGCAGTGACAGTGTCTGCAGACTCTCCTCATCCATCTCCAGCTCCAGGTTGGACAGGTATTGCTTCACCTTCCGAGCCATCTGGGCATCTTCATACAGCTTTTTGGCATTGAGGAAGGAACTACGCCGTACCCGCTTTTTATGCCCGCCTGTCTGAGCAACATCCAGCACCGTGGCGTTGGCACTGCCTTGACTCAGGGACCTGGAAGATGAAAAACAAGACTGCAGTTCTCTGGAGCACTTATAGGCTGATCTACCAGAACTGCCAGACTTGGGTAAAGACTCTGCTTGAAAGGCCCCACGCCCCATTCCAGTAAACTGCTCCGGGGGAATCCAGAATAAGAGTTTAAAAGAAATTATACATAATACAAAGACATAAATATCTTTGCCATATGTTCTGCTCCTACCAGTAAATATACTTTTCATCTCGCAGAGCATTCAAAGTCCGTTCTCTCACAGAAGCCAGAAAACATAATTGCATATAAAAGCGTGTGCAAGGATACTGAGAGACCATAGTGACAATTTATAAAACGAAACTTGCTTTTCTTAATGGGAGTATTTTCATTAAACCCTGCTACACTGTTCACAACTGTGTTCTTTCTTTGTGGGTCGAACGAATGTGGTGAGTTTTTAAAACAGTAAATCTGTTAATACAACGGTCATGCAAATGTAAATATTTATTATGGAAACTATTTAGTACATGAATTGTTAAGAATTATTTTTGAAGGGGGCTGATTCATATAGAATGAAAACAGTAGTTAGTTGAGCTGTAGAAACTTTGGCTTTAAGGCGTGAGGGTGCCTGACCCCACTCCTGCATCTGTGCAATAGGGTTTATTGGGTTGCACAACTTCTACCTTCTAAGAGCATGCTTCCCTCCCCAGCTTCTGAAGCTTTTTCATTTCAAAACACACAAATTGTGTTACAATACAGTCTTTCAGACAGCCGAGAAATGTGTCTCGTCTACATTTTCCCAGAATGATAGCAATCATTTCACAGCTCTTATGGACCTGACTTCAGGAATGTCCCAACAGATTAAATCTGAAGTCAGTTTGCATCTGAAATTCTGATAGAGCAAGAGGGTTAAGGGAAAAAAAAAAAAAAGGCAGCAAAGCTTCAGAAAACAGAGCAGGTAAGAAAACAATGGCACGACAAGATGAGCAAGAACTGAGCGTGCAAAGGATCTGCCACTTACCCCAGACTCCGCCACTTCTTCTTCCTGTAAGTGAGCCACGGAGATTGAAGCACGGGTGTAGAAAGAGACAGAAAGATCACAAGCTCAGAAAGAAAGGACCAGACTTCTGGACAAGCAGTTCTAGAAGCCCACAGACATTAACTGCATAGTCACCTCGCACACATCCACTACATACATCTCTCTGGCTTAGAGGACTACAATTTTGTTCCTTCCCTCCACGGAGCTAACCACTGCTTACTGCACCAACAGATGAACACAGTGTATAGACATTATGACAATTCTGCTTTAGCTAGTGCTACCAATTACAAGCTCTAACTCTGCACTTCAGTGGTCTAACAATAAGAAGTAAATATTATGCCCAACATTCACTAAAACTGTCTGAGGGACAAGCTGCTGGCACTGTCATATGTGCCCTGGATCTAATTCAGAGACAGCACCACAAACCGAAGCTTGAAGGTGATTGTCTCAGCACATCATAACTCCTAGCTAACTATTCAGCTTTTCCTTACTGTGGGCAAGCTCACTTTAACCTTTTTACCCGACACATGCCATGGCCAATAACTCACATACCGAGTCCTGAACATAAGGGCAGGGTCCATGTTGACTGACGCCATTCGGCCAACATGACGAATTTCTTTTGCTATCATCCTCAGCTTCTCAAAGTTGACCAGTCCATCTACTTTTGAGTCATTTCCTGATATTAACAGAGGAGGAACAGGAAGTCACACAGTGTCCATTCTGAGTTACCCACCAGAGCAGACAGTGCCCACCTGCGCTCACCTTCATGGAGAAACGTGAGGTCCTTCTTGATGACAGGGAACAGGGGAATGACAGGAGGCTGTAAGTTCTGGCCGCTCAGGACATTGCGGTACTTTGCCATGTTTCTGGAAGGATCAAACAGGTCTTGCAGGTCCTGGAATAGCTTTTCATATTTATTGGGAAGCTTTTCCCAGGTGGTTCGTAGTCTTGCCACTGGTGCCAGGTTTAGGCCACTGAGGGGGAGCAGAGAAGAGAGATATGATGAGATGACACTCTGAAACAAAGCAGGACACACAAGGCAACTCCTCTGTGTGTGCGCTTTACATGCATGGGAACTTATACAACGCCAATCCTGACTAGGGAGGGAGTGGCAGCTAAAACTAGGCAAGGGCCAAACCATTTGCCTTTATACTTACGTTTATGTTCTCTTTACATTTTAAATATTCATTCATTCGTTCATTCATTCATTCATTCATCATTCCATGCATGTGAGTGTATGTGTGTCAGAGCTTATCCCAGCAAGCATATGAAGGTGAGAAGACAAATTCCAGGAGCCAGGTCTCCCTTCTAACACATGGGTCCAGGAATTAAACTCTGGTGACCAGGCTTAGTGGCTGGCCCTTCTGTTTTGTTTGTTTTCTGCAATAACAAATGAACTATTTCTTTATCAGACTGTGTCATGTGATAAGGATTGAATATGATGGTCAGTAATGACCAGCTCTGTGTCTGGACCTAGACAAAACTCCAAAGTACTTCCCAAACTAAACTTGTACCAAATAAGTCATGGTCACCGTTAGGTGGTCTGCTGCTAGTCAGACCTACTGCAGCTTTTTGAATCCTGGCTAAAACTATCATATCCAAGAAGTATATTCAACTAATCATGAGATACACCAACTAAAACATGCAATGCCTTCATCCAGCACTGGTCAACAGAAAGGGCTTGATTATTCTCCATGACAACACTCAACCACATGATATACCTTGCTTCCAAAGTTGAACAAAAGTTCAACTGGTCCAAAAGTTGACCTTTAACCGCCACATTGACCTAACTTCTACCAACCAATTACAGCTAATTCAGGCACCACAATTTTTGTAGGGAAAATGCTTCTACAACCATCTGGATGAAGAAAATATTAAGACATAGTTGAATCCTGAAACATAGATTTTGGAAAGACAAATCTATTTCTTACTGGTAAGCATATTTGACTGCAATAGGTCCTGTTTGGATAAACATGTTTGATTTTTATTAGAGTTAAAGCTTTAAATCTATTTAATTTAAATATAATTATAAGATGTAAAGTTCACACCTTTAATCCCAGCAGAGGCAGGCGGATTTCTGAGTTCAAGGCCAGCCTGGTCAACAAAGTGAGTTCCAGGACAGCCAGGGCTACACAGAGAAACCCTGCCTCAAAAAAAAAAAAAAGAAAAGAAAAGAAAAAAGAAGTAAAGTTCAGAGTCTGACATGACAGTTTCTTTTGCAGCAGACTCACACACACACACAGACCAGCATGTAGCTCATAACAAGTATTTAAAAAACAAAGATTGGCCGGGCATGGTGGTACATGCCTTTAATCCCAGCACTCGGGAGGCAGAGGCAGTTAGATTTCTGAGTTCGAGGCCAGCCTGGCTTACAAAGTGAGTTCCAGGACAGCCAGGGCTATACAGAGAACCCTGTCTCAAAAAAAAAAAAAGATTGGGTAAATATTGCATCACAAAAATTACAGTAGCCACGAGTATGAAGACTGTGGACAGTAAGCACTTTACCCACAGAGCCCTGTCCCTAGCCATCAAGAAAGTTTAAGTAAAAAAAAAAAAAGAAATAGAAGAGCCTAGAGAGACGGCTCAGTAGTTAAGAGCACTGACTGCTCTTCCAGAGGTCCTGAGTTCAATCCCCAGCAACCACATGGTGGCTCACAACCACCTGTAATGGGGATCCGATGCCCTCTTCTGGTGTGTCTGAAGACAGCAACAGTGTACCCACATACATGAAATAAGTAAATAAATCTTAAAAAAAAAAAAGAAAGAAAGAAACAAGGGAGGGCATGGTGGAACACATGTGTAATCCCAGCAGATGGGAAACAGGATTCTGAGTTGTATGCCAGCCTGGGCTACTGCAGAGAGAGAGTGCTGCAACACTTTTATCTTAGTTAGGGTGTTACTGCTGTGAACAGACACCATGACCAAGGCAACTCTTCTAAAGAAACATTCAATTGGGGCTGGCTCATAGGTTCAGAGGTTCAGTCCATTATCATCAAGGTGGGAACATGGTAGGCATGGTGCAGGAGGAGCTGAGAGTTCTACATCTTCATCTGATGGCTGCTAGCAGAATATTGGATTCTAGGCAGCTAGGATGAGGGTTTTAAAGCCCACACCCACAGTGACACACCTACTCCAACAAAACTACACCTCCTAATAGTGCCACTCCCTGGGGCAGAGAATGTACAAGCCATCACAACAACCCACCAGCCTCTGAAGAAAAAAACTTAAGATTTTGAATCAGAAAGAAAGAATTGCTTGTTGAATCACCGAAGTCTTATGTCTTAGTGTACATGAGGCTGTACAGAACCAACAAAACACATATACACACAAACACAAACAGATACACACACACACACACACACACACACACACACACAGAGTCAACTATGAACTACTATATATCTGTAATTACATGGTGTTCTGACACTATATATATTATATATACGTACAAATATATAATATATATGATTATATAATGTATAATATATGCTCTAACATATTATATCTCTATCTATCTATCTATCTATCTATCTATCTATCTATCTATCTATCTATCTATCTATCTGTAATCTGTAAAGTCATTTTCACCTAGGACAGATCCTCTTACCTGATGATTGCAAACATGGAGTTAAAATTCTTGCATTCCCTGCAGTGCAAGGCAATCTTGATGAAATGTTTAATGATCTTCATCCTCTTCAGCTGGTTCGTTTCCCGCAGGATTTCAGAAGCCACCCAAAATGTTTCCTGGTTAATGACTTCCTCAAATTTCTTCAGGTTGGCACAGCTGGTTTTTGATTTGAGTTTAAATAAATCATCTATGTATTCAGTAGGCTCAATGTTTCGGAAGAGTTCAAAGTTCCTCATGGAGAGCTGCGTGGCGACCTCCACGGTGCTGAGCTGAAGAAGGGAGATTTGGCTCTCTCGCAACAGCTCCTGGGCATCTTCATCTGAGCAAAGCGTTTCTGTTTCCATGTTGTTTTTCAGATAATACCTGAAAGAAACAGAAGCTCTTCAGATGTCAAGCTGAGCAGCAAGCCTGTGGGACTCCTATAGGGAACATTGCTAGCTCCTTGGGTGGGGGTGGGGGAGGACTAAGAGAATGATGTAAGAGTTCTTTTCATCCATCATGGACAGTACAGATACCACCCCAGCCACCAGCTCACAGCACCACAAGGTAAGCAGAACTGAGCTATCCACAGGAAATTCCTTTGTGCCGGTTCTGTGGTGTGTCCTCCCCATGACCCCCAACTGAAATACTTTTAACTTGTCTGCCAAAGGTGACAGAAGAGTGCTATTTACCAGATTAAATAAACATCACCTCAAGGTCATAGCTCAGTTTCCTAGTGAAGAGGGAATCTACCAATTGCTGGGTCTACACTAGATCAAATGAAGTTTATTTATTTATTTAATGCCTAGAAGACTTAATAACTAACTGAGCTTGAGGAATGGCTCAGTAGGCAAAGATACTCATCATGCAAACTCAGAGGTCTGAGGCTACAAAGTTGTTTCCTGACCTCCACACACTTACTGCAGAACATGTGGCCATACAAACACATCACACACACACACACACACACACACACACACACACACACACACACACACTCACTATTGGGAGGAGACATCCAAAGCAGTTTCTTTTCCTCTATTTCATCTTAAAACAGATTTTATAGATTTGTTTTACATGTGAGTGTCTTGCCTGCGTGCATGTATGTGTACCACATGTATCCCCAGTGCTCTCAGGAGTCAGAAGATGGTATAGGATCTCTCCCGGAACTGGATGGTTGCAATTCATCACATGGGTGCTAGAAACAGAACCCAGGTCCCCTGCAAGACCAACAAGTGCTCCTAACTGCTACGTCCTCTCTCCTACCCTAAGGTTTTAACTTTCAAATATCTAGACTTTCTAGGGAAGTGGGAGGTGTCACCCCAATTTGTCAGAATAGCAAGCAGGCATTTGAAGCCACATGGCTGGTCAATATGGACGGTACTGTGACCTTTTTAAGGAACTCACTGAAAACAGGACCCCCACATTTGTTCTGTAGTGTCTGTCTCCACACTATTTGGCAGGCAGATGCCTTTTCCACATGAAACTCTAGGAGCACAGAGCAAGCAGAGTGGGGGTCCTTTACACACTTCACAGACACTTAGGACAGATAATAGATGGCCTGTGCCTTGACAGGTACAGACTAATGTTCTCCATTGTGATTCCTCTGACACCCAGGCTCTCCTGAGTGATGAATGGGAAGCACAGAGCTGGAACCCAGTAGACATCTGCAGGACTACAGATCTATCAGTGTATATGCAGGGGACTCCCCACCTCTGACCCCCTAAGGATTATTAGTGTTGGATCTGGGAACAGACATGACAGAAGAAAAGGGAGTTCTAATCACAAGTTGAAAACACAAGGTTAGAAAGTCATGGTTTAGACTCATACCACGTAAAACTCAAGAACAATGACATTCTAAAGGAAACTAGAAGAGAAAAAACAAAAAGCAAGCAAACAAAAAACCCAAGTTATTCATGGGAATGATTTCCCTGAGAGGGCTTAGTTGGCGAGGCCTTGGGTTCAAGTTTCACCATTGTAAACACAAAGCAATTGCAACAGCACCAGGGCTAGGATGTGGGCTCAGAGAAGTAAGAACTCTGGTGAGACAGACTGTACCTTCCACTCAGTTGAATCCTGTCAGCAAGCTTGGAAAGCTGATCTGGGAGTCGTCGCTGTTTGATAACTCCCTCTGGTGTGACCGAGACCTCACAGAGGGAATACTGCTCCGGGGTGGCAGTGACAGCAAACTCTCTGATGGCCTGGATGACCACTTCCTTTGCTGTGGTGTCCTTACTGATCATGATGTACCTGCTTTGTTGGTCAGCCTTGAAAACTCTTAGTACCTGATCTGGCAAGTCTAGGGGAAGGAAAAGCCACACAGAAGCAGAATAAATGTTACTAGATGGCAATATGATTAGAGTAACACACCATCTCCCTCCCTGACAGAGTTGTGACATGCTACATGCAAAACCACATTTCCCTGACTGATAACTGCATTGTTAAAAGACAAGTTCAAGAGTTTTACACATGAGCGCATATAAAATATGCAAAACACATATCAAAATGAGCACATACATGCATTTATGAGAGTATCAAAAAAATTTCCATCTACAGATAATCTTCATTATAAAGAAAAGCCCAAGTCAGGCGTGGTGGCGCACGCCTTTAATCCCAGCACTCGGGAGGCAGAGGCAGGCGGATTTCTGAGTTCAAGGCCAGCCTGGTCTACAAAGTGAGTTCCAGGACAGCCAGGGCTATACAGAGAAACCCTGACTCGAAAAACCAAAAAAAAAAAAAAAAAAAAAAAAAAAGAAAAGCCCATTTAGCTTACCTAAAATATGCCTCCTGATTTATTTACTTGGTATAACTTAGTAATAAGTATATAGTATGTTATTCTTCATTTTATCAAAGGTTCAACCACATGAGAATGGTTTTCAGAAAACTATAAGAGCTAGTCCCAGTGTTGAGTTTGAGGTTTGTTATGAATCTTGGTGAGCAATAACCATCCATTTCCGGTTAACCGCCAAACATGCATACAGTGTCACTACTACATCTGAAAGAGAGAGGTCTAGGAACAGGCAGGAAGGCTGGGCGCTCACCAGGAGTAGTGCTGAAGTCCAGAATCCGGTGGTGCGACTGCAGCAAGTCCGGGTTGCTGGAGGACAGCGTTCCACTGACGGGCAGGGCCGCTGGGATGTGTTTGGTCTGCCTCAGACCTACGATGCTGTCATCTTGAGATTGACCAATCCCAATATCACTGAAAAGAACAGATTTTATAAAATAAATTATTAGCAACGTAAAGGCTCTAAGTCACTACAGATCATGAAATAAGCCATTTTCACCTAAACGTGCAATTAATGTAAAAATCTTGAAAACTGTTAAGGCTCATGTTGTGAAACATATTCAGTCCAGTTCACTATCTTTTAAACAGTTAGTAGGTTTCTCTACAAGCTATCTTTTTAGTAAGTTATAACCATAACCATTATTTTTTTTTTCAGTATAAAAACACAGAAAAGGAAATGTGCTGCTGTATCTGACTGAGGGAATGGAAATGAATCTAATACAAAGTGCACGGGGGAAAAAAATCCACTCAAGTTCACTGCGCCAAGAGCTCGGCGACAACCCAGACAGCTGCTTTATGATCTGATCCTCACGATGAGGAACTGAGGAAAAAGAAAGGGGGATCAAAACCGAAACTTCCTACTTACACTCTTGTAGGTAGTAGAAAAAACAAACCACCGTGGAATCCAAGTGTGAGGGCACCCTGACACAGACCCCAACTCTCAGTGACACAGTGTGAGCGTGCAGAGTGCATGACCACACTGCAGGCTTGGAAGGACGGGCAGTGCAAATGCGGTGACTGGCTTCTAATTCTCAGCAAGGTTTATAGTCACATGCTTGCATTCTCCATAAAAATATTGCTGATGGCTACTAACTCCTTTCTGCTTATAGAAAATGTGCTTAGTGGCCACTTGTGTGTTTGTGCAGCAAATTGCAATATGGCTGGGAGGGCCATGGCTCTAGAGTCTCTTGAGGTAGGATTTTAAGCGTGGAGCACCACACCTCACTTGTAGATAACACTTAAAACACAACCTGACAACATATAAAATTATTTCCTGATTGAAAGGTCAAGTGTTTCCAAAAGAAAGCATACAATAAAACAAGTATCCAATAAAAGAATAACTAGATTATATACAAATGTCTACAGTTCCAATTCCACAAATACTTTGAAACAAAACAGAAATCCACTAAAATTGGGATATAAATTGGGTATCACAAATAAGACAATTTTAGTGTAAATTCTCCTTCGCATATAGGAGAGCCTGGCACAAAAACCAAAGTTCTGTTTAAGCATGCACACACACAGTTGGGCATGTAAAAACCTGAAATATTAATGTTCTGTGCATGATAAAATTCTTTACAATAGTAGAGTTTTATTTTTCAATCACATAAATGTCTTTGCCAAAAATATGAGATGTGATATATGAGCTAACACAATTCCTGAGGGTAAAATCACTGTGTCTGACCAGGTCAGTCACAGCAGAGCTGGTGTGAGCGTTGGCCCTCTCTAGGCACACCTAGCAGAGTCTTTCTCACCACCACATTTCACATACCTCGTGTAACAAACTGGAACTCACTCTGCTTCTCTATGCCTCACCTGTACCTCGATACCCACAGACACAGGCTGTGCCTCGACTAAAATTTTGCATGTTTTATGAAAAATCTGACTGAGAAATGTCCCTCTCTGGCATGTCCTCTTGTCTAGCCTCCCCAACTGGCTCACCGTTACTGAAACAAGTCTGTTGATTTTAAAGTCTGTTGACTAATCTTTTCTTCTCTGGGGTTCATTGGGCTTTCCTGATCAACCTACTTAGCATCCCAATTTGAATTCTGCTTTGCTCCTGACCTGATTCTTGCTGTATGCACATCATATGTGCTCTGTCACACAATAGCTCATGCACACCCTTGCTAATCTCTGAGTCTCTAGTACCTCAGCTTTGTAAAGGGTAAAAAGGAACAAGTGTATTATAACTAGGAGATTTTACGAACTGACTAGGTTATGGTTTTGGTAAACACAATAACAAAAGTGGGCAGCTGGCTCAGTGGTGGACCACTTAGCACGGTCAAGGCCCTAGGCTTTCCCTCAGAACTACATACCCTTGCTGAGGTCTAGCAAAGCTGATGTGGTAGTCAGAGCTAAATCAAGGCAATTATAATAGAGCAGATCCTCCGGTTTCCTGAGCAACCCACTTGTGTCTGTCATCCACAGTCCTGCGGTTACAGGCATAGGAGAGACCATACCTAGCTTAGTGCTGGATCTCAACCCAACAAAGTCTTCGCAGTTTGGGGGCAAGCACTGTAAACACTGGGCCCTCTCTTCAGCCTTTGAGTGCTTCTACTTATTGCTTCACTTCAGAGCCATTAGGTTAGCAAAGAAACAAATAAGCTAGTATCTTTTTCAATTGAGTTTGGGGAATGTATCATTAAAAATTTGACTGCTGGTGGCTGAGCTTCATAAAGAGCATTTAACCCAAAAAACTACAAGGAAGAAATCAGGCAGCAAACAAGCAAAGGCCAGCAAATTCAGGGATAGCTGAAGCTTGAGGCGCCTGTGCTTCCAACAGGCATACGCATCCAAGAATAAATACAAGAATGCTCTTGACATGCTAATGCTAGTGGACCTGAGGAGAAGGGAAAGAGACCTGAGGCTGGTTACTGATGTCTTCCCACAGTTAAGTTACTGAAGTAGTGAGGAATACCTGTGATAAACAGGGGCGCCTGGAAGAAGCTATGGCTGGTGAGCAAAGAGGAGATATTATGGCGGGACACCAAGAACCACAGAAGCAGCTAAGTCATGGGGCATTCGAGATGTCAACACACCTCTGTAGGAAGCTCAAATGTAGAGATGTTCAACTGCCTCTCGTGAAAACAGAGTGGGTGGGCAGGCATCAAAGCAGAGCCAAGCAGACTCAACTGTCTAGTCTTGCACCTAAGATACTCTGCTAAAGAGACATTTACTAGACGCCTGAGTAAGCGTTCACTACACTAAGACGCTTCTGTATCTATACACTTCTGTACACCCTTCTATGGAACGCAATAAAACAAGGTGCTGAAAACAACTTCACATACTTGTATGGTTTCTGAGGTAAGATGCTGATCCGGGTCTTGTCGAGTATTTTCTTCAGCTTGTTTCTTCCTCCCATGGTGTTGGCTTTGCTTTTCTTGTTGACCTTCTCGAGGCCTATCACCTGTTCTACATCTACGGCAAGATCCGGTATGGAGTAGCGGCTAGCCTTCTTGATGTCTCCGATTTTAGGGAGGTGAGGGGCACCGTTTCTTTTCTCTTCAGACAATCTCGTCAGAAGTTCTTTAAATACTAAAACAGGAATGCCACAAACTATCAGCCACAAGCAGAAACAATGGTGCTTGCAAATAAGTAAGAAGTACAGATGAGCTATAAATACTAAAACCTATAGCAAACCTAGTCGTTATCCAGATGAGCCTAAGAAAAGACAGACACCCTGCCACCCTCAAGATGACTGACTATACTCATCAACAGAAGGCAGGCTGGACTGCTCAATCAAATCATTCCATGCTCTTCAAGATGATACTTTTTTTTAAAAAATGTAATTACATATAGACATAAAGAATCCTGTATTATGTATTTTAACATAGCCCTAGAAAATACTCGAATCCTTACAATTTTTACTATTCATAGAAATTACTTTGTCCAAGATTAAGATCTAAATATAAAAAAAAAAAAAAAAAAAAAAAAAAAAAAAAAAAAAAAAAAAAAAAAAAAAAAAAAAAAAAAAAAAAAAACAGAGCAAAAGCAGTCTGAGAGAGTTTGCAGAACACTTACCAAATAAGTTGGTTTTCACAGTGATGGACAGGTGTGTGTTATTTCTGAGAATTTCCATTGCCTTTGAAAGTTGGATATTTTCAAAATTTTGACCATTCACTTCTAATATCTAAAAATGAAGTTAAAAAAGTCAACATCCTCACTGACTGAAGCAAAGAAGCTCTGAAATTCATATGTACCCAGAGCTGAGCCCTCCCTCTCACCTGATCCCCGCGCTTCAAGCCTGCTTCAGTGGCTTTGCTACACGAGTCAACGCTGTCCACGAAGATGCCAAAGCCCTTTTCGGAGCCTCCCAGTAAGATGAAGGGCAGGGGGGCTTCCCGGGAAGGCTTTGTTAATGTCATCAGTCTTCGTTTGGCTTTAGCTGCACATGCAATGTTTAACAGCCTTAGATGTCCACCCATTTTCTACGAGAATTCAAGAAGAGTTGCATCAAGTCCAGGACAGGCAGAGGAAGAGAAACTTGACACACTATTCATAAAAGCTCACAAATATTACCTCTCTTTCCAGATTATTTTCAAATTCTTCCAGAAATCGAGTCATTGCAGGATCTCCTTCAAAGTCATTGAAGTGATTATTCACCCACAGTAATACTACCCGTGTCACCTATAAAAGCAATTAAGGTCAGTACATTTTTGTTGTTGTTGTTATTAGTGCTAAAGATTTGTGATTTAAACCACTTTAAAAATAGATCTTTTTAAACATTTTAATAATATTGAGCATGAAAATGAATAAAAATAAGCCCTTAAACATGGATTTTATACTTGTAAAAATGACCGTAGGAACTGCAGAGATGCTCAGTTGATAAAGAGACTTGCTATTCAAGCATGAGGACCCAAGTTCAGATCCACAGCGTCCACTTAAAAAGGCAGGTATGTCAGTGTGCCTGTAGTTGCAGCACTGGGGGTGGAAGGTGGGACTGGGTGGAGACATAAGGATCCTAGGGACTCACTGGCTAGACAATCTAGCCCACAACAGTGAAGTCTAGATTGAGTGAGAGACTCTGTCTCTGAAAATAAGGTAGAGAGTAAGAGTGGAAGATAACCAATGTTGACCTCTGACCTCCCAATGCATATGCACGTGCACACAAACACATGCACACACAACAAAAAAAGTGACCTTCTTAAAACATGTATTTTAAGTACTGACTGATATTGCTTTGCTCTGGATCTTTAAATCTGTGGAGATATTTAACCTACATTGTTTTATTTTGAAACATATTTAACAGAAGTCAAAATAACAGTAAACTTGTAATAAAAACAAAATGTCTTAGTACAAAATCAGACAGAAACTACAAACTCTAAGGGCAGACTAGATTAGGAAAACAATAGTAATAATCTGGAAAAATCCATCAGAAGGGGAGAAGCCAACACTCTGACGCGAAGCTGATTATCCAGTATGGCCTTGACAGGCTCGATGGTCAAATGAGAAGAGGGCCCAGGCCTTCAGAAGCACAGGAGGACACGCTGTTCTGGTGCCACCAAACATCTAATGTCCACCGGGCACACACTGCCCACCAAAGCAGGCTGCAGAGTCTGCGGCATGCAGACATTTGCTTCTGTCTTACCGCGTTCCCAAGAGAACTGAATATTGGCCTTGCATTTAAAGTAAAAAGGTATTTATGAGACTGAGACCATAGAAATCTATAAGAATATCTGCATTGGTTATTTTTGTCATTTTGCTTAAGAAGAATGTTCTCCGTGCACGCCTTTAATCCCAGCACTCAGGAGGCAGAGGCAGGTGGATTTCTGAGTTCGAGGCCAGCCTGGTCTACAAAGTGAGTTCCAGGACAGCCAGGGCTATACAGAGAAACCCTGTCTCAAAAAAGAAAAGGAAAAAAAAAAAAAAAAG
The DNA here is from genome assembly GCA_902729485.2 of Mus minutoides. Classification (NCBI taxonomy): domain Eukaryota; kingdom Metazoa; phylum Chordata; class Mammalia; order Rodentia; family Muridae; genus Mus; species Mus minutoides. The sequence goes on from LR749983.1 coordinate 130,519, forward strand.
AAGAATATTCTCATATTTCATTACATTAATCTGAAGATAACTGATGTCCCAAATTTTATCTTCTAGTAGTTCACATTTAGGAGGCCAAAATAGAATGCATTTCCAACCTTATCCCTGAGGCTCGGGTCATTGAACCACTCCAATAACTTCTTGCCCACTTCCATTGGGCTGGAAAGGAAAGTCCGGTATGTCAACAGGAAGTCTTCTATGAATGTTGGATCCACTACAGAATGCTCTTCCACCAAATGCATGGTCAGCCTCTCTGAGGTGCCCTGCAGCAATAAAAGGTCTAAGTCACCACTATGAGTGGATCAGTAATATGCCCAACCCCCAACCCCTATGTCAAACCTTTCACATAAAACATGCTTGGTAACAAGACAGATAAGACCTAGTCAGTGGCCATTTATCCACCAGTAAAGAGGACTAGATATCATGCTCAATGGCGGAGGAGACAGGGAGGGGAATGAATGAGAATGGAATTTAATGACAACTAAGTATGCACACGCCACAATGAAACCCACTACTCTGCGTGACAACCTGAAAGATTGAGAAGGGGCGGGAGAGGGGTGGTGGAGAGAAGTCAGGAGACACTGACCAGCACAGCTTACTCCTGCCCCCTTTGGAAGGGACAAATCTTACCTTGATGACAATGTGGCCCTTCCTTGTTCCAGTCCGATCAAGTTCTCGGTGCTCCTTCACCATTACAATCTCTCCTTCCTCCTCAACTTTTTGCATGTTCTTTTCTACTTGGTTCAAAATACGACAGTAATCTTGCTGGGCAATGCAGACAAACTGGAATAAAATGTGAGTCACATATTAGTGCTTGCAAAAGACCTACCTGTCTAATAATTCAGTTTTAATTATTTAATACTGACATTTCCCCTGTCATTCTCCTACTTTCTAAATCAATGTAGGAATGAACCTTCATCAGACTTTCCTGTTTTTAATGCATTTCCTCCTTGGTTCGTCCTCTCTCTCTCTCTCTCTCTCTCTTTCTCTCTCTCTCTCTCCTGTTTTTAATGCATTTCCTCCTTGGTTCATCATCTCTCTCTCTCTCTCTCTCTCCTGTTTTTAATGCATTTCCTCCTTGGTTCATCCTCCCTCTCTCTCTCTCTCTCTCTGTTTTTAATGCATTTCCTCCTTGGTTCATCCTCTCTCTCTCTCTCTCTCTCTCTCTCTCTCTCTCATTCTTTCATTTAGTTTATATTTTAGATTCAAAAATCTAACAATCTAAAATCTCAAAAGCCCTCTTTCATCCTTTCATTAGAAGACAGTGGTAGAGAGAAAGATAATCCTAGGGCAAACATGATAAAACAATTACTTTACTTTAGACATTTTTACTTGACTTTAGACATATTGAAAATGTTAAATATAAAAATTAGTGGTTTTAGAGATGAACAGATTCTAACATCTGTATGCTGGAGTAAATATGTATCTGTGCTAATCACATACATGGACAACAATTTTAGTAACTCTCCTGCTTTAAAGAATGTCACAGATGCAAATGGGACCTCATAAAATTAGGCAAAAGACACCTTCAATAAGACAAAAAAGCCACCAACAGATTGGGAAAGGGTTTTTACCAATCCTAAATCCAACAGGGGACTAATATCCAATATATACAAAGAACTCAAGAGAATGGACTCCAGAAAATCAAGTAATGCCATTAAAAATTGGGACACAGAGCTAAACAAAGAATTCTCAACTGAGGAATACTGAATGGCTGAGAAGCACTGGAAAAAAATGTTCAACATCCTTAATCATCAGGGAAATGCAAATCAAAACAACCCCGTGATTCTACCTCACACTAGTCAGAATGGCGAAGATCAAAAATTCAGGTGACAGCAGATGCTGGTGAGGATATGGAGAAAGAAGAACACTCCTCCACTGCTGGTGGGACTGCAAGCTGATACAACCACTCTGGAAATCAATCTTGCAGTTCCTCATAAAATTGTACATAGTACTACTGGAGGATCCAGCAATACCTCTCCTGGGCATGTACCCAGAAGATGTTCCAACTGGTAAAAACGAAACATGCTCCACTATGTTCATAGCAGCCTTATTCATAATAGCCAGAAGCTGGAAAGAACCCAGATGTCCCTCAACATTGGAATGGATACAGAAAATGTGGTACATTTGCACAGTGGAGTACTACTCAGCTAGTAAAAACAATGAATTTATGAAATTCTTAGGCAAATGGATGGATCTGGAGGATATCATCCTGAGTGAGGTAACCCAATCACAAAAGAAGTCACATAATATGCACTCACTGATAAGTGGATATTAGTCCAGTAACTTAGAAAACCCAAGATACAATTTGCAAAACACATGAAATTCAAAGAAGAAGTGTGGATACTTCGCCCCTCCTTAGAATGGGGAACAAAATACCCATGGAAGGAGTTACACAGACCAAGTTCAGAGCTGAGATGGAAGGAATGACCATCCAGAGACTACCCCACTTGGGGGTCCATTCCATATACAACCACCAAATGCAGACACTATTGCATATGCCAGACAGATTTTGCTGACAGGACCCTGATATAGCTATCTCTTGTGAGGCTATGCCAGTGCCTGGCAAATACAGAAGTGGATGCTCACAGTGATCTATATGATGGAAAACAGGGCTCCCAATGGAGAAGCTAGAGAAAGTACCCATGAAGCTGAAGGGGTCTGTAACCTTATAGGAGGAACAACAATATGAACTAACCAGTACCCCCAGAGCTCATGTCTCTAACTGCGTATGTAGCAGAAGATGGCCTAGTCAACCATCAATGGGAGAAGAGGCCCTTGGACTTGTGAAGATCATATGCCCCAGTATAGGGGAATGCCAGGGCCAGGAATCAGGTGTGGATGGGTTGGGGAGCAGGGCAGGGGGACGGTACAGGGGACTTTTGTGATAGCATCTGAAATGTAAATGAAGGAAAATATCTAAAAAAAATTGTAAAAAAAAAAAGAGCCAATATTTTCCTCTCCATCCCCACACTTTCATCTCCCCACTCCTCCTGTGCCTAGGCAGTCTCTGCATATCCCTCACCCCTCCCTTTTAGTAAATCTCCTACATGAGGCTTAGCAGAACCTGCTACCTAGATCCTTCAGAAAGTATATGAACAAATGTCTAATCATATATCAGTGCCCTCTTTCCTTCCATTTCTTGTGAAACTGAAAATGATTAGTTATTAGAAACCTAATGGAAAATACCAAATACTTGCCTGTCTTTTCTAAGAGCAGCTGTTAATGACTGCCAAGTTAAGAGAAGTGACTCTAAAAATCGTTGTTTCCATAGCTACCCAACTGAGCAAAGAACCAGTGTCAAGACATAAAGGGCCAGAGTAGTTAATGTCCCTTTGATTGGTGAAAAGTCTCTAAAAGTAAATTAATTTTGAAAGAAAAAAAAAGTCACAGATAAAGTCAGGTATTTATTATATTTCAGATTGTTACTGATTTTTATTAATTTGTATTGCTCCTAATAGAAAATGTTAACAGCAGGATGTTATCAAATAGTTAGTACTCCATGGTCATACTCCATGGCTTGTGCACACGGAGAGGCCAGGTTTGTGTGTGTGTGTGTGTGTGTGTGTGTGTGTATGTGTGTTGGGGGGGGCGGTTTTACTGGTCTTTTGTTTTGATATTATGGTTTTTGTTTTTAGGGGTTTTTGATTTATTTCTAAAGAGAGACAAAGAGTTGGGAGGTAGGGAGGTTGTGAGGATCTGGGAAAAGTTGGGAGAAGGAAAAATTATTTTCCACAATATTGGAAGTCTTGGCTAAAGCAATAAGACAAGAAAAGCAAATCTCCGGGATATAAACAGCAGAGAAAGAAGTCTCTATCTGCAGTGATACAATTCTATTCATTCAAGGCCCTGAAGAGTCCACCAGAAAACCATTAAAACAAGTTAACACTCAGGAAAGCAGTAGGACACAAAATTAGTGCACAGAAATGAGTAGGCCTTCCTTAACCAGCAACAAACGAACTGGAAAAGGATTGAGAGAAATAATTCCATTCACAGGGAAAAAAAACAAACAAACAAAGCAAAACAAACAAATAGAAACACCAACAAATAACCAAAAAAGAGAGGGGGAGGAGGGGCCCATGAAAAAAAGCACCTTTTAATGAAACCTAACCAAGGATATAAAGATCTCTCTACTGAAAGTTTTAAAACAACAAAGAAATGAACTGAAATCACTAAGATGGAAAGATGGTTTTGGACTGGAAGAATCAGAATTGTGACAATGGCCATCCAGTAGATTCAGTGCAACTCTAATCAAGATTAAATTGAAGCATTCACAGAAATACAAAACAGTCTTAAAATTCCTATGGAAGACAAGAGGCAATGAGGCCACAGCCTTCTGAGCAATGCTGGAGGTTCGCCTGGTTCCAAGGTGTTCATTACTGAGAGTCAGATCTGCAACGCCATACATCTCATACCTGGCAGTCATCCACCTTGGTCCTCATGACTCCTTTCATGTATTCTTTGTCCATGGTGGGCGAAACACCAAAGCTGTTTCCCATGCATAAAATTTCTGCTTTCCCATCTGGATATGTCACCTCCACAGAACCATTGAGAATCACTGACCAGGAATCCAGCTGATGAAAAAAAAAAAAAAAATCAGAAGGTAATACTGTGATCACCTGGCTTAAATGCTAGAAGGGTCCTAAACTAGACTCTGGGATCTAATATCTTGAAGAAGGAACAAATTACCAGAAGAATCATAACTGTTTAATCGAACAAGCATTCTCTCTATACACACACACACACACACACACACACACACAATTTTTAGGCCCAGCACAGAGTAAAATCATTTTAAAACCTTAAATATTCTCTAAGATGACACATGAGAAATATTATTCTATATATCAAAGGGAATATAAAGAAGATAAAATGTTAATCATGGCTTCAATACAAACATCATTTTGTTTCTATGAGAGGCAGTGAATTTATGATGTATGATCAGAAACTAAAAAGCTAATACATCCCAAAGTCTCAGGATGGCTGTGTACCTCAGGGTGAAGTGCCTGCCTACCACAGGAAGGGCTCCAACTTTGAGTCCCAAGATCAAGCAAATCAAAATCTGCAGTGGCACTGCATGCCATGGAGTGGCACTGCATGCCATGGTGACGTATGAGAAATAGGAGAATGAATCATGGATGAATAAGGGAGTGTATGAGTAGACACCAGACTCCATCTACTCAAACTCGTCCCTGCTATGTTCTTAAGAGGAAAAAACAGGAACAAGGTTTTGTCTGGGTGTCATTGATCCTCGAGCTTTCTAGGTGGTAGAAACCCTTGCTGACCTCTTCTCCGTCATTTAACACAATGGTTCCAGCTCTTTCCACCACTGCGAACACCATCACGGCACAGAGCTCCCGTCTCACTGACATCGTCATATTGGCAAAGGCTGGCAGCTGGTGCATAAATTCCAGTAGTTGTTCTGAAAGGTAAAACCATAATTTATACTGGAAACACATCTTCAGAAAGAGATACTCCAGACCAGTCTGTGCAGGAGAGCGCACGGGCTACAGAAGCAACATAGCTTCTTGGACAGGATCCCTTCAGGCCTTCATCTTCAGCCAGGAGGTAGTGCTGAGACCCAGACCTCTGCTCACTTTCCCCGCCAGAGGAGAGTCAGCCTCCAGGGAGGGCTCTGACCCAGGGGGTCAGGTGAGAATAGCATCTTGTATCCCGGGTCACTAAGAGACAGTCTGTGCAGGAGAGCGCACGGGCTGCAGAAGCAACATGGCTTCTTGGACAGGGTCCCTTCTGGCCTTCATCTTCAGCCAGGAGGCAGAACTGAGCTCCAGACCTCTGTGAACCTTTCCTGCAAGAGGAGAGCTTGCCTGCAGACAGTGCTCTGACCACTGGGACTCAGGAGAGAGTTGGACTCCCAGGAGTGCTGACAAAGGCTAACAGAATAACAGGAGGAAAGAGCTCCAGCCAGAGACAGCTATAACTACTAGCACTGGAGATTACCAGATGGCTAAAGGCAAATGTAATAGTGTTACTAAGAGAAACCAAGACCACTCAGCACCATCAGAACTCAGCACTCCCACCATAGCGGGTCCTGGTTACCCCAACATACCTGAAAAGCAAGATTTGTATTTAAAATCATATCTTATGATGCTGGTAGAGGATTTTAAGGAGGCCATTAATAACTCACTGAAAGAAATACGGGAGAACACTAGTAAACAGGTAGAAGTCCTTAAAGAGGAAATAAAAAAAAAATCCCTTAAAGAATTACAGGAAAACACAACCAAACAGGTGGTGGAATTGACCAAAACCATCCAAGATCTAAAAGTGGAAGTAGAAACAATAAAGAAAACCCAAAGGGAGACAACTCTGGAGATAGAAACCCTAGGAAAAAAAAATCAGGAACCATAGATGTGAGCATCAGCAACAAAATACAAGAGATGGAAGAGAGAATCTCAGGTGCAGAAGATTCCATAGAGAACATGGACACAACAATCAAAGAAAATGCAAAATGCAAAATGATCCTAACTCAAAACATCCAGGAAATCCAGGACACAATGAGATAAACAAACCTAAGGATAATAGGGGTAGATGAAAAAGAAGATTTTTTTTCAACTTAAAGGGCCAGCAAATATCTTCAACAAAATTATAGAAGAAAACGTCCTATACCTAAAGAAAGAGATGCCTATGAACATACAAGAAGCCTACAGAACTCCAAATAGACTGGACCAGAAAAGAAATTCCTCCCAACACATAATAATCAGAACAACAAATGCACTAAATAAAGATAGAATATTAAAAGCAGTAAGGGAAAATGATCAACTAACATATAAAAACAGACCTATTAAAATTACACCAGACTTCTCACCAAAGACTATGAAAGCCAGAAGATCATGGATAGATGTTATACAGACCCTAAGACAACACAAATCCCAGCCCAGGTTACCATACCAACAAAACTCTCAATTACCACAGATGGAGAAACTGAAGTATTCCATGACAAAACCAAATTCACACAATAACTTTCCAAGAATCCAGCCCTTCAAAGGGTAATAAAGGGAAAACACCAACACTAGAACAGAAATTACGCCCTAGAAAAAGAAAGAAAGTAATCCTTCAACAAACCTAAAAGAAGACAGCTGCAAGAACAGAATCCCAACTCTAACAACAAAAATAACAAGAAGCAACAATTACTTTTCCTTAATATCTCTTAATATCAATGGACTCAATTCCCCAATAAAAAGACATAGACAACAGACTGGCTACACAAACAGGACCCAACATTTTGCTGCTAACAGGAAACCCACCTCAGGGACAAAGTCAGACACTACCTCAGAGTAAAAGGCTGGAAAACAATTTTCCAAGCAAATGGTCCAAAGAAACAAGCTGGAGTGGCCATTCAAATATCGAATAAAATTGACTTCCAAGCCAAAGTTATCAAAAAAGACAAGGAGCGGTACTTCATACTCATCAAAGGTAAAATCAACCAAGATGAACTCTTAATTCTGAATATCTATGCTCCAAATGCAAGGGCATCCACATTCATTAAAGAAACTACAGTAAAGCTCAAAGCACACATTGCATCTCAAAAAATAATAGTGGGAAACTTCAACACCCCACTCTCATCAATGGACAGATCCTGGAAACAAAAACTAAACAGAGACACATTGAAACTAACAGAAGTTATAAAACGAATGGATTTAACAGATATCAACAGAACATTTTATCCTAAAACAAAAGGATATACCTTCTTCTCAGTGCCACATGTACCTCCTCCAAAACTGACCATATAATTGGTCACAAAACAGGCCTCAACAGATACAAAAATATTGAAATTATCCCATGCATCCTATCAGATCACCACAGACTAAGGCTGATCTTCAATCACAGCATAAATAATAGAAAGCCAACATTCATGTGGAAGCTGAAGAACATGCTATTCAATGATACCTTGGTCAAGGAAGAAATTAAAGACTTTTTAGAATTTAATGAAAATGAAGCCACAACATACCCAAACTTATGGGCACAATGAAAGCATTCCTAAGAAGAAAACCCATAGCTCTGAGTACCTCCAAAAAAAAAAAAAAATTACAGCGAGAATACACCAGCAGCTTGACAGCACACCTAAAAGCTCTAGAACAAAAGCAAGCAAATATACCCAGGAGGAGTAGACTGCAAGAAATAATCAAACTCAGGGCTGAAATCAACTAAGTAGAATAGAAACAAAAAGAACTATTCAAAAAAAAAAATCAACAAAACCAGGAGCTGGTTCTTTGAGAAAAATCAACAAGATAGATAAACCCTTAGCCAGACTAACTAGAGGGCACAGGGATAGTATCCTAGTTAACAAAATCAGAAATGAAAAGGGAGACATAACAACAGAACACTAGGAAATCCAAAACATCATCAGATCCTAAGACAAAAGGCTATACTCAACAAAACTGGAAAACGTGGATGAAATGGACAAATTTCTAGAAAGATACCAGGTACCAAAGTTAAACCAGGATCAGATAACAATCTAAACAGTCCCATTTCTCCTAAAGAAATAGAAGCAGTTATTAATAGTCTCCCAACCAAAAAAAAAAAAAAAAAGCCCAGGACCAGATGGGTTTAGTGCAGAGTTCTATCAGACCTTCAAAGAAGACCTAATTCCAATTCTCCACAAACTATTCCCCAAAATAGAAACAGAAGGTACTCTACCCAATTTGTTCTATAAAGCCACAATTACTCTGATACCAAAACCACATAAAATCCAACAAAGATAGAGAACTTCAGACCAATTTCCCTTATCAATATCGATGCAAAAATACTCAGTAAGATTCTCACAAACCAAATCCAAGAAAACATCAAAACGATCATCCATCATGACCAAGTAGGCTTCATTCCAGGGATGCAGGGATGGTTCAATATATGGAAATCCATCAACATAATCCACTATAGAAACAAACTCAAAGACAAAACCCACATGATCATCTTGTTAGATGCTGAGAAAGCATTTGACAAAATCCAACACCCATTCATGATAAAAGTCTTGGAAAGATCAGGAATTCAAGGCCCATACCTAAACATAATAAAAGCAATATACAGAAAACCAGTAGCCAACCTCAAATTAAATGGAGAGAAACTTGAAGCAATCCCACTAAAATCAGGGACTAGACAAGGATGCCCACTTTCTCCCTACCTATTCAATATAGTACTCGAAGTCCTAGCCAGAGCAATTAGACAAAAAAGAAGATCAAGTGGATAGAAATTGGAAAGGAAGAAGTCAAAATATCACTATTTGCAGGTGGTATGACAGTATATATAACTGATGCTAAAAATTCCACCAGAGAACTCCTAAACCTGATAAACAGCTTCAGTGCAAGAGCTGGATATAAAATGAAATCGAACAAATTAGTGGCCTTTCTCTACACAAAGGATAAACAGGCTGAAAAAGAAATTAGGGAAACAACATCCTTCACAATAGTCACAAATAATATAAAATACATTGGTGTGACTCTAAGAAAGATCTCTATGATAGGAACTTCAAGTCTCTGAAGAAAGAAAGAAATTGAAGAAGATCTCAGAAGATGGAAAGATCTCCCATGGATTGGCAGGATTAATATAGTCAAAATAGCCATCTTGCTGAAAGCAAGCTACAGATTCAATGCAATCCCCATCAAAATTCCAACTCAATTCTTTACAGAGTTAGAAAGGGCAATTTGCAAATTCATCTGGAATAACAAAAAATATAGGATAGCAAAAACTCTTCTCAAAAATAAAAGAACCTCTGGGGAAATAACCATGCCTGACCTCAAGCTGTCCTACAGAGCAATTATAATAAAAACTGCATGGTACTGGTACAGCGACAGACAGGTAGATCGATGGAATAGAATTGAAGACCCAGAAATGAACCCACACACCTATGGTCACTCGATCTTTGACAAGGGAGCTAAAACCATCCAGTGGGAAAAAGACAGCATTTTCAACAAATGGTGCTGGCACAACTGGAGGTTATCATGTAGAAGAATGTTAATTGATTCATTCTTATCTCCTTGTACAAAACTCAAGTCTAAATGGATCAAAGAACTTCACATAAAATCAGAGACACTGAAACTTATAGAGGAGAAAGTGGGGGAAAGCCTTAAAGATATGAACACAGGGAAAAAATTCCTAAACAGAACAACAATGGCTTGTGCTGTAAGATCGAGAATGGACAAATAGCACCTCATGAAATTGCAAAGCTTCTGTAAGACAAAAGACACCTTCAATAAGACAAAAAGGCAACCAACAGATTGGGAAAGGGTTTTTACCAATCCTAAATCCAATAAGGGACTAATATCCAATAAATACAAAGAACTCAAGAAGATTGACTCTAAAAAATCAAATAACCCCATTTAAAAGTAGGGTACAGAACTAAACAAAGAATTCTCAACTGAGGAATACCGAATGGCTGAGAGGCACCTGAAAAAATGTTCAACATCCTTAACCATCAGGGAAATGCAAATCAAAACAACCCTGAGATTCTACTTCACACCAGTCAGAACGGCTAAGATCAAAAACTCAGATGCCAGTAGATGCTGGTAAGGATATGGAGAAAGAGGAACACTCCTCCATTGCTGGTGGGACTGCAAGCTGGTACAACCACTCTGGAAATCAGTCTGGTGGTTCCTCAGAAAATTTTACATAATACTATTGGAGAATCCAGCAATACCTCTCCTGGGCATGTACCCAGAAGATGTTCCAACTGGTAAAAAGGAAACATGCTCCACTATGTTCATAGCAGCCTTATTTATAATAGCCAGAAGCTGGAAAGAACCCAGATGTCCCTCAACAGAGGAATGGATACAGAAAATGTGGTACCTTTACACAGTGGAGTACTACTCAGCTAGTAAAAACAATGAATTTATGAAATTCTTAGGCAATTGGCTGGATCTGGAGGATATCTTCCTGAGTGAGGTAACCCAATCACAAAAGAACTCACATGATATGCACTCACTGATAAGCGGACATTAGCCCAGAAACTTAGAAAACCCAAGATACAATTTGCAAAACAGAAGAAAATCAAGAAGAAGGAAGACCAAAGTGTGGATACTTCGTCCCTCCTTAGAATGGGGAACAAAATATCCATGGAAGGAGTTACACAGACAATGTTCAGAGCTGAGATGGAAGGAATGACCATCAAGAGACTGCCCCACTTGGTGATCCATTCCATATAAAACCACCAAATGCAGACACTATTGCATATGCCAGACAGATTTTGCTGACAGGACCCTGATATAGCTATCTTTTGTGAGGCTATGCCAGTGCCTGGCAAATACATAAGTGGATGCTTACTGTCATCTATTGGATGGAATACAGGGCCCCCAATGGAGGAGCTAGAGAAAGTACCCAAGGAGCTAAAGGGGTCTGCAACCCTATAGGAGGAACAACAGTATGAACTAACCAGTTCCTCCCAGAGCTGTGTTTCTAGCTGCATATGTAGCAGAGGATAGCCTAGTCGGCCATCAATGGGAGGAGAGGCCCTTGGTGTTTTGAAGATCATATACCCCAGCACAGGGGAATGCCAGGGCCAGTAAGCGGGAGTGGGTTGGGAGCGGGGGACGGGGGGCAGAGTATACGGGACTTTTGGGATAGCATTTGAAATGTAAATGAAGAAAATATCTAATAAAAAAAAGAAAAAAGAAGAAAAAAAGAAGAAGAAAGAAATACTCCAGGAAGACAGACTTAAGGGCTTCCTCAGAAGGACAGAGTAAAGGGCTTCTCTATCTTCGGTAGGTAAGCCAGGACTGACTAGCTCTATATCTGAAACCCTAGGCAGAAGCTTTCAGTACATGGGTGGCTCTGGTAATTAGTGGTGGGTGGTACCCACTGATTCTGTCTGATATGACAATCTTCTGAGAAATCTTAAATATATCTTATAGGAAGAATAAGTCTGACTAGTGAATCTTACTTCTAGAATGGGCATGGCAAATCTATGCCAGGTCATAAAATTTTTTAGTCTTGTGAGTAGCAACAAAATAATTCTGCAATAGGTGATTTCCATCAAATCACATAAAGGCAGAAGTTTCTACACTGAGAAATGCATTGTCCCTCTGATTTTAAACCTAGCGGAGAACAAAGGAGTCACGATCCTCTGCGGCCACATCACAACATGCCTTGCTCTTTCTAGACTGTTCTATGGCTATCACCCCTCACCCTTTTGACCATACATTCTACCCTTTCTGTCCCTTTACAAAAGTTCTCAAGTTTTCCTGCAAAGTTCAATGGCTATAAAGAGTAATATGAGACAATAAAAATTTTCAGAAACATTCTGGGTTTAAATACATGCTTAGACAACAATGGAAACCAAGTATTACTCCATGTATGACTAGAAATGAAAGACTATAAAATGTTTTACTAATAAATATTATTTTTAATGGATTACACCTTTCTTATTAAGGCCTTACATGCACTGGGCAAGTACTCCACTACTGGGCAACATCAGCAGTCCTGCTAGAATGATTCTATCTTGCATGGACATGTTCATTTGCTTCTTGATAAGATTTTTATTCATAACGTTTAATGAAATCAATTTGTGAACAGATACTCGCATTAAAAAAATAGAACTTGATAGGAAATGTCTACATCATATGTAAGAACAAAGGCTAAAAGAGAGATAAAAGGCCTAGTAATAAATGTATACCATTACCAGATTCAGTTGAAATACCATATTCAGGGACTGGAAAGAGAATTAGGAGTTAAAAGCATGTATTGCTCTTGCAAAGGGCCTGAGCTCAATTCTCAGCACCCACATTATAAAAGCTACAACCACTAAATACCTCATATCTAAAAGGCATGGTTTGTGGAACAAAACCAACTATGATAAATTCATTTTCTTCCAAATAACCGAGACAAGGACACACATCCAGTGATCTTTGGGAACCCAAGGAGAAGTTATTTTCTTTTTTGCAGTTGTTAAAAAACATCAGCAATTTCATCAACTCTAACTTAAACGCTCATTTGTGCATGCGAGCACCCACGTCAGCTCTGTCATTTCGCTGCTGAGTAATGTCATCAAATAAAGGTTAGCCATCTCAGAGATGCTCGCATTAGAAGCAAGCCGGCCAACTTTGTGTCTATTTGTAGGACTAAGAAGGGCGCCTGCTTTCCAGGAATTCTCAGAAAGGTTTTTCAGATATAAAGTAAGTCCTACGTTTCTAGGAACAATAAACATACTGTACATCCTTTAAAAATCTCTTACAACCATTCTAAAATTAACACATTAAAAAGAGAAGATGCACCAGTTAGTTTACAAAAAGGAGGCCTTCAAATTAATGCATTTATAAGCAGTATTTAAGCTTTCAAAATGCCCATGGAAAGCACTCTAAAATAAAATGGAATGTTGAACATATAGACTTACTAAAAATGATAGTAGATAGACTTGTTTTTAATGTTGGCCTAGAACAGGAATAGTAGCAATTGGAAACAGATGATTTGTCTGACCCGAGGAAGCCGAACTGCATGATCACCATTCCCCTGGTGCAACCGTCTGCCTCCTTCTGTGGAGGTTGCCTCTAAATAGAACCACTCCCTTCAGCAGTGAGTGGGGCATCTGAGACCCAGCAGGTAAACACATTTCACATTTCACATGTTAGAAAACCTAAACTCAGGTTCACCAGGATCCTTCTCCAGGGCTACGGATGCCGTAACTGCTGGGGGAAGTGACTGGCAGCCAAACCGAGGAATGGATTCTCTCACGTGTCCAGCTTCCTGGGTTGCAGCTCTCCTTAGCTTTCCAGTGATAGCATGCTTTTGAACCGTCCATGTTCCTGTAAGTAACCCCTGAGCAATTAACTCCCAGATAAAATTCACTGGCCCATCAAGTTAGACTTTGGTGCAAGTATTTCGTTCGTCTATCTCCTGTTACCTACCTGGGGTGAGTAGACACACTCCATCTCCCCAGGAAAGATCTGTCTCACAACACTCTGTCAGCCCAGCGCCTGCTCCTTTCCCCTCACACAGCCCATGCTATCTGCTGTATCTCCCCTGCCCCAGAGTACACACTCCGCTGCACACTGTAGCTTCCCTTGCCTAGAGCAGGACAAGGTCCCATCTCTCTTCTTCACCCTGAGCTGCCAAGAACTAGAAGGTCCCTGCCACAGGAGCAAAATGAATGGACGATTACCAGCACATGCTCTTCAGCTCTAAATCGTTTGCAGTTCCAGCAAATGACTCCATTAGACACATGTAATCCAAAGGGCTGCTTTTCTACTTTCCACTATACGTATACAGCTTAAACTGCTGGATTTCCCACAAGTGTGTTTGCATAAATTAAAACAAAAGCAGTAGGTTACCCATACCTTTCCTTATCTAATCTCACTGAGTTGAGCTCATTGAATTCTTCTTCAAACAGGTACTGGCTTAAAGAGTTAGTGAAGGAGCATAACACACAAGTCGTCTGGGATTGGCAGAGGTACTTACAGACCCTAGAACTGGGTGGGAAATGACCCTGGTCATCACCTAGTATCTTACACAAAAAAGGTCAGAGTTGGCTGTGTATTCAAATGCAAAGCTATTATTGAGGAAACAAGTCTTGCTCCTATTAAAAAGGAGACATAACCCCCCCTAAAGGTTTTAATTTTGAGGGGCACTTCAGGGCTCACCCAGCACAAATTGGTCTTAGCTAGAGTTTCTCTGGCTGGAGGCAGGAACCGATACAGAGGCCGTGTGGAGTAATGCTGCTTGCTGCCTTGCTCCCATGGCTTGCTCAGTCCACCTTCCTATACAGTTGAGGAACACCCACACAGAGTTGCCACCACACACAATATCTCATGAGCTCAATGACTTTCTAGTCCAGTGGTCCAAACTCTTTCCACAGTTCTCCCCTCAACACGCTCAGGCCTGTCACAGAAACACCACAATCCTGGTACCAACTTCCGCCTTAGTTAGGAGTTATAACTTCACCTTACAACTCTCAGGTCATGCTTCACCACTGAAAGAAGTCAGGTCAGGCACCTGGAGGCCTGACTGGAGAGACGTCATGGAGGAGGTGCTGCTTACTGGCTTGCTTCCCGAGGTTCACTCCACTTACTTTTCTCCTTTCCTTTTATTTATTCTCTCACAGATTATATCCTGATGGCAATTCCCCCACCTCATCTCTCCCGCTACCTTCCCTTTCCTCCGAACTGCCCCCTCCCTCACCTCACCTCTGAAAAGAGCAGGCTTTCAAGGGACATCAACCAAATATAGTATAACTAACTATATTTTGACTCGGCACATATTTTGACATCAAGTTAGCCTGCTTTCTTATACATCCTATGACCACCACCCAGAGGGGTACTGTCTGCAGTGGGCGGAGCCCCCTGACATCAATCATCCAGTGAAGAAAGTGCCCCCCCTTTGCCCACAGGCTGATCTTATGTATGAATCCTCTCAGTTACAATCGCCTCCTCCCAAATACGGAGGTTGTGTCAAGTGAATAAGAGAAAATAAAAATCCAACCAGTACATTACTTACAGCCCCTTCACTTGCGAGGCTGAAGCAGGAAAGTAGGTTTGATGTCAGTGAGGGGCATTTAAGAAAACCTGCCTAAAATAAAACAAGCAAATAAACAAATCCCACTGCACCACCACCACCACTACCATCATCATCAACATCATCATCACTATCACCAACATCATCATCTTAATAGAAAAAAAAATTATAGACTAGACAGAAAGAAGAAAATGTCAGCTCCACAGCTCACAGGCTAACTACCTCAGCTTTGCTATTTTCTTCCTCACACATAAGTATAAGCCAACCACTTACAGGACTGTTACAGTTTCCACTTTGTCAACTAACATTAAGCTAATTTTTACTCATGGAATAAGGCTTGTAAGGAAATTACTGAAAGTAATACTATGTTAAGACGACTTATCTTACAACAGAGAAGGGGTCAGAAATTAAGCTAAGATGAATGTTATGTGAATGCGCTTTTATAAGAAGTTTCACTTTCAGTACTATTTGTAGATACTTGCTGAGTGAGACCCAACAAATACGTTTCACACTGAGAAGGAAGAGTTCTGCAGCCGCTCTTCAGGGTTGGGGATCCTGAGACACCAGGCTTTACAAACCTTCCAGACTTGGGCTGAATTACATTGTGCTTACCAGTCTTTCTGCCTGCTTAGAGGGTAAGTTGGGCACTTACCGATGTCATCGTCAGTCCTGTCTATCGGGTCCTTCTCCAGGCAGTCCCTCACGATGTCCCTGCTCATCAGAGGGTCTGATGCTCTCTCGATGTCTTCCTCATCGTCGTCATCCTCAGAGTCGACCGCCGTCTCTGGCAGTCCACTCAGGTCCATGTCACCGGCCTCGCTCTCTGTGGCCTTAAGTCAGATGCAAAAGCAGATTTAGGAACCACTGGAAGACAGTCAATCTATGGTGCACTCAAACGCTAAGAACAACTACGGCTCACCATAATTGGCAGTATTTACTTTCCTACAGTTGAGAGCTAGCATCAACAAGTAGCTATGCCCCAACAGGAGAGGAAGCTCAGAAGACAAGCAGCTGTGTTTCCTATTAACATTATGGACAGAATAATCTTTGTCTCAGAAATTAGTACTTATTATAAGAAATGCAGAGAAAATTGTNACGCTAAGAACAACTACGGCTCACCATAATTGGCAGTATTTACTTTCCTACAGTTGAGAGCTAGCATCAACAAGTAGCTATGCCCCAACAGGAGAGGAAGCTCAGAAGACAAGCAGCTGTGTTTCCTATTAACATTATGGACAGAATAATCTTTGTCTCAGAAATTAGTACTTATTATAAGAAATGCAGAGAAAATTGTGAAGTGAAAAAGATAGTATTGGTTTTCACTCTGTTTTTAAAAGAGATGACTAACACTAAGAGGTTAATGATTTACTATTTGGGGTGATCCCTTCTCCAGGAGGACTACATAGAGGGTGTCAGGACTATTTTGCCCCAGCTGGACTTCTTGAAAGAAGGAGTCATAAATTGAAGGTAGCTTGATAATCACACACAACTCTCTGGATTGTTCCAATGGCCACTTGAATTTTTCACTCAACAGGGCAGAAGGATGTGTGTATGTGTGGATACTATATACACATACACACACACACACACACACACACACACACACACACGCACCTACCCACCCTGGAAAGAAGACTCTTCTGTTTCATTAGCACAAAGCTAAATTAACAATTTGACTGCAAGTTAGAAACACAAGTTAACTGAATACTTTCTTAGCTACGAAAATCACTGATTACAAATGGCCTTCTGCCCGATCTGAAGACTAGAGACGGCTCTCCTTCAGTTGAGTCCAGTCTTTAGTGATTTATTGTCCCAGTGTATCCATCAAACCCTAACCCTAATCCTAACCCTTGTTTTATAGCCATAGAATTTACTAACTGCCTCTGCATACTGAGAATGAATTTACATACATATTAACTGCATCGACTTTAAATATCATTAATGTCTTTTTCACCCAAGAAAGTAAACTTAGGAAGACATATTATAAAATAACTTAGTAAGAAACATTATAAAGTTCACCAGCTTAAAATCACAGCTCACACGATGTTCAAAGATATTTCAGAATTGGACAATGGAAAATTTTAAATATTGAGTGTTATTGAATTTAATAATAGACCAGCACCGAATACTTTACTATGCCAGGCAATGCTAGAAGCACTATACACATTATCTCATTTAATCCTTCAAAGGAGAGCTTAAGGAGAGATTTTACCTCTCATTGTTTTCTAAACCTAAAATAAAGGCCCCAATATCAATGACATTGCCCCAACGTCAAGGCCATGCTACTGCTGAACCACAAAGTGAGCCGAGAATCCAGGAAGTCTAACTTCAGCATCTTAATCATTTTCTTACAAGTGTGCCCATGAAATTAGCAGAACAGTTAAGAAAACAAAATAATTTAAGCCCCACCCCCCAGTTCTTTATATGAGGTACAGAGTCTTGCTATATATTGCTGACCAGTCTCAAACTCGTGGGTTCAGACTCAAACTCCTGCTTCAGCCTCTAGAATTCTGGGATTACAGGCCTGAGCTGTCACACTCACCAATAAAAGAAAGCGACTCTACATGGAATGGGTACCATAGATCTAGCACTAAATTTTACATTTGTAGTAAAATCTTCAAAACAGTTCAAATTAGTGTTATATGCAGACACACACACACACACACACACACACACACACACACACACATTTATCCAAAGAAGATAATCATGTAGCCAATAAATACATGAAGGGATGATCAACATCTTTGATTATTAGAAAAATGCAAATAAAAATCATGATATATAATCTCATATCCACTAGGATTACCATAACTTATATATGTGTATATGTATATATGTACATGTATTAATACATACACATACATATGTATTACTTAAGTATACCTATGTATACATTTTAAACTATACATATGTACTTAAATACTTATGTATATGTATTTAAGTAGAATACTGGCTATTTTCTAATGTCTTCCAAGCTACACTTACCCTAAGATTACTGCAGGTCTTTAAGCTACTACTCTAAACTCACAGATACTTCATATTTAAAAGGCAGTCTGAGTATATATGTCTAAAAAACAAAGAAAAAGGCTTAGATCCTCCTAAGTACTTAATCTAATATAGATTTGCATGCTTGTTAATATTTAAAAATCAATGTTCTCTTAAATACTATCAGATTGGTGAATATAATATTGCTTACTTAAAACAAAATGCATTAAATGGTGTATTATTGTGAACAACAGATTCACAACAAATTTACTTGGCATTTTAAAGTAAAACCAAGGGAAAAGAACAAATGAGGAATTTTAAAGACTTTTATTTTATATTGTATGTGTTTATATGTCTATGTACATGTATGAATGCCTGTCAGGTTGCATGTAGCCCCAGGTCCCTTGAAACTGGAGCTACAGGTATTTACTGGATACCCAGCTTGTCACGTGGGTACAGGGATCTGAATCAGTTACCTCATGATTGAGTATCACATGATCTCAACCACTAGGCTATCTCACCAAGCCCTAGACCGAAGTAGACACTGCAGAGCTCTCCTGAGCAGAAAGGAGCCCTGGGATGGGCAATAAACATGTATGTATGGGAGGTGAGCTCACACCGATCTCATCACCTCTGCTGATATTTGATATGACTGCCTTTTACAGAGTTAAGTTCAAAGGAAGCTTAATGAACCAAAGTGACTTCGAAAGACGTTTTTAGAGAAGCAGAAATATTTCTTTCCCTTTTTCTTTTTGTGATTTAGAGGAGAAAAGGCTTATTTTAATTTATATATTTTATTTTATGAGTATGGGTGGTTTGCCTGTGTGTATGTCTGTGTACCATGTACATGCCTAGTGTCCATGGAGGTTGGAAGAAAGTGTCAGATGCCTTGGGACTGGAGCTACAGACAGTGTCAGGTGCCTGGGGACTGGAGTTACAGACAGCTGGGAGCCACTATGTGGTTGCCGTGAATTAAACCTGGACCCTCTGCAAGGGCTGCATGAGGTCTTAACTGCTGAGTCATCTTTCCAGCCCAGAAATTATATTTCTTATTGTAAACTAATAAGTCTCAAACATTCGGGAACTTACAAAGGCATTTGTCACTAATAAAACATTTTAAAAATATGGTTTTGGTTGTTTGAAATACAACACAACATATCAATAATGTCTCTATAAGACCATTCAATTACAGAGAAGTTTGTGTTTAATCTTTAAAAAGAAAATTTATTTCATAAATCTATTAAATTTAGGATTTGAATGTCCTATACACAGTATTGCAATTATTCACTTATTTTTAGTAATTAAAAAAGAAAAAAAGCTGCCTGAACATACCAATGATTCTGAGTATTTTTTAAAAAGGTACTTTTTATTGTCATCTAATGTGACAATTTTTAAGGAGCCAAGCAAGATACTTTGTAAAGTGAGCATAATATTTCTCTTGTGTGAAATCATAATACACAGTATTAATGGAATGTGCATGACATTCCCAAAATGATCTCTGTAAAAGCAAAAAAAAAAATGCTTTTAGAAATATTTTTATGGAATAGAAAGGTGGTTCAGTGCTTAAGAATGCTTGCTATGCTTCCAGAGAACCTGAATTATATTCCCAGCACTCCCTCAAAAAACCTCCTATAGTTCTAGTTTCAGGGGATTTAGTGATCTAGTGTCTTCTGGTCTCTGCATATATATCACACAAACACAAGGGCAGGCAAGGAGGGAGATGAACAGGGAGAGAAGCATGTAGAGAGAGACAGAGAAACACAGAGAGAGGTAGACACAGAGAATGTGTGTGAAAGAGAAATAACAGTCACAACAAAAATCTTCTAAATCTCACAGTTACAGCTTTTCCAGCTATCCGAAGCATAAGAATTTATTTTAGGGCTGGTGAGATAGCTTAGCAGATTAAGACATTTGTCACCACGATTGATGACCCAGAGTAGTCTGGGATGCTTGCATCCCAGAGGAAAGAATCAATTGCAAGTTGTCCTGTGAATTCCACATGTATATGTGCATGTACATACCCAATAAATACACAAATATATTTTAAACATATAACAAAATATGTTAACTTAAAAACAATTCAATGGCTTGATCTTAATTAATACCTTTGTTTTGCCATATTTAATACAGATTTTAATAAGGAAATTTTGCTGTGAACCAACATTCCTAGAAAGAATGGCTTCCACCGAGCCTTTTGCAAAGCTGATCAGAACTTCAATGATAGAGATGCTGGAATGTTGCAAGTCCAGAGCCAACTGATCTGGGCTTTATTCTCTGGCTCCCTAGTAGCCATCTGTCACCTGCCTCTGTACGTGACCTGACATCTTTCTGCCTGTTAGGTAAATCCTTTGGAATGCAGAAACAGAACACTAGCTTCCAACAACTAAAAAGCTAAGTATGCATCTTAGACCTTGCTAGTTAGGGTTATTACAGCTGTGAAGAAAAACCATGACCAAAAGCAACTTGTAGAGGTAAGGGAGAAAGGGTTTATGTGGTTTATACTTCCAAATCATAGTTCATCACTGAAGGGAAGTCAGGACATGAACTCAAGCAGGACGGGAAATCTGGAGTCAGGAGCTGATGCAAAGGCCATGGAGGCATGCTACTTTTTTGTTTGCACAGCCTACTTTCTTATAGAATCCAGGACCACCAGCCAAGGGGTGTCCCAACTCCAAATGGGCTGGGACTCCCCTTCAGTCACTAGCTAAGATAACGCCCTACAGGCTTGCCTGCCTACAACCCCATCTGATAATGTATTTTCTCAATTGAGGCTCCCTCCTCTCGGATGACATTAGCTTGTGTTGACATAAAACTATCCAGGGCAGAGCTATAAGTAAGATTTCCCCATTTTTCTGGAACCTGACTATCTCGTGTTTCCGCCAATGTGTTTAAAAACAGTCTTGATTTTTTTTTTATTCTGTTATTATACAATATTGGAACATGGATTTGAGGTAACCTGAATATGTTTCTGGCCAATGATCACTTATATTTGGCTCGAACATGATATCCTATTCCCTTTTAGGTGAGAGCTGATTTTGTGTCAGCAGTTAAGGTACTCAACTTGGAGCCCCCAAAACGATGTTTTTACAGGAGGAAATCACCCCAATCGGAGCCAGTGACCAACACAACAACACAGGCCCTTTGTGTCCAAGATTACCTCCAAAGGTGGACTTGGAGTGTTTCTTTCCGGGAGTCTGGCTTTCCTAGGTTTGGCTGAGGGCCCATCTGTTTATACCGATTTCTTATGATCCTATTGGGTCAGGATTGCTTTTGGAGCCTCTGGTTTAAGGTATCCATTTGGGTTTGTTTGCTCAATTTGAAAGCATTTGATGTATTAATTTAAGGGATTGTTTTGATTTTCCTTCTGTGGCTGTCATAAGACACTCTGACCAAAAGCAACTTGGAGAGTAAAAGGGTTTTTAGCTTACACCTCCAGTTCATGGTACACCACTGAAGAAGTCAGAACATGACCTCAAAGCAGACGGCCATGTAGGACGGCTGCTCACAGCTCCTAGTTACGTAGCATTTTTACACAGCTGAGAGCCATTTGGCCAAGGAATGATGAGGTGCCCTCCTGCATAAATTAGGAACCAAGGCAATCCTTCACAGACATGTCTACAGACCACTCTGATAGAGACAGTTACTCAATTAACACTCAATTACAGGCTGCGCCAACTTGAAGATAATTCTAACTAGGACAGAGAAGAGAGGAGCATTTGGAGAAAAACAGTTTTTTCTTTTGGTACTACACCTGATTTTATATTTGGGAAGTGTGTTAATTCAAATTGCAAATATTAGAAAAATGGAAAAATCTAAAAGTAAAGTAACTTGTGTTTTATATTTTCTGGGGGAACACTTACTATTTGCAATCCATTTTACTATGTTAATCCTAGGCAGGCAGGCAGGCAGGGTGCCATATATATATGGCACCCCAGTTTAATTGGAATTTTAAAACATCTAAAAAATTTTAAACATCTAAAAAAGCACAAATAAAATCATTAATTTATAAAATTTAACAGGAGCATAAAAACTACATCTAAGTTAAAAGGAGATGGCTCAGCAGTTAAGAGCACTGGCTGCTCATCTATAGAACCTGGGTTCAGTTCTTGGAACCTATAAAACAAGCAAGTCCCTGAGAATCTGGCTCTCTCTTCTGGCCTGTGCAGGCACTGCATGCACGTGGTGCACAGACATGCAGGCAACACACCCATATAGTGGGGCAGAGAGGTAGATTGTGAAAGACATCAAAGATCATATAGCTCTTGTTTCGCTTTGTTGTAGCAATAGAGTATCTTTACTTATAAAAATGACTTTCT
>LR749983.1:153384-164106 GCA_902729485.2 Mus minutoides
TAGTTGGCCATCAGTGGGAAGAGAGGCCCCTTGGTTATGCAGACTTTATATGCCCCAATACAGGGGAACGCCGGGGCCAAGGGGTGGGAGCGGGTGGGTAGGGGAGCAGGGCCAGGAGGGGGGAGGATATAGGGAACTTTCTGGATAACACTTGAAATGTAAATGAAGAAAATATCTAATAAAAGTTGAAAAAAAAATGACTTTCTCAATGTCTTAATTTGATTAAAATGTCAGCTGTTTACTTTTTTTCTGGGTATACCTGAATTTCATGTAACTCAACTACTATATATGCCTGTGTACTGTCTGCATGTGCCCAGGTTTTATACCTTTTACACAGCACCATTTAAACATCATTTTTAGAACAAAATAAAACAAAACAAAATCAAGTAACAATTTTTAGATGTTATATTGAACTAAAGATAAGTTCCGAGGACAGCCCTGTGCTGTTACCCCCCTTTCTCTGAGCTTGCCTCTGTTCTTTTTCTCCCAACAGAGCAAACTCCATTTAAAAAGGAAAGATTATTATGGCCTGATTTAAAATAAAGTCAGAGAGAAAAGAGATTCCTTACTACATTAAAATTTGTAAAGAGCACTTTCCCTTAGCAAGTCCATATCCACATTTGGGCATGTCTTTTTTTCTTCTTAAGAGTCTTTCTTCCTCTTAACCCTTGTGCTTAAGCATGGAAAATATAATTTAATGTTAGTATAAATTAAGACATTGAGAAAGTCATTTTTATAAGTAAAGATACTCTATTGCTAGTTACTCTTTTTTTTTTTAATTTTTATTTTTCATTTACATTTCACATGTTATCCAGAAATTTTCCCTTACCCTCCCGCGTCCCTGCCCTGCTCCCCTACCCACCCCCTCCCACATAATGGCCCTGGCCTTCCCCTATTCTGGGGCATATAGAGTCTGTATGACCAAGGGGCCTCTCCTCCCAATGATGGCCAACTAGGCCATCTTCTTCCATATATGCTATTGCTAGTTACTCTTAACAATACCAGAAGACACTGCCTTAAATCTACATGACGAACATCAACTTTTGATCTTTAGTGCTACAGAACCTTGCTAAATCACAAAGAGATTAAAATGTCAACTGTTTACTTTTTTTTCTGGGTATACCTGAATTTCATGTAACTCTACTATGTGAGTCTCTGATAATTGTTTTCATATGTATTTTGGGAGGTATGGAGTTTCCAAAGAAGAGCTATGCAATAAAACTTGTGGTCACTTCAATTCTTCTCATTAGTTTTACTTGCATTCTAAAAATAATTATTTTAATTTATTTTTGGCACATCTCATTAAAATGCCTGTGTATATATTTGTAAATTTAAGTGTTCTGGTGATACATAAAAAGATCTAAAAACATATACTGCTTTACAAATGTGAATATTCTCAATTTCTTAAAAGCTACTGGGGAAAAAAAAAACAAACTTTGGGTCCATAAAATGTTTCTTAAAACTTTAAAATGTTACTTGTTTATATAAACAACATTCATTGGACCTGTAAGATAAATGTTTCCTTAAGCTATAAAATTTAATATCATATACATAGACTTTGATAAGGCTTTCTTTTCAAAACAGATTTCAAAAAAAATAAAAAATTTTTTCATTCATATAATAGTCAATGGATAACTCAAGAAACAATGAACCCTCCTCCCCTGAAATATTCTTAGAGCCACGCCTTTAAGCCCAACATTCAGGAGGCAGAGGCAGGCAGATCTCTGAGTTTGGGGCCACCCTGGTCTATAGAGTGAGTTTCAGGTCAGCCAGGGCTACAAAGAAAAACCCCTTCTTAAAAAACAACACAACAACAACAAAGCGAAACAAAAGCTATATGATCTTTGATATCTTTCACAATCTACCTCTCTGCCCCACTATATGTGCCTGTGTACTGGCTGCATGTGCCCGGGTTTTATACCTTTTACACAGCACCAACTGGGTAATCTGAATCTCTTGTTCCCAGGCCACAGTCACTCATATTTGGCTCTAAAATAAACTACTTTTGAGGGGGGAAAAAAGGGTTCTATCTGTTGCTATGACCATAAAATCATAATTCTGCAGCTTTTTAGTTGAGTCAGACTATACCAACTGCCCACAGAGGAATGAATGAAACATTTAGAGCACCAAGAACCAACTCCCTCATAACCACTCTCTAACATTCTGCCAACTGGTAACAGCACAGTGGTAGAGCTGCTTCCAAAAACACACCCAGCATGGCAAAGCCTGTGAAACATACACAGCGCCTCGTGCCCACAATATGCTTGCCTAATGTGTGCACATTCATCTACTTTATAGATATGTGCACATACATCTACTTTATAGGTCTTAGCTCTAAGAATTTCTGAATTCCATGAAGCAGGTAAGAACGAAAAGCCCTTCTTCATACCTGGTAAATGTCAGAAAGACTGCTGCTTCCAGAGTCGCTGGTGATGCTACATCCTGAATGGCTGGAGGACACGTGGGTCACCTGTGGGTGCAGGCTGTCAGTGAGGTGCAGTTTTGTGAAGTCTGCAGGGAGCTGTGGAAGGAGCAGGAAAAAAGGGGGGCTTACAATTTCTATCAAGAACTTCAAGAAGACATGTTTTAGAACTATAATACTATACCCTGCTTCAAAGCATTGATTCAAAAATATTATTAGAAAATATCTTTCTATTTACAAATTCAAAAAACTTTTCAGTATTGTCCTATTAACCCAAATCACAAAATGTTGAAGTTTAAGAGCATATGATGAATCTCAATAATATTAAATTACATGTCTACATAGGTAGGTTAAATGATTAAGACACATGGATGAGCATTTAATATGGTAAACTACAATTTTCAAGTAACAAATAAATGAACAAATCACTCTAGTTCTATTGGTTAACAATCACCAACCAATACAACTTTGTAGCAATAATTTTACATAGCTAAGGAAACAAACAGACTTCTGGTTCATTCATGCTCAAATCAGGTTTAAAAGCTTTTATTTTATTTTATTTTTTTTAAGCAAGCATCTTGGAAACACTGAATCATATTTCCATGATACTGTGTTATATGAAAAAATATAAAACATCTTCTAAGAACTTGAATCTAATAGTTTACAGATAACATTCACCTATATGCACGCACACACACACACACACACACACACACCACTCACTTATTCTTATTTACACAGAAACCACCTCTTGAAAAGATTTCATCAAACATCTCTCAAATGTTTCTGACACACCTCATATGTAAGAGAAAAAGCACTATTCATTCAACAACGGTTTATTGACCCCTTCTGTCTGTCAGACAATGTGTTAGTCAATTAGTGAGCTGGGGAAAAGTCTGCCAGGTCTAGAATCTTGCACTCTTACCAGTTAATTCTCTCCCCCACTTTCTCTTTGATGCAGTCTTACTATGAGGACCAGACTGGCCTGGAACTCGCGAACACTCACTGGCCTCTACCTCATGAGCACCATGATTAAAAGTTGTGACCAGAATGGCTAATTCTTTTGAACTGATTAAAAAAAGAAACTACATTTGTGTACAATATACCAATAGTATTGATTAGTAATACATTAGAAAACATATCAAGCTGGCTCATCCTTTTGAATTAATAAATACTAGATGTATGTACATTGTGCCAATCGTATTGACTAGTAATGCATTAGGAAACACACTCTAGGTGGTATCATAAGCCACCAATAGTATTCTCTCTTTGCTGCTCTATTCTGATCCTATTTAGCTAGTAAAGTCTAGTAAGGACTTGCCTTAGGAACATTCCAGTCCCTCCTTGGACTCTCTCTCCCGCTCCAAAAAATGTAATGCTGTCATAGTTTAGAATAAGCTTTCCAGGAGAAATGCTTGGGCTTTTTACTCAATAAGCAAAGTGGATTTACATTCCACAGCCATTCAGACTTGCCTCGAAGCCAACAATCTCTATCTTACACACAAATGTCTAACAGTAGCTTCAAGTCTGTCTAGAAGTATTATTTTTTAAATTTGAAACACAAAGTATATAAAACTTAAAAATGAATTTAGTACATGGCATACAATTAGATACCAAAAAAAAACAACCCCAAAACAAAAACCTCCTATGTTCATAGAAATCAGAGAAGTAGTGAATAAAATCATCACAAACATTAACTATCTCACCAAGTGTGATCATTGAAGACGTTGTAAAATATGTACGACTTAGGAAAATAACAGTTTCTCTATAGACACTAGACAGGTGTGTAAGCATCTCTACAGTCAGAATCAAGCTGGTAACTACAAAATAACTAACTGAAACCTAGTGGTTGTCACTTATAGACATGACTCAGACCGACGTGTACTGCATAACAACATCAAATAAAGTTACAACTACCTAATGGATCTTTCCTCACTAAATGATGATACAAGGCTCACAGGACTCCTCGCCCTGTACATCCTCCCTGTCTATCACTATGCAGAGAAGCCTGGAAGCGGTCAGAGCTCAATCCTTCACAGGAGAGACCTGTCCAACTTCTATATGCTACTGTGGACTCACCTATGTCTGCCCATCTTCTCGGTATCATAGCTAAATGGTTCCCCAAGTCCAGAACAATAGTCTGGGGACTGAGAGAGAAACAGTTTTGCTCTCAGCAATTCGGTTCCATTTAACAAGCATTTACACTTAGAGATGTTCAGCTAGGAGCAGGAACTACAAAGAGGAATAAGACATCTCCAACCCAAACTGCGACCCCTGCTAACCCAGAATCACCAAGACATGTGTTAATGAGCAGTGGAAAAAGAAATTAAACTTCATCTTTAAAATGTCTTCTTTTTTAAGTGCTGGAGATCAAGCTCACGTCTGTACAATGTTAGGCAAGATCTCTCCTCCACTACTAATCTATGGCCCCAGTCCCCTTACTAGTTTTAAGTCCTTCTTCACCATCTGTGTTCCCTGGAAGGGAGCACAAAACAATGATGCCCTAAACAGGGTAAATGGTAATTAACTTTTTCCTTACTTTAGAAGTAGAAATACAGATTCTCTGTTTAGGAAACTTAAAATTATCCTTTTTGCCATAAATGAGAGTGACAATTTTAAATCTTGCCGAGTATAAGTTTGGATCAAGGTCATAGAAAGGTAAATGTTACAAAAGGTGTCCCTGTGAGTGAGGTACAGTGGGATGTGTATCGGCGTGGCCCTACCATGCCTGATGGAAAAGCGGCCAGAGGCTGCTGGGATAAGGAGAGTTCTTAAGAGTCAAACAGAGTGACGGACTGTGGGTGTTGGGAGGACTGAGGCTGACAGGCACAAGCGCCAGGCTCCAACCAACCAGGCCTCCAGAACAGAGAACCCTGGAACCCCGGGGAGAAGCACTGGGGCTCTAAACTACCATCTTCTAAAATGGAACACTCTCCCAGCAGGGCTCGGTGCTCTGCTCTGCTCCCAGCTTGACCCAGTGCTGACTTGTACAGTCTGTGCATTGTGTAACAGGGTTCCATATTAAAATGGCACCAGGAACTGCCTCATGACTTCAGCTCTAAGTCTGAAGTTCTGATAGGAGGTGGGGGTAGGGTTATGAACCTGAGAGTGTACACAATCACTATCTCACCAATACAAAGAAAGAAAGAAAACAACCTATTTTAAGCACTCTGATCTTTAAATTTGTTTATGCATATGTGTGTATATATATACACACACACACACACACACACACACATACACATATGACTATGTCTGTACTATAGCACACTGTGGAGGCCAGAGGGAAATTTCTATCAGTTGGTTCTCTTCTTCCACCAAGTGGTTCCCAGGGTTTGAACTTAGCCCATCAGATTGGAATCAAACACCTTTACTCAGTGAATCATGGACCAGCATTTCAATTATAACACAAATATACTTACTAGAAATTAATTAGTAAAACAAGTCAAAGGAATCGGCTATATATTGCATATATATTACAGTGATTATATATGAATATATTACTGCTCAAATTTTTCATGGATCAAGAATCCTATAATCCTAAAAACGAATATATTACTGCAGACCATAATTTTTTGTTGTTGTTGTTTTGGTTTTGTTTGTTTTTTTTTGAGACAGGGTCTCCCTATGTAGCTCTGGCTATCCTGGAGCTCACTATGAAGAACAAGCTGGCCTTGAACTCACAGAGATCCTTATCACACAAGACCTGGGCTCCTGGCCCACAAGGACAGTGACAGCAGACTACTGTAGGGCTTTTCTGCCGTCCTCCCAGTTTGGAAGTTTGGTGGGATTTTTGGTTTTCTTTTTCTGTTTTATTTTGGGACAGGGTCTTACTATAAAACCCTGGCTGGCCTGGAACTCATTCTCCTGCCTCTGCCTCCTGTGTGCTGGGGTGACAGGAATGCACTATCACATCCTGTTTAGACCATGTTTGTATAATCCACCATTAGATGAATAACTGGACCACAGTTTAACCACCAACATGGCTAAATAAATAAGAAACAAGAATTCTTATACTAGGGCCTGGAGAAATGGCACAGTGGTTAAGAGCACTGGCATCCTTTCTAGGAGGCCTGGGTTTGAGTCTCAGTACCAACATGGTAGCTCACAACCTGCTTTAATTCTGAATCAATTCTGAATCAATTCTGATCTCCACAGGCACAAGGCACATATATGTATGGTACACATACATGTATGTAGACAAAACACCCACACACATTAAAAAATTTTAAGGAAGAGTAAAACCAGAAATATAGTACATATATTTAAATCAGATTATCTTAACCTTAGGGTTACATTCAATATAGAAATTAATGCCAATTAAATAAATAAAAACCTACAACAAATCATAGTTGTATGAAACTTAGGTACCCTCTGTGCCTTCATTTGATTAAGAACAAACAGGGACACTGCCAGAGCTAGCTTTAAATAGGATCTCCAGGACGTAAAACTTTACACATGAGTAGGTATACTTGATCATCTCTGATTTGTTAGTTTAATAGCTGGCATTTGTAAAATTACTCGCTAATAACCTCTACTCAGAACACACACATAATGAGCAGGATCATCCTGGTTTTGAAACATCACTACGGCCCTGTAGCACTGGTAGAATTCCTAAGGCAGGTAACAGTGGACTGCCTTCCTTCCCTTCCCTGTTCTCTGTGGAGAAACCCTGGGTGGTAAATAGCTGAGCAGCTATGCCTCGGACCCACAGTCCAGCTGGGAAACACTTTGGGGGCTTCTATTAATAGATATGAGCTTCATACTTCATAATGCAGATCACATCTTAGGACGAATTCACAATATATCAATTCAGTTTTATTTAACCAGTATTCTCTGAACTAACTTTGGAACTGCTTTGTTTCAAGCCGTAGAGCACACAGGACTTGGGACACGGCTGGGATCTATCCAGCCTTCTCAGCAGCATAACCAAGGGAGGCAAAGTCAGGTAAGTCAACAGTTAGTGACTAATGACGAGCTGCATACCAAGTATACCAATGAGAGTTTACCCAAAGGCATCTGCTAGCCCCATCAGCACTGGAGTTCTGTGAACACTCTTTATGCTCTCGCCTTTTTAAGCTCTAGAGGGAAGAACTGGCATAACACTAGGTTTGTTTCCAAGGTGTGAGTGTAAGCATGACAGCATATTCCCACACATCCATCAGGTTTTTGCTGTTCGGGTTTCTAAGATAGAGTCTAACAGGACATGATCTCAAGTTTAAGTTCCTACTGCCTCAGTTTCCTGAATGCTGGGGTACAGGAGAGCACTACCACTCCTGGCATATTCTTCACTACTGGAAGGCCTGCCTGTGTATTAAGGAGGAGATAAATGAGTGTACACATATCACTAAGATGTGTTCCCTGCATAGGCACATCTGGGTGCCATAGAACCTGTGCTAAGGCTAGAGGTGACACAAAGTAATTTAGAAAGTGCTTAACTATAGACAAAACCCTTCAGATATGAACTCAGGTTTTAAAGGCAATTCTAGCTGATCCTGTTGGCACAGACCTGTAATCCCAACTAGTCTGGATACTGAGGCTGAGAGTACAAATTCATGGCCTGCCTAGCTACAAACTGAGTACAAGGCTAACCTCGGCAATTTAATGAGTCCTCCCCCCTATCAACCACCCCCAAAAGTAGAGATCTATGTGCGGTTCAGTGGTGGAGTACCTGCCTAGCTTACATTCAACCCTAGTGCCAAAAAAAACAAAAAACAAAAAACAAAATAAACTCAAAACCCCTCCCCTCGCCATGTGCACGAGTTTCTTTGACCTGTTTCTACTGAAGATCACTCTATAATATTATTAATTTTTATTTTTTAGATAACATCTTGAAGAATACCAGGAAAAGTAAACATTATTACTCATCATAATAATAATTTCTAAGTATTCCACAAGCGCTGAACCCAGACTCTCGCTATAAACCTGTCTCTGAATGCCTCATTGTCAATATTCCACAAAGGAAACACACGATTTTGTACGATGTAAGATTTCTTTCCCTTTTTTCTTTTTTGGCAGGGAGGTGGGTAGTGGTGCTGGGGATTGAATCCAGAAACTCATACATGCTAGGAAAGTGCTTGGCCACACATGTCCAAACCCACAATGTGAATTTTCTTTTGCTTACTTACATCCATAAGGGGAGGAAGTACGTATGTATCATGAGTTGTTAAACAGGTGGACATTGTAATGACTCCTGCCAAATACCAACAGTTTGTAAGACCTAAGAACCCTCTTAGCTTCTACCGAGTATAAAAGGCATAAGCCTACCAGTAGACCCCTATAGGTTACCCTCTCTGCTTGCCAACCTCATAAGTCTAGCAACTCTGGACAAGTGAGTTAACGTCTGTGTGCTTGTGTTTTCTATGAAGTGAATGGCATGGAATGAGATCACCTTGCTTGCTTCCTCGGTGACTTGCTCATCCTTGCTCTACTCATGGTAGCGCCATAGGTTGCTGTCACATCTAACACTATTAGTCTAGAAGCCAGCACACTGTAGGGCTCCCAGAAGTCCAGATTAAAGACTCTCCATAAATCATGTTTGTGTGGAGCTCACTGCTTAGCAAATCCTACAAAGTAATGAACATCCCTTGAATGATATGCTTATCATACAATGACCACTTCTTTAAATAAATGCTCAGATTTTCACTGCTCAGAGTTCTTTGAAAATGATAAACATCATAGTCTGTGCTTTGGATGTGTAGTCTTGTGATGGCTGATTGTAAACGCCTACATCCGTATCTACTCAGACATACACTATCTAACCACAGAGATCTGCCTCCCAGATGGAGTGAACAGAAATGCCACTGGGGAGGTTGAAGAGGGCCTGCGCTCTATTTCATCATCTTCCTATGTTACAGTGTTTTAGGAGCAGCTGGAACAGAGACACTTTATATAAGGACATGACTTATGTTCAAGAGTATTCCATGTGGCTTTCTGTCTAAGCATGAACCTTGAAATGCTGGATAGGTTGGGGGTCCCTGATTTGAATATCTGAAATTGAGGACTCCTAGCTCTACAGGTAGAAAATGTCACATCTGACCTCATGTGATATCTTAGTCAAAATTTAGGTGTGCTAAAGAAATTGTGTCATGTCACCTTCAAGCTATTTAAGGCACCTATGAAATGAATGAATTGCATAATTCAACTTGGATCCAAGGTATCTTATTATGCATATGAAAACATTCCAACTCTATCCCACCATACCTACAAAATCCCAAATCAACATTACTACTGGTCCCTAGCATTCAGGGTACAGGACCCTCAACATGAGTGCAGGAGCTTTCTCCCAAAGCAAAAAGGCCATGCTCACATTGTTCTTAAGTTTAGAATTATAAACTTTATTGGTTACACTGCTGGGCAAATATCCCCCACAACATACTTTAGGGCAACTTCTGTAGTCCAGGCTGGATTGAACTCACTAGGCAATGAAGTAGACCTTGAACTGCTGATCCTCACAGCCCTACCTCTTGACTTCTGAAGTGTGAACCCTGAGGATGGATCCCAGGGCTTTATGTCTGCTAGGCAAGAGCTCTACCAACACCCCCACTCCACTAGCTAACTCTTCTAAACTCTAATTCCTACATTTGTAAGATGGGTGGTAAAACTGAACACAAACAGGGTGTCTGGTATCTCTGAAGCAAACAAATTAGTAAGCTGATATAAGAGCAGCCCCAGTCATGAAAGATTGATACTCTGAACCAAAGACCAGGGAATCTATTGGATGCTGGAAAGAAGCATTGGGTAGGAGAAAATGTAGATGAAGTCCAGCTCAGAGAGAAGAGTGAGGTGCTTCAGTGGAGTGACAGGGCGCATGATTCAACTTCAGTGCCATACAGGCTCAACTGCCAAATCCCACACAGGAACTGAGGCCGCACTACAGTCTACGGACACTACGTGCCAGGCTCTTTTCTAAGTTGTGGCGTATGGATATGTTATTTTGTTTAATTCTTACAACAATCTTGGGAAGCCAATAACACAGAAGAAACTAAGACACAGGAAAGTTAGAGGTTCTCACATCTTACAACAAATCCATCCAAACTTCACGCATGCGTGACTCGCAGGGACTCTGATGCCACAGAGGCAGCCTGAGCCATGGAACGGCCTCTAAATCTCTGAGACTGGTGGTCTCTATAAAGGATGTGGGGTGTGCACCATCAGTGGCTCCCGTTTACTTCAGAATTGTTAACATGTTTATGGAAATCAGCAGCAATTGCACTTTTAAGGCCCCACACCCTAACTGTGTGAAACTTCCTCAGGTCCCTTATACCCGCAGAGGTTGTCATTCAACCCCATAGGTGGGG
>LR749983.1:164606-318031 GCA_902729485.2 Mus minutoides
ACGCTAAGAACAACTACGGCTCACCATAATTGGCAGTATTTACTTTCCTACAGTTGAGAGCTAGCATCAACAAGTAGCTATGCCCCAACAGGAGAGGAAGCTCAGAAGACAAGCAGCTGTGTTTCCTATTAACATTATGGACAGAATAATCTTTGTCTCAGAAATTAGTACTTATTATAAGAAATGCAGAGAAAATTGTAAGTGAAAAAGATAGTATTGGTTTTCACTCTGTTTTTAAAAGAGATGATTAACACTAAGAGGTTAATGATTTACTATTTGGAGTGATCCCTTCTCCAGGAGGACTGCATAGAGGGTGTCAGGACTATTTTGCCCCAGCTGGACTTCCTGAAAGAAGGAGTCATAAATTGAAGGTAGCTTGATAATCACACACAACTCTCTGGATTGTTCCAATGGCCACTTGAATTTTTCACTCAACAGGGCATAAGGATGTGTGTATGTGTGGATACTATATGTGTGTGTGTGTGTGTGTGTGTGTGTGTGTGTGTGTGTGTATATATATATATATATATACACACACACACACACACACACACACATACATACACACATACACACACACACACACACACACACGCACCTACCCACCCTGGAAAGAAGACTCTTCTGTTTCATTAGCACAAAGCTAAATTAACAATTTGACTGCAAGTTAGAAACACAAGTTAACTGAATACTTTCTTAGCTATGAAAATCACTGATTACAAATGGCCTTCTGCCCGATCTGAAGACTAGAGACGGCTCTCCTTCAGTTGAGTCCAGTCTTTAGTGATTTATTGTCCCAGTGTATCCATCAAACCCTAACCCTAATCCTAACCCTTGTTTTATAGCCATAGAATTTACTAACTGCCTCTGCATACTGAGAATGAATTTACATACATATTAACTGCATCGACTTTAAACATCATTAATGTCTTTTTCACCCAAGAAAGTAAACTTAGGAAGACATAAAATAACTTAGTAAGAAACATTATAAAGTTCACCAGCTTAAAATCACAGCTCACACGATGTTCAAAGATATTTCAGAATTGGACAATGGAAAATTTTAAATATTGAGTGTTATTGAATTTAATAACAGACCAGCACCGAATACTTTACTATGCCAGGCAATGCTAGAAGCACTATACACATTATCTCATTTAATCCTTCAAAGGAGAGCTTAAGGAGAGACTTTACCTCTCATTGTTTTCTAAACCTAAAATTGCCCCAACGTCAAGGCCATGCTACTGCTGAACCACAAAGTAAGCCGAGAATCCAGGAAGTCTAACTTCAGCATCTTAATCATTTTCTTACAACTGTGCCCATGAAATTAGCAGAACAGCTAAGAAAACAAAATAATTTAAGCCCCACCCCCCAGTTCTTTATATGAGGTACAGAGTCTTGCTATATATTGCTGACCAGTCTCAAACTCGTGGGTTCAGACTCAAACTCCTGCTTCAGCCTCTAGCATGCTGGGATTACAGGCCTGAGCTGCCACACTCACCAATAAAAGAAAGCGACTCTACATGGAATGGGTACCATAGATCTAGCACTAAATTTTACATTTGTAGTAAAATCTTCAAAACAGTTCAAATTAGTGTTATATGCACACACACACACACACACACACACACACACACACACACACACACACATTTATCCAAAGAAGATAATCATGTAGCCAATAAATACATGAAGGGATGATCAACATCTTTGATTACTAGAAAAATGCAAATAAAAATCATGATATATAATCTCATATCCACTAGGATTACCATAACTTATATATGTGTATATGTATATATGTACATGTATTAATACATACACATACATATGTATTACTTAAGTATACCTATGTATACATTTTAAACTATACATATGTACTTCAATACTTATGTATATGTATTTAAGTAGAATACTGGCTATTTTCTAATGTCTTCCAAGCTACACTTACCCTAAGATTACTGCAGGTCTTTAAGCTACTACTCTAAACTCACAGATACTTCATATTTAAAAGGCAGTCTGAGTATATCTGTCTAAAAAACAAAGAAAAAGGCTTAGATCCTCCTAAGTACTTAACCTAATATAGATTTGCATGCTTGTTAATATTTAAAAATTAATGTTCTCTTAAATACTATCAGATTGGTGAATATAATATTGCTTACTTAAAACAAAATGCATTAAATGGTGTATTATTGTGAACAACAGATTCACAACAAATTTACTTGGCATTTTAAAGTAAAACCAAGGGAAAAGAACAAATGAGGAATTTTAAAGACTTTTATTTTATATTGTATGTGTTTATATGTCTATGTACATGTATGAATGCTTGTCAGGTTGCATGTACACACAAAGAGGGCCCCAGGTCCCTTGAAACTGGAGCGACAGGTATTTACTGGATACCCAGCTTGTCACGTGGGTACAGGGATCTGAATCAGTTACCTCATGATTGAGTATCACATGATCTCAACCACTAGGCTATCTCACCAAGCCCTAGACCGAAGTAGACACTGCAGAGCTCTCCTGAGCAGAAAGGAGCCCTGGGATGGGCAATAAACATGTATGTATGGGAAGTGAGCTCACACTGATCTCATCACCTCTGCTGATATTTGATATGACTGCCTTTTACAGAGTTAAGTTCAAAGGAAGCTTAATGAACCAAAGTGACTTCGAAAGACGTTTTTAGAGAAGCAGAAATATTTCTTTCCCTTTTTCTTTTTGTGATTTAGAGGAGAAAAGGCTTATTTTAATTTATATATTTTATTTTATGAGTATGGGTGGTTTGCCTGTGTGTATGTCTGTGTACCATGTACATGCCTAGTGTCCATGGAGGTTGGAAGAAAGTGTCAGATGCCTTGGGACTGGAGCTACAGACAGTGTCAGGTGCCTTGGGACTGGAGTTACAGACAGCTGGGAGCCACTATGTGGTTGCCGTGAATTAAACCTGGATCCTCTGCAAGGGCTGCATGAGGTCTTAACTGCTGAGTCATCTTTCCAGCCCAGAAATTATATTTCTTATTGTAAACTAATAAGTCTCAAACATTCAGGAACTTACAAAGGCATTTGTCACTAATAAAACATTTTAAAAATATGTTTTTGGTTGTTTGAAATACAACACAACATATCAATAATGTCTCTATAAGACCATTCAATTACAGAGAAGTTTGTCTTTAATCTTTAAAAAGAAAATTTATTTCATAAATCTATTAAATTTAGGATTTGAATGTCCTATACACAGTATTGCAATTATTCACTTATTTTTAGTAATTAAAAAAGAAAAAAAGCTGCCTGAACATACCAATGATTCTGAGTATTTTTTAAAAAGGTACTTTTTATTGTCATCTAATGTGACAATTTTTAAGGAGCCAAGCAAGATACTTTGTAAAGTGAGCATAATATTTCTCTTGTGTGAAATCATAATACACAGTATTAATGGAATGTGCATGACGTTCCCAAAATGATCTCTGTAAAAGCAAAAAAAAAATGCTTTTAGAAATATTTTTATGGAATAGAAAGGTGGTTCAGTGCTTAAGAATGCTTGCTATGCTTCCAGAGAACCTGAATTATATTCCCAGCACTCCCTCAAAAAACCTCCTATAGTTCTAGTTTCAGGGGATTTAGTGATCTAGTGTCTTCTGGTCTCTGCATATATATCACACAAACACAAGGGAGATGAACAGGGAGAGAAGCATGTAGAGAGAGACAGAGAAACACAGAGAGAGGTAGACACAGAGAATGTGTGTGAAAGAGAAATAACAGTCACAACAAAAATCTTCTAAATCTCACAGTTACAGCTTTTCCAGCTATCCGAAGCATAAGAATTTATTTTAGGGCTGGTGAGATAGCTTAGCAGATTAAGACATTTGTCACCACGATTGATGACCCAGAGTAGTCTGGGATGCTTGCATCCCAGAGGAAAGAATCAATTGCAAGTTGTCCTGTGAATTCCACATGTATATGTGCATGTACGTACCCAATAAATACACAAATATATTTTAAACATATAACAAAATATGTTAACTTAAAAACAATTCAATGGCTTGATCTTAATTAATACCTTTGTTTTGCCATATTTAATACAGATTTTAATAAGGAAATTTTGCTGTGAACCAACATTCCTAGAAAGAATGGCTTCCACCGAGCTTTTTGCAAAGCTGATCAGAACTTCAATGATAGAGATGCTGGAATGTTGCAAGTCCATGGAGGTTGGAAGAAAGTGTCAGATGCCTTGGAACTGGAGCTACAGACAGTGTCAGGTGCCTTTATTCTCTGGCTCCCTAGTAGCCATCTGTCACCTGCCTCTGTACGTGACCTGACATCTTTCTGCCTGTTAGGTAAATCCTTTGGAATGCAGAAACAGAACACTAGCTTCCAACAACTAAAAAGCTAAGTATGCATCTTAGACCTTGCTAGTTAGGGTTATTACAGCTGTGAAGAAAAACCATGACCAAAAGCAACTTGTAGAGGTAAGGGAGAAAGGGTTTATGTGGCTTATACTTCCAAATCATAGTTCATCACTGAAGGGAAGTCAGGACATGAACTCAAGCAGGACGGGAAATCTGGAGTCAGGAGCTGATGCAAAGGCCATGGAGGCATGCTACTTTTTTGTTTGCACAGCCTACTTTCTTATAGAATCCAGGACCACCGGCCAAGGGGTGTCCCAACTCCAAATGGGCTGGGCCTCCCCTTCAGTCACTAACTAAGATAACGCCCTACAGGCTTGCCTGCCTACAACCCCATCTGATAATGTATTTTCTCAATTGAGGCTCCCTCCTCTCGGATGACATTAGCTTGTGTTGACATAAAACTATCCAGGGCAGAGCTATAAGTAAGATTTCCCCACTTTTCTGGAACCTGACTATCTCGTGTTTCCGCCAATGTGTTTAAAAACAGTCTTGATTTTTTTTTATTCTGTTATTATACAATATTGGAACATGGATTTGAGGTAACCTGAATCTGTTTCTGGCCAATGATCACTTATATCTGGCTCGAACATGATATCCTATTCCCTTTTAGGTGAGAGCTGATTTTGTGTCAGCAGTTAAGGTACTCAACTTGGAGCCCCCAAAACGATGTTTTTACAGGAGGAAATCACCCCAATCGGAGCCAGTGACCAACACAACAACACAGGCCCTTTGTGTCCAAGATCACCTCTAAAGGTGGATTTGGAGTGTTTCTTTCCGGGAGTCTGGCTTTCCTAGGTTTGGCTGAGGGCCCATCTGTTTATACCGATTGCTTATGATCCTATTGGGTCAGGATTGCTTTTGGAGCCTCTGGTTTAAGGTATCCATTTGGGTTTGTTTGCTCAATTTGAAAGCATTTGATGTATTAATTTAAGGGATTGTTTTGATTTTCCTTCTGTGGCTGTCATAAGACACTCTGACCAAAAGCAACTTGGAGAGTAAAAGGGTTTTTAGCTTACACCTCCAGTTCATGGTCCACCACTGAAGGAAGTCAGAACATGACCTCAAAGCAGACGGCCATGTAGGACGGCTGCTCACAGCTCCTAGTTATGTAGCATTTTTACACAGCTGAGAGCCATTTGGCCAAGGAATGGTGAGGTGCCCTCCTGCATAAATTAGGAACCAAGGCAATCCTTCACAGACATGTCTACAGACCACTCTGATAGAGACAGTTACTCAATTAACACTCAATTACAGGCTGTGCCAACTTGAAGATAATTCTAACTAGGACAGAGAAGAGAGGAGCATTTGGAGAAAAACAGTTTTTTCTTTTGGTACTACACCTGATTTTATATTTGGGAAGTGTGTTAATTCAAATTGCAAATATTAGAAAAATGGAAAAATCTAAAAGTAAAGTAACTTGTGTTTTATATTTTCTGGGGAACACTTACTATTTGCAATCCATTTTACTATGTTAATCCTAGGCAGGCAGGCAGGCAGACAGACAGACAGGCAGGCAGGCAGGCAGGCAGGCAGGCAGGCAGGCAGGCAGGCAGGCAGGCAGGCAGATATATATATATATATATATATATATATATATATATATATATAATTAAAATGCCTGTGTATATATTTGTAAATTTAAGTGTTCTGGTGATACATAAAAAGATCTAAAAACATATACTGCTTTACAAATGTGAATATTCTCAATTTCTTAAAAGCTACTGGGAAAAAAAAACAAACTTTGGGTCCATAAAATAAATAAATAAATAAATATATTACTTTACTTTTTTTTCTGGGTATACCTGAATTTCATGTAACTCAACTACTATATATGCCTGTGTACTGTCTGCATGTGCCCAGGTTTTATACCTTTTACACAGCACCATTTAAACATCATTTTTAAAACAAAATAAAACAAAACAAAATCAAGTAACAATTTTTAGACGTTATATTGAACTAAAGATAAGTTCTGAGGACAGCCCTGTGCTGTTGCCCCCCTTTCTCTGAGCTTGCCTCTGTTCTTTTTCTCCCAACAGAGCAAACTCCATTTAAAAAGGAAAGATTATTATGGCCTGATTTAAAATAAAGTCAGAGAGAAAAGAGATTCCTTACTACATTAAAATTTGTAAAGAGCACTTTCCCTTAGCAAGTCCATACCCACATTTGGGCATGTCTTTTTTTCTTCTTAAGAGTCTTTCTTCCTCTTAACCCTTGTGCTTAAGCATGGAAATTATAATTTAATGTTAGTATAAATTAAGACATTGAGAAAGTCATTTTTATAAGTAAAGATACTCTATTGCTAGTTACTCTTAACAATACCAGAAGACACTGCCTTAAATCTACATGACGAACATCAACTTTTGATCTTCAGTGCTACAGAACCTTGCTAAATCACAAAGAGATTAAAATGTCAACTGTTTACTTTTTTTTCTGGGTATACCTGAATTTCATGTAACTCTACTATGTGAGTCTCTGATAATTGTTTTCATATGTATTTTGGGAGGTATGGAGTTTCCAAAGAAGAGCTATGCAATAAAACTTGTGGTCACTTCAATTCTTCTCATTAGTTTTACTTGCATTCTAAAAATAATTATTTTAATTTATTTTTGGCACATCTCATTAAAATGCCTGTGAATATATTTGTAAATTTAAGTGTTCTGGTGATACACAAAAAGATCTAAAAACATATACTGCTTTACAAATGTGAATATTCTCAATTTCTTAAAAGCTACTGGGGAAAAAAAAAAAACTTTGGGTCCATAAAATGTTTCTTAAAACTTTAAAATGTTACTTGTTTATATAAACAACATTCATTGGACCTGTAAGATAAATGTTTCCTTAAGCTATAAAATTTAATATCATATACATAGACTTTGATAAGGCTTTCTTTTCAAAACAGATTTCAAAAAAAATAAAAAAATTTTTCATTCATATAATAGTCAATGGATAACTCAAGAAACAATGAACCCTCCTCCCCTGAAATATTCTTAGAGCCACGGCTTTAAGCCCAACATTCAGGAGGCAGAGGCAGGCAGATCTCTGAGTTTGGGGCCTCCCTGGTCTATAGAGTGAGTTTCAGGTCAGCCAGGGCTACAAAGAAAAACCCTTTCTTAAAAAACAACACAACAACAACAAAGCGAAACAAGAGCTATATGATCTTTGATGTCTTTCACAATCTACCTCTCTGCCCCACTATATGTGCCTGTGTACTGTCTGCATGTGCCCAGCTTTTATACCTTTTACACAGCACCAACTGGGTAACCTGAATCTCTTGTTCCCAGGCCACAGTCCCTCATATTTGGCTCTAAAATAAACTACTTTTGAGGGGGAAAAAAAGGGTTCTATCTGTTGCTATGACCATAAAATCATAATTCTGCAGCTTTTTAGTTGAGTCAGACTATACCAACTGCCCACAGAGGAATGGATGAAACATTTAGAGCACCAAGAACCAACTCCCTCATAACCACTCTCTAACATTCTGCCAACTGGTAACAGCACAGTGGTAGAGCTGCTTCCAAAAACACACCCAGCATGGCAAAGCCTGTGAAACATACACAGCGCCTCGTGCCCACAATATGCTTGCCTAATGTGTGCACATTCATCTACTTTATAGATGTGTGCACATACATCTACTTTATAGGTCTTAGCTCTAAGAATTTCTGAATTCCATGAAGCAGGTAAGAACGAAAAGCCCTTCTTCATACCTGGTAAATGTCAGAAAGACTGCTGCTTCCAGAGTCGCTGGTGATGCTACATCCTGAATGGCTGGAGGACACGTGGGTCACCTGTGGGTGCAGGCTGTCAGTGAGGTGCAGTTTTGTGAAGTCTGCAGGGAGCTGTGGAAGGAGCAGGAAAAAAGGGGGGCTTACAATTTCTATCAAGAACTTCAAGAAGACATGTTTTAGAACTAAGATACTATACCCTGCTTCAAAGCATTGATTCAAAAATATTATTAGAAAATATCTTTCTATTTACAAATTCAAAAAACTTTTCAGTATTGTCCTATTAACCCAAATCACAAAATGTTAAAGTTTAAGAGCATATGATGAATCTCAATAATATTAAATTACATGTCTACATAGGTAGGTTAAATGATTAAGACACGTGGATGAGCATTTAATATGGTAAACTACAATTTTCAAGTAACAAATAAATGAACAAATCACTCTAGTTCTCTTGGTTAGCAATCACCAACCAATACAACTTTGTAGCAATAATTTTACATAGCCAAGGAAACAAACAGACTTCTGGTTCATTCATGCTCAAATCAGGTTTAAAAGCTTTTATTTTATTTTATTTTTTTTAAGCAAGCATCTTGGAAACACTGAATCATATTTCCATGATACTGTGTTATATGAAAAAATATAAAACATCTTCTAAGAACTTGGATTTAATAGTTTACAGATAACATTCACCTATATGCATGCACACACACACACACCACTCACTTATTATTCTTATTTACACAGAAACCACCTCTTGAAAAGATTTCATCAAACATCTGTCAAATGTTTCTGACACACCTCATATGTAAGAGAAAAAGCACTATTCATTCAACAACTGTTTATTGACCCCTTCTGTCTGTCAGACAATGTGTTAGTCAATTAGTGAGCTGGGGAAAAGTCTGCCAGGTCTAGAATCTTGCACTCTTACCAGTTAATTCTCTCCCCCACTTTCTCTTTGATGCAGTCTTACTATGAGGACCAGACTGGCCTGGAACTCGCGAACACTCACTGGCCTCTACCTCATGAGCACTATGATTAAAAGTTGTG
This sequence comes from Mus minutoides, assembly GCA_902729485.2. NCBI lineage: Eukaryota > Metazoa > Chordata > Mammalia > Rodentia > Muridae > Mus > Mus minutoides. The sequence continues at coordinate 173,779 of LR749983.1, forward strand.
ACCAGGCCGGGCATGGTGGCGCACGCCTTTAATCCCAGCACTCGGGAGGCAGAGGCAGGCGGATCTCTGAGTTCGAGGCCAGCCTGGTCTACAAAGTGAGTTCCAGGACAGCCAGGGCTATACAGAGAAACCCTGTCTCGAAAAACCAAAAAAAAAAAAAAAAGTTGTGACCAGAATGGCTAATTCTTTTGAACTGATTAAAAAAAGAAACTACATTTGTGTACAATATACCAATAGTATTGATTAGTAATACATTAGAAAACATATCAAGCTGGCTCATCCTTTTGAATTAATAAATACTAGATGTATGTACATTGTGCCAATCGTATCGACTAGTAATGCATTAGGAAACACACTCTAGCTGGTATCATAAGCCACCAATAGTATTCTCTCTTTGCTGCTCTATTCTGATCCTATTTAGCTAGTAAAGTCTAGTAAGGACTTGCCTTAGGAACATTCCAGTCCCTCCTTGGACTCTCATTCCCTCTCCAAAAAATGTAATGCTATCATGGTTTAGAATAAGCTTTCCAGGAGAAATGCTTGGGCTTTTTACTCAATAAGCAAAGTGGATTTACATTCCACAGCCATTCAGACTTGCCTCGAAGCCAACAATCTCTATCTTACACACAAATGTCTAACAGTAGCTTCAAGTCTGTCTAGAAGTATTATTTTTTAAATATGAAACACAAAGTATATAAAACTTAAAAATGAATTTAGTACATGGCATACAATTAGATACCAAAAAAAAAACAACCCCAAAACAAAAACCTCCTATGTTCATAGAAATCAGAGAAGTAGTGAATAAAATCATCACAAACATTAACTATCTCACCAATTGTGATCATTGAAGATGTTGTAAAATATGTACGACTTAGGAAAATAACAGTTTCTCTATAGACACTAGACAGGTGTGTAAGCATCTCTACAGTCAGAATCAAGCTGGTAACTACAAAATAACTAACTGAAACCTAGTGGTTGTCACTTATAGACATGACTCAGACCGACGTGTACTGCATAACAACATCAAATAAAGTTACAACTACCTAATGGATCTTTCCTCACTAAATGATGATACAAGGCTCACAGGACTCCTCGGCCTGTACATCCTCCCTGTCTATCGCTATGCAGAGAAGCCTGGAAGCGGTCAGAGCTCAATCCTTCACAGGAGAGGCCTGTCCAACTTCTATATGCTACTGTGGACTCACCTATGTCTGCCCATCTTCTCGGTATCATAGCTAAATGGTTCCCCAAGTCCAGAACAATAGTCTGGGGACTGAGAGAGAAACAGTTTTGCTCTCAGCAATTCGGTTCCATTTAACAAGCATTTACGCTTAGAGATGTTCAGCTAGGAGCAGGAACTACAAAGAGGAATAAGACATCTCCAAACCAAACTGCGACCCCTGCTAACCCAGAATCACCAAGACATGTGTTAATGAGCAGTGGAAAAATAAATTAAACTTCATCTTTAAAATGTCTTCTTTTTAAGTGCTGGAGATCAAGCTCAGGTCTGTACAATGTTAGGCAAGATCTCTCCTCCACTACTAATCTATGGCCCCAGTCCCCTGACTAGTTTTAAGTCCTTCTCCACCATCTGTGTTCCCTGGAAGGGAGCACAAAACAATGATGCCCTAAACAGGGTAAATGGTAATTAACTTTTTCCTTACTTTAGAAGTAGAAATACAGATTCTCTGTTTAGGAAACTTAAAATTATCCTTTTTGCCATAAATGAGAGTGACAATTTTAAATCTTGCCGAGTATAAGTTTGGATCAAGATCATAGAAAGGTAAATGTTACAAAAGGTGTCCCTGTGAGTGAGGTACAGTGGGATGTGTATCGGCGTGGCCCTACCATGCCTGATGGAAAAGCGGCCAGAGGCTGCTGGGATAATGAGAGTTCTTAAGAGTCAAATAGAATGACGGACTGTGGGTGTTGGGAGGACTGAGACTGACAGGCACAAGCGCCAGGCTCCAACCAACCAGGCCTCCAGAACAGAGAACCCTGGAACCCCGGGGAGAAGCACTGGGGCTCTAAACTACCATCTTCGAAAATGGAACACTCTCCCAGCAGGGCTCGGTGCTCTGCTCTGCTCCCAGCTTGACCCAGTGCTGACTTGTACAGTCTGTGCGTTGTGTAACAGGGTTCCATATTAAAATGGCATCAGGAACTGCCTCATGACTTCAGCTCTAAGTCTGAAGTTCTCATAGGAGGTGGGGGTAGGGTTATGAACCTGAGAGTGTACACAATCACTATCTCACCAATACAAAGAAAGAAAGAAAACAACCTATTTTAAGCACTCTGATCTTTAAATTTGTTTATGCATATGTGTGTGTGTGTATATATATATATATATACATATATATATGTATATATATATATATATATGACTATGTCTGTACTATAGCACACTGTGGAGGCCAGAGGGAAATTTCTATCAGTTGGTTCTCTTCTTCCACCAAGTGGTTCCCAGGGTTTGAACTTATCAGATTGGAATCAAACACCTTTACTCAGTGAATCATGGACCAGCATTTCAATTATAACACAAATATACTTACTAGAAATTAATTAGTAAGACAAGTCAAAGGAATCTGTTATATATTGCATATTATATTACAGTGATTATATATGAATATATTATTGCTCAAATTTTTCATGGATCAAGAATCCTATAATCCTAAAAACGAATATATTACTGCAGACCATAATTTTTTTGTTGTTGTTGTTTTGGTTTTGTTTGGTTTTTTTTTTTTTTTTTTGAGACAGGGTCTCCCTATGTAGCTCTGGCTATCCTGGAGCTCACTATGAAGAACAAGCTGGCCTTGAACTCACAGAGATTCTTATCACACAAGATCAGGGCTCCTGGCCCACAAGGACAGTGACAGCAGACTACTGTAGGGCTTTTCTGCCGTCCTCCCAGTTTGGAAGTTTGGTGGGTTTTTTGGTTTTCTTTTTCTGTTTTATTTTGAAACAGGGTCTTACTCTAAAGCCCTGGCTGGCCTGGAACTCCTTCTCCTGCCTCTGCCTCCTGTGTGCTGGGGTGACAGGAATGCACTATCACATCCTGGAACTCCTTCTCCTGCCTCTGCCTCCTGTGTGCTGGGGTGACAGGAATGCACTATCACATCCTGGAACTCCTTCTCCTGCCTCTGCCTCCTGTGTGCTGGGGTGACAGGAATGCACTATCACATCCTGGAACTCATTCTCCTGCCTCTGCCTCCTGTGTGCTGGGGTGACAGGAATGCACTATCACATCCTGTTTAGACCATGTTTGTATAATCCACCATTAGATGAATAACTGGACCACAGTTTAACCACCAACATGGCTAAATAAATAAGAAACAAGAATTCTTATACCAGGGCCTGGAGAAATGGCACAGTGGTTAAGAGCACTGGCATCCTTTCTAGGAGGCCTGGGTTTGAGTCTCAGTACCAACATGGTAGCTCACAACCTGCTTTAACTATAGTTCCAGTGAATCCAATTCTGAATCAATTCTGATCTCCACAGGCACAAGGCACATATATGTATGGTACACATACATTTATGTAGACAAAACACCCACACACATTGAAAAATTTTAAGGAAGAGTAAAACCAGAAATATAGTACATATATTTAAATCAGATTATCTTAACCTTAGGGTTACATTCAATATAGAAATTAATGCCAATTAAATAAATAAAAACCTACAACAAATCACAGTTGTATGAAACTTAGGTACCCTCTGTGCCTTCATTTTATTAAGAACAAACAGGGACACTGCCAGAGCTAGCTTTAAATAGGATCTCCAGGACGTAAAACCTTACACATGAGTAGGTATACTTGATCATCTCTGATTTGTTAGTTTAATAGCTGGCATTTGTAAAATTACTCGCTAATAACCTCTACTCAGAAAACACACATAATGAGCAGGATCATCCTGGTTTTGAAACATCACTACGGCCCTGTAGCACTGGTAGAATTCCTAAGGCAGGTAACAGTGGACTGCCTTCCTTCCCTTCCCTGTTCTCTGTGGAGAAACCCTGGGTGGTAAATAGCTGAGCAGCTATGCCTCGGACCCACAGTCCAGCTGGGAAACACTTTGGGGGCTTCTATTAATAGATATGAGCTTCATACTTCATAATGCAGATCACATCTTAGGACGAATTCACAATATATCAACTCAGTTTTATTTAACCAGTATTCTCTGAACTAACTTTGGAACTGCTTTGTTTCAAGCCGTAGAGCACACAGGACTTGGGACACGGCTGGGATCTATCCAGCCTTCTCAGCAGCATAACCAAGGGAGGCAAAGTCAGGTAAGTCAACGGTTAGTGACTAATGACGATCTGCATACCAAGTATACCAATGAGAGTTTACTCAAAGGCATCTGCTAGCCCCATCAGCACTGGAGTTCTGTGAACACTCTTTATGCTCTCGCCTTTTTAAGCTCTAGAGGGAAGAACTGGCATAACACTAGGTTTGTTTCCAAGGTGTGAGTGTAAGCATGACAGCATATTCCCACACATCCATCAGGTTTTTGCTGTTCGGGTTTCTAAGATAGAGTCTAACAGGACATGATCTCAAGTTTAAGTTCCTACTGCCTCAGTTTCCTGAATGCTGGGGTACAGGAGAGCACTACCACTCCTGGCATATTCTTCACTACTGGAAGGCCTGCCTGTGTATTAAGGAGGAGATAAATGAGGGTATACATATCACTAAGATGTGTTCCCTGCATAGGCACATCTGGGTGCCATAGAACCTGTGCTAAGGCTAGAGGTGACACAAAGAAATTTAGAAAGTGCTTAACTATAGACAAAACCCTTCTGATATGAACTCAGGTTTTAAAAGCAATCCTAGCTGATCCTGTTGGCACAGACCTGTAATCCCAACTAGTCTGGATACTGAGGCTGAGACTACAAATTCATGGCCTGCCTAGCTACAAACTGAGTACAAGGCTAACCGCGGCAATTTAATGAGTCCTCCCCCCCTATCAACCACCCCCAAAAGTAGAGATCTATGTGCGGTTCAGTGGTGGAGTACCTGCCTAGCTTACGTTCAACCCTAGTGCCAAAAAAACAAAAAACAAAAAACAAAATAAACTCAAAACCCCTCCCCTCGCCATGTGCACATGAGTTTCTTTGACCTGTTTCTACTGAAGATCACTCTATAATATTATTAATTTTTATTTTTTAGATAACATCTTGAAGAATACCAGGAAAAGTAAACATTATTACTCCTCATAATAATAATTTCTAAGTATTCCACAAGCGCTGAACCCAGACTCTCGCTATAAACCTGTCTCTGAATGCCTCATTGTCAATATTCCACAAAGGAAACACACGATTTTGTACGATGTAAGATTTCTTTCCCTTTTTTCTTTTTTGGCAGGGAGGTGGGTAGTGGTGCTGGGGATTGAATCCAGAAACTCATACGTGCTAGGAAAGCGCTTGGCCACACATGTCCAAACCCACAATGTGAATTTTCTTTTGCTTACTTACATACATAAGGGGAGGAAGTGCGTATGTATCATGAGTTGTTAAACAGGTGGACATTGTAATGACTCCTGCCAAATACCAACAGTTTGTAAGACCTAAGAACCCTCTTAGCTTCTACCGAGTATAAAAGGCATAAGCCTACCAGTAGACCCCTATAGGTTACCCTCTCTGCTTGCCAACTTCTTAAGTCTAGCAACTCTGGACAAGTGAGTTAACGTCTGTGTGCTTGTGCTTTCTATGAAGTGAATGGCATGGAATGAGATCACCTTGCTTGCTTCCTCGGTGACTTGCTCATCCTTGCTCTACTCATGGTAGCGCCATAGGTTGCTGTCACATCTAACACTATTAGTCTAGAAGCCAGCACACTGTAGGGCTCCCAGAAGTCCAGATTAAAGACTCTCCATAAATCATGTTTGTGTGGAGCTCACTGCTTAGCAAATCCTACAAAGTAATGAACATCCTTTGAATGATATGCTTATCATACAATGACCACTTCTTTAAATAAATGCTCAGATTTTCACTGCTCAGAGTTCTTTGAAAATGATAAACATCATAGTCTGTGCTTTGGGTGTGTAGTCTTGTGATGGCTGATTGTAAACGCCTACATCCGTATCTACTCAGACATACACTATCTAACCACAGAGATCTGCCTCCCAGATGGAGTGAACAGAAATGCCACTGGGGAGGTTGAAGAGGGCCTGCGCTCTATTTCATCATCTTCCTATGTTACAGTGTTTTAGGAGCAGCTGGAACAGAGACACTTTATATAAGGACATGACTTATGTTCAAGAGTATTCCATGTGGCTTTCTGTCTAAGCATGAACCTTGAAATGCTGGATAGGTTGGGGGTCCCTGATTTGAATATCTGAAATTGAGGACTCCTAGCTCTACAGGTAGAAAATGTCACATCTGACCTCATGTGATATCTTAGTCAAAATTTAGGTGTGCTAAAGAAATTGTGTCATGTCACCTTCAAGCTATTTAAGGCACCTATGAAATGAATGAATTGCATAATTCAACTTGGATCCAAGGTATCTTATTATGCATATGAAAACATTCCAACTCTATCCCACCATACCTACAAAATCCCAAATCAACATTACTACTAGTCCCTAGCATTCAGGATACAGGACCCTCAACATGAGTGCAGGAGCTTTCTCCCAAAGCAAAAAGGCCATGCTCACATTGTTCTTAAGTTTAGAATTATAAACTTTATTGGTTACACTGCTGGGCAAATATCCCCCACAACATACTTTAGGGCAACTTCTGTAGTCCAGGCTGGATTGAACTCACTAGGCAATGAAGTAGACCTTGAACTGCTGATCCTCACAGCCCTACCTCTTGACTTCTGAATTGTGAACCCTGAGGATGGATCCCAGGGCTTTATGTCTGCTAGGCAAGAGCTCTACCAACACCCCCACTCCACTAGCTAACTCTTCTAAACTCTAATTCCTACATTTGTAAGATGGGGGGTAAAACTGAACACAAACAGGGTGTCTGGTATCTCTGAAGCAAACAAATTAGTAAGCTGATATAAGAGCAGCCCCAGTCATGAAAGATTGATACTCTGAACCAAAGACCAGGGAATCTATTGGATGCTGGAAAGAAGCATTGGGTAGGAGAACATGTAGATGAAGTCCAGCTCAGAGAGAAGAGTGAGGTGCTTCAGTGGAGTGACAGGGCGCATGATTCAACTTCAGTGCCATACAGGCTCAACTGCCAAATCCCACACAGGAACTGAGGCCGCACTACAGTCTACGGACACTACGTGCCAGGCTCTTTTCTAAGTTGTGGCGTATGGATATGTTATTTTGTTTAATTCTTACAACAATCTTGGGAAGCCAATAACACAGAAGAAACTAAGACACAGGAAAGTTAGAGGTTCTCACATCTTACAACAAATCCATCCAAACTTCACGCATGCGTGACTCGCAGGGACTCTGATGCCACAGAGGCAGCCTGAGCCATGGAACGGGCTCTAAATCTCTGAGACTGGTGGTCTCTATAAAGGATGTGGGGTGTGCACCATCAGTGGCTCCCGTTTACTTCAGAATTGTTAACATGTTTATGGAAATCAGCAGCAATTGCACTTTTAAGGCCCCACACCCTAACTGTGTGAAACTTCCTCAGGTCCCTTATACCCGCAGAGGTTGTCATTCAACCCCATAGGTGGGGNCAAATTATTTCTGGGTCATGTAGTCTAAGAATCTGTGATGACAAGTATGACCATTAGAGAGTCACTGTCAAGAAGCCCAGATGGCTAAGCCGCCGTGCCTGAATCTGCTTCCCTTCCCTTCCTTTCCCCTTCTCCTCCTCACACTTAAATCTGTACAAAGCCATCTTCTTAATAAACTCAAATTTGCTTCATAAAAGGAAAAAGAAGTATGGCAACTAATGGCAGACATAGGACTTTAAAAAAAAATCATCTGTGGGCCGAGGGTGGGGGTGGGGGGCAGAATAGCAGCTAGAAGTGCTTGCCATGACGGTCTGACCAGGTCAATCCCCCAGAACCCACATGGAAAGCCCAATGCAGTGTCACACACACATCTGTAATCCCAGTGTGCTTATGTGGAGAGTAAGACAGGAGGCAGAGGCAGAGTATCTGCAGGAAGCTTAACAGCAAGCAGTACAGTGGCATAAGCAAGAGAGACCCTGCCTCAAACAAGGTGGATGCAGAGAACTATGAAAGGCTGTTCTCTCATCTCTGCTCTCACTGTGGCACGGGTACACCCACACTCATGCATGCTGCATAAGCAAAAGGTATACAGATTTTCTTAATCACCTGGTTAGCATGACACCTATTTAAACCATAAGCTAGCTCCTTTTTCTGTTGTCTCTAAATGTTAGTGACAATCACGGATATGGATGCACATATCGGCAAGTGGACACCACAGTGTTTGATCTAATACTGTTGAGGAGCTCGGGTGCAGCCCCCTCACTGCTGCAGACAAGGAAGCTCAAACCATCATGTGTCTCTTGTTCAAAGCCCCCAGGTAAGGGGCTCCATATGTCTATGACTGTACACAGGCCACTTACTGAACCAAAGACAAAATATGACATGTGTGGCTGGACAAAGGGAACACAGTAGCATCCTACAAGGAGCAAGTCAGCCTCTTGTTTCCCAGAGCTCCCACGATGGCTGCTATGGATGCAGTAATCCCTGAAGAGGGAGAGCCGATGGTAACATCAGCAGGCCGTTTCTAGGACCAACTACACGGCGGCTTGATGAGCCTCAGAGGAACGGCGCTTAGTTACCTCAGATGAGGAGGCACAGTGGAGCGTGGGCTTTGGGAAAGGAGAGCTTAAATTCACAGAGAAATACTCCTAAGGACTCGGCTGTTCATCCTTGCCTAGATAAACAAATATCCTAGAGATAGATTATTTGTATCTAATATAATGCAGATGTTATACATTGTTGCACTGCATTGTTTCTGAAATAAAAACCTCAAAATATTCCTATATTCCACGAAGGTATAATTTTGCACTTCCAAGTATTTTTTACCTATGGTTGACAAGGAGAGTGAGCCAACTGCCTTTAGTTTCAGGAGAAAGCTTCACACAGAATGAAAAGCCTTAACTAGTAAGTCATTTTGAACTTCTTAATGCTCTCTTACACATACACACAGATGTACTTAAGTCTACATACAATGCAATGGCTAGACTGGCTAGGTATTCACTAATGCCCTCTTTCCACAGACACCTGGATCATGTATCCTATCTTCTCCTACCGTTAAACAGATGCCGTGTTATGCATTGAAATCTTTGGTAGCGTGAATAATCAGAGAGATTATGCCATTTCTATACTTCACTGATGACAATTTCCTCAAAGACCCTCTGTTATCGGTCCCCTTCCCTTAGAGAGCCTCGCTGCTGATACAGCAGAGCCACATGCTTTAAAGGCGGTCAGCAACTCTCAACTGGTACTTAAAGCAAGAAATGCCTATCAATTAAGAACACTGGATTTTACACAAAAGATAATAGACTTCTATTGTATTCAAGCTACCATATTTTGTTTGGTTTGGTAAAACCAAATATATGAACTCATAAGAACTATCCCTATTTTCATGAACTACCTGTGATACATTTAACACAATGAAATTTTGTAAATCTTTAACTTCCTTATGGAAAAAGCACTGATTAACATTCAGGCCAAGCACTCTATAGGATCATGTTCAGTCGGGATTAAACAAATACTAAAGTCCATTTGCTTATTCAGTTTATTATGTGGTCAAATATTTATTCAACGCTGGGTTTGCTAGCTATAGCAAAAAAAGGAAAGCAGATGCCACATGTTCATGAATCTACTTAAAGGAGAAAACTGTCACAATGTGGTAAGGATAGCCTTCAGCAATGGTAAAGATGGCTGATGTGACAGACAGCAACTTCATAGCCACAATGACAAGCTTCCCATGTGATACCATGAAGAGTTTCTGTTTTTTTAATTGCAATTATTTTCTAATGAAGATGTTCTAATCATATCACCTTCATCAAACACATGCATGCATGTATGCAAACACAAACCATGTATGTAACATAGGTTTTCACATATTTACACACAGCACTTACTATAAAGTATACTTGGTATATAAAGCTAAGTCTAGCAACATCATTATGCCAAAGAAATGTAATAACTTGTCTATGAAAAATTCTTGTTCTGGTCATTCAACTTAAAACTGTAGTTTTAGCTGGGCATAGCGCATGCCTTCAATTACAGGACTCAAAAGCAAAGGACACCATGAGGTGATTCAACTGTGAAACTGTCTATCATAACATATGTCTGACAGGCAGGTTACTTAAGTAATTTTATGAACTGAAAATCTTCACCATCTCTCCGATTTCATGTATAGACACAAATTCTATGCATGGTCCCACACATGCTTTCCTTAATCTTAAGAGACAACTTAGATTCTCTGTTCACAACTACTAAAGTTGACAACAAGAAAAACACTATATATTAATATTATTAATCTAACACCTCAGCTTTTTCTCTTACTTTATAGTGAATAAAAATGTGTTTCCGGGGGGCTTGATGCATCAACCCTGGCATACTAGAGAATTCTGCAGTTTGGGCTGTCTGGAGTGCACTAAGAACTGACTGAATAGTTATGTGTATTACTCAGTGACCAAAACCAGTAGGAATGTATGCTTGAAAACTGCAAGAAAAAGAATACATTTTTCTTTTTCTTCTCCTTTCCTTTCTCTAGACACATGTGAAATAAAGTCAAGCACACGCTACATCATATTCCCTTAACACTATCTCTTCTGCCAGTGTCCCACCGTATCTCATGAACTTCTGTAATCATTTGCAAAGATTTATTTACATAATAAATTATGTAAGTAAATACATTCCTTGTAAAGTAATACCACCTTTAATGTTTTAGTGCACTGCTTAGCTGGGTTTGCTTTCTTCAAATTCTGCTTCTCTCTGAACTTTTCTGGTTCCTGTATATATGTGTATTAATTTGTTATCCTAGATGTACATAAGAGAACAGAATAGCATTCATCCAGGTACACTCTTAACAATGGACTAAATGTAATCTGTGATTTCATTAGTACACATGCATGCGTGCACAGACACATGCACACAGACACACACTGACACATACACACACAACACACTCACATACATACACAAACACACACACACAGAGCAAAAGCACTAAAAACCATGAAACATCTTTAAGTATAAACCACTGACTTCTATAAAATGGGAGTCACTCCACTGGGGTGGCAGAAGGCACTCTGGTCCCTCCTGAGGCCACTGCCCAGCTTCTGCCCTTGTTTGCCTCTCTCAATGATTTAATATCCCTTCCTATCTTTTCTTCATGCTGAAGTCAGAGCAAACCCTGAAGACATGATAGAAAACCTATACAGTCATGGTATTCCACTGGCTTCCTCTACTCTTAGAATACTTAAAACTTAGCACACTCCTGACAGTCTCATCTCACTGCTTTCTCCTGATCATTTTCCTCATCTTTTCCCATCAGTCTCAGCACTGGGTGCATAGAGAATTAACTTAGATAATTTCAACCGCTTTGCTCAGGGCCTCTACCTGTGTCCACATTCTCCACTCCTGGATGAGTGATCTCTATTCTCCGTGCTCATTCTCCCACCACCTCAAGTCACAAGTTCCTGGGGGATGTTCCTGTGACTTCTAGACTATTGCCCACCACAGAATGCCCATACCCTGTACGGCAGCTGCTGATGTAACAGGCACTTCTCTTGCTGGATGTGTCTCCAGTGACCCCATCTGCCATTAGCCTCATGCTTTCCTAGAAAAACATCAGCCCTAATGTGAAGCCAAACATTTGCATTTGGGAGGAGCTGACCATGGCGGCCTGACCCCACTGTTCTCTCCCGGAGATCTGTTGCTGCCCCCTCACCAGCAATCATATGTGGCGCCATTAAAATACAACGGAATGATTTCTACAGCACAAGAGCCGTGCAATTCTCTTCCTCTAAGAAATGAAGCTATACAGTTAAGCAATAAACTTGTATTCCCAGCAAGGACAACAGAGTTAAGAACGAAACTTCTAGAATTTACAATTTTTCAACGTCCTGACTTTCAGAGGGCAACAGAGAAGCCTTGGCAGACAGGGACAGCTCTACTCGGAACTTCTAACACTCAGTCTTTCACTTAGCAGTTCACTTAGCAACTCAACAGGCATTTATTTACTGCCATCCAGCCATGAGCCCACCATGGCTCTGTAACTAGTGATGCCAGTGATCAGGACTGGCAGAATCCCTGCTGCCTAAACTAGAGCTTGAGGGTGGCTAGACAGAGGAGGAAAAGAACAATAAACGGAGTAAGCGGAGGTGCTAGTAAACACAACCAAACCTGGGTGTGTCCTAACGTGAGGGCTGGGGTTGGGGTGGTGACGAGTGAAATGGCAGGCTGCTCTGAGAACACTGCATTGGAGGTGAGAACTGACACGGACACAGGAGCCAGCCAAACCATTCTGTATACAGAAACGATTTGCTCCCAAGTTAAACAATGTTGTTGTTGTTTTTCAGAGTATCTAGAACTTGCAACAAAATCCCAATAGCCTACAATACTAACCTTTGTTGCCCTTATTGTTGTAAATGTAAACCGGTCAGATGCGGATATTGCTGGCTACTTCTGCCCTTTAGCCTTCATTAGTACTTATGTTTTGCCACAAAGGGGAAAGAAAAATACACTTACTATAAATATAACATAAGTATCTGTGAATCTAAATTTATCAATGTTTACCTATACCTCAACTTTTATATTTCTATTAATTCACCTCTCAAGGACTTCCATAAATATTTATGCCGTGGCTTTTTACATTCCAGACTAGTAGCTCTCAAATTTCCTAATGCTGCAACCAACCCTTTGATACAGTTCCTCATGTGTGGTGACATCCCCCACCATAAAATTATTTCATTACTACTTTATGACTGTAAATTTGCAGCTATTATGAATCATAATGTAAATATGATATACCGGATTATCTAATATGTGACCCCCCCCTCAACAAAGTGGGTCATGACCCACAGGCTGGGAACTGCTACAGACATTCAAGGTAGAGAGATTAATCTAACAGTTAAGGAGCCCAATCTCATAAGACTCACATTCCAGGAAAGAGAATAAATATAAAAACATGATCAACAAAAAACAAAACCAAAGTAATATGTTTGGCAGAGAACTCAAGAGTTCAAGTGTAATAGAAAGACCTTGGGACTGACCCCCACCCACCCACCCCACCACTCATCACCCCGACCTCAGGACAGCACCACCAGCTGCAATCTCAAAGTAAGGAGTCCAGAATGTAATGGCAATATGCTGATTTCTAGGCAAAGCAAACAATTAGCAGGTGAGCCCTGAGGTGTCACCTATTCTGTGAAGCAGACAAAGGCCAAGGAGAGGAGAGCAGAGTGAGTAACAGTGTAACAGACACTCACCAGCTGCTTTAGCTAGAAAGTTCTGCAGCTTGTCTAACCCTCACAGCAGCTCTAAGCAGGATGCAAGCCTAGACCGCTGCTCCCCCTGGGCCGTTCTCCTTTACTCCGGGTCAGTCTGCTTCTTTGCTCGTACAGGTATACTTGTACAGACTCCGGGGGAGTCTGTCTACCTAACCTAGCTCATCATCCCCCTTCAAAAAACGAAGGCACCGAGGTCCCAAAGTCACCTCAGACCGCAGGATCAGCAAAGCTTCTCAGGACAGGCTCCGCCACTCATGAGGACACTTAGCTATTGTAATGAGGCTACACCCTGGACAACCAATTGCTCTCACGTGAAGTCAGGGGAATCAGAACTAAGATAATGATCAGCCAGACCACACTTGACCAGGACTCTCATGCATACCTCTTGCTCCCTACCCCGGTTTTCACCATAAATCTAGAGCTCATGTCAGCTCCTAAAGACAAACTTAGATGAACTACATCCCCTTTTCCAATGCACTGATTGAAATGGTTTCTGCTTTTCCCCATGACTTATCTCTGTCACTGACAACCACTGACATAGATGGCCTCACCACATCTGTTGGAACTGCTGGGCCAGGCTTCTGCTCTGAAGCTATGGTTAGAAGAAATCACATTAAAAAATAATAATAATAATAATGATAATGATCAAGATGACAGTATGAGGAAGACAGTATTTTGATCCCATAAGGGATAGATTCCTTGAGGTAGAAAGACTGTTAAGAGCCAGGGGACCAGGTAGTTTGCTGTGAGAATGTGTCTCCTACTGATGTTAGAAGCAATACCCATGGTCACACCAACATGACTGCCTACACGTGAGTATAACAAGTATGACACAAACAGACATGCCAGTGTGGACAGGAGAAAGTCCACAAAGCCTCATCTCTACTCAGAGAACTAAGGAGTGCTGAGAGGGGGAGAAACAGTCTCCCCAGGAGGAGCACGCCAGCCGCTGTGCAACGCCAAAGGCTCAGCCTAGAAATGTACAGGCAAGCAACAGTTACGGACTGAGCAGGATATGTCTATATACATACACACACACACACACACACACACACACACACACACACACACACACACATATATATATATATATGCATGTACAACAATCTATTAATAAAAAGGAGGCTATGAATTTGAAAGAGAGCGAGGAGAGTGTATGGGAGGGTCAGAGGGAGGAAGGAAAAGGGGGAAATGATGTCATTACATTATAATCTCAAAAGTGAAAGAGAGAAAAGATTTGAGAATTAAGTAATGTTAACAGAAGATAAGAATCTCAAGCTGTTCTTCCTTTTGAGCTAAAGCACTGATTAAAAGTTGCACGTGTGTGAATACACATGCCAGTAAAAAAAAAAATACATAAAAAGCCACAGAACTATAAAACAAGAGGTCACTTACATTTTTTAAGTAAAGCTAAACACCTAAACCTGCTCTTACAATCTTCTAAAGGAGCTGGGAAATTCGTACTGCCCCCAATACAGAAACATAGTTGGAATTGGTAAGGTACAAATGGGGTTGGATAGTCCCATTCACATCGCTATGCCTTTACAAATGAATCTCACTCTTTAGTCCTTTCAGGTTACCAACAGGATCAGCAAGCTTCCCTCCCATCCCACTGTAGAGTAATGTCAAGAAAACTGAAACACACCAAATACAAAGCACCAAGTAAATCAGATATATGCTCAACCACACAAGGTCTGTTCTAGTGTTTCTACTAACTGTGGAAAACTGGAGAGCAAAAGGGAGAAGCCACAGGGATGCCAAGCAGTCTCCAGGGAACGTATGAGTTAATTAAGGAGGGACATGCTTAATTACAAGGTGAACAATAACTATTCCATGGAAGGAGGGAGAAGGCAGTAAAATATCCCACTTGCAGGAGCTTGTATGTTTCAGTGAAAACAGTTCAAATCTGTGAGAAATTCTGAAATAAGCAGACTCACACACCCAGCCACAGTGAAGCAAGGTAAGAAGAGATGAGTTACTATTGGAACAGACACCTCCAAATTCTCCCAGGACAGTGTCACTTATCCTGTATAATGAAACTGACAAGAAGCAACCTCTCATTACCACATGGTTCCTCTCTGGGTGACTGGTCACCAGGGCCATAAAGTTGCATTTACTCATTTACTTATGAGATGATGTTCAATTTTCTCAATTCCTGAAGGATTCCCCAAGGCCATGAGCAAGAGGGAGCTTATGAAAGTTTCTTCCTCTAGGAAGGTGCTACAGTGGGCGAATGGGGAGAACAGTCAATAGGCGGGGTCAGTGGAGCACTGTGCTGCTGGGCTAGAAAGACACGGGTGCCATTCGGGCTACCTGATGCTGGGACAAGCTCAGAAGGAAGAGCTGATACTCTGAGGAAACTGAAAGGAGACTCCAAACCAGGGCAGGCGGGGGGTGGGGAGTGGGGGGGTTGAATTTTAGAGCATTCAGGTTGCTTTGCTGATACAAAAATTTCAACCAGAGAAGTTGGTCGCTAAGATATGGACGGTTCCATCCTAGCACGTGAAGGCTTGGCATTAGCACATCTGTGTGCTTTCTCAGTGTTTTACTGCACGTGAATTTGGGGAGGGGGTGGAGAATGAAGTCATGGCTCGAGAATCTGGCAAACCCTGCATTCCACTGTAAAGAAGCATCCTTAAGAAGCTAGATCTGAGTCACTTAATATCAGGCTTCAGATAAATTCTTAAGTGGTTACATAACAACACTAATTTTTTAGAACAAGAAAGGATTTCTTTATAAAAAAAATGCGCTGGCTGCACTGCTTCCTTTCTGTTCTCCATACTGAGAGACTGTTATGCCAAATCCTTCCACATATTAAAATTTCAATTACATACATTAAATGCCTTTGCCTTTTATCTTAATGAAAACTCACTCTTTAGACCGATGCCCACCATTAATCAGATTCCCCAAGTAATGTCTGTCTTTCATGCTAAAAACTCATTTATTTTTCTATGACAATTATTTATATTTGCAATGTATGGTAAAAATGATAAATTAAAATATCAGAGAATTTCCATATCATCAAATAACTGTATTAAAAATCTTAGACCATTCTAAACTCCCGAGTCTTCCCACCACGCAGACAGCACATCTGAATGAACAATATAAGTTTTTCACTTGAACCCTAACAATCTGATACAGAGCAGGCGCAACCTTTAAGTTTGTGAAAATGAATAAAGAACATTTACTTAAAATTAAGTCCTTTTTTGTACACATTTATTTTGAATTATTTCCTAAAACTGGGTGTCACAAAATTAGCGGGAAAAATTCTGTTTATAGTAAACCAAGAACAACATTCTCATAGGTTCTCATCCGATGAGAACAAGTGTCACACGCAAATATGCACAAGCCAGGAGAGCTTTCTCTCAGTGCTGGAGTGGGGTGAGAAAAGTCACAGAAGATCTCATCCTACCTCCACACCGACACTGTGTTTAGAACAAGAAAGCAAATAGTCATGCTCTTTCTTATACCTTCTGCGTTAAATTATTTTCCCCAAACAAAAGGTTTTTTTTTTCTTTTTAAAGAAAAATGCAATATGCACAATTAAGAAGTATACAACTCCCACATCCTGGCCTTTGCTTTTTTCTTCTTCTTCTTCAAAGAAAACAGCACTTACGAGCTCCATAATAACTATTTTAAATCCCTGAAATCATATCATAATAGCAAAGCTCTGTACAGCGTAACACATAATGGCACAAAAGGCAGATTTTAAATATGACCCTGTATTCCATGCTTCTGTAATCTATATTAAGTTGAGAACAAATAAATAACGTTCTACTTAGATCATTTATCTAAGGAAGGTAAATCAGAAAGATCGGCCTTAGGAAGAAATAGAATACATACCATGATATAGTCTCTTTCGTTAGAAAAGGCAAGAAGAAAGGATTTAAATTAAGACCTGGTGTATAAGAGCTGAAAGCATAGAATTTGTATCCACATAATGAACTGATGTCTCCTCTAAAGACGTCGTCAGATTGCTGCTCAGCTAAACCATCTAAAAATACCTCCTTGCAAACACACACGGCATGACTACAAAGGCAGGTCTTCCTAGGCAGCTCTACTTGTACAAAATCACTTCATAAGTGAGGAAAATGGTGAAGTACTTCGGTAAAAATTAACACGATTTTTTTTTTGTCACATCAACTGTGATTCTTTTATGAGCTATTTTGCAACCAATTCCAATTTGCAGAAAGCAGTTAATGAAGGATCTTAAAAATGAACTGTAGTTGATCTAAGATGGTCAACAGAGTCACATTCTACATACTCAAAGCAAGTCTCTGCCAGGCGTGATGGCCCGGGCCTGTGATTCTGGCACTTGGGAGGATGAAACAGAAAGATTGCCACAGTGTAATGTCAGCTTGTTTCACACAGAAAGTTCAAGGCCAGCCAGGCCTAAATAGTGAGATCCTATCTCAAAACAAAGAGAAAATAAAAGATAGAACCCAAACCAAATTTCTGAATCAATGTTCACATGAATAATCAAGAAAAAGATAACACTTATAGCTGGAGAAGCAAGAGGAAGTCATGGATGACATCTGTCCATGTTAGTACATGTGTGTAACTGACAGCACTTCATAGACCGTGAAAAACAGTTCCAAACATGCAAATAATCTCTGACTATCACACAGTTACTGCCCACATATGAGGTGGGATTGCCACCCACATATGAAGGACTGTAGAGGACTACATAGGTAGATAACTAGCTATGCATAAGTTTGCAAGAAAATTCTGAGAACATGAATTTCTGAAAACATAAATCTTTAAAATATTTTCCCTTTTTACAAGCTACCATCTATAAAACACAAAGAATCCCACTTTTCCTTTAATATCTTGGCCCAGAAAGTGACACCGTTATGAGGTGTGGTCTTGTTGCAGGAAGTGTGTGACTGTGGGTGTAGGCTTTGCCAGTCTTTTGTTTGCCTTTAGAACAAGATGTAGAACTCTCAGCTCCTCCAGTGCCATGCCTGCCAGGATGCTGCCATACTTCCTGGATGATAATGGACTGAAGCTCAGAACCAGTAAGTCAGCCCCAATTAAATGCTGTCCTTTATGACAGTTGCCTTGGTCATGGCGTCTTTTCACAGCAATGGAAACCCTAAGACAATACTTTTTTAGGGATCATCATTCATGAAACACTTAGTAGAGTGATGACTATAATAATTTTCAAAACACTTGTAAGGTAGCAAGTATAATCATCATCTTCATTTTGTAGAGAAAATAAAACTTCAAGAGGCTTGCTTAACCACTGTATATCTAGTCAATATCAGAACTTGCCTAACCATTGTATAACTAGTCAATACCAGGACAAAGAATCCAAACAAGTTCTTGAGGTTCTGCACTATCCAGGGGAAGTAGTGCCAGAGACTTTTGAACTCAGGGTTTTGCCTATGCTAGGCAGGTGTTCTATTAATTACCTACATTCCCATCCCCATGTGTGTGTGTGTGTGTGTGTGTGTGTGTGTGTGTGTGCTCATATACATACATGCATACATACATACATACACACACAAGCACACGCACACATACATACATATAAATACTATGCATGTATACATACATACATCTATAGCTTTAGAGAGTTCAGCCCACGGTTACTTGGCTCCAGTGCTGCTGGGCCTGTGCACAGTGAAGCAGAACACCATGGCAGGACACTGTGGAGCAAAGCTACATGGCAGCCTGGAAGCTGGAGGAAGTGTCTGGGGATAAAACTTTCAAGGGTCTGCTCCCAGTGACCCAATTCCTCTAATCCAGCCCCACCTCCTAACTGTCCACTCAGCCGGGGATTTGTTCATCAAGGGATTGTTCATCCAGTGGTAGAGTAAGAGCTCCAACGCCAACCACCTAACAAGTGCTACCAGCTGGAGACAAAGACTTCCAAGAATGAGCCTTCTGGAAAATACTTCATTTCCAATCATGACAGACGGCAACATCCTTTTTATGGCAGCTCAGATGACACTTAAAGTAGGGAACAATACTGAGAACAGATGTACGTACAAAGGCGGTACTTGATACAGCCCTTGAAAGAGGTGTTCTAATGCTGCCTAATACAAAGCCCTACCTACCCACCAACAATGCACATCTTTCAGGGAATCAAGGCTGAGCCCAGGGCCAAACCAGGGCAAGAACAAGTACCTTCGATGAATTTTGGGTCACTGCTACATCTAGGTGAAGGCATACTATAATTCAGTGTTTGGGGTTTTTTTGTTTTGTTTTGTTTTTAAAGGTGTCCAGAAAATAAGTGCTATGGTTAATGGGGGGGGCTAAAGAAATGTTACAATGGTATCCAGGGTGGACATAATTATTCATTTAATTATATTTCACATGGCTAGGTATATTTCACTATGCCAGGCAGGCTCAGAAAACTTTCTGCTAGATAACTAAAAGTAAATCCTTTTGAATGACTTACTTAACCGGAAGCAAATTAAGAGACCAACTGCAGCGTCCAAACTGTAAGCAAGAGCAGAATTCTCTGAATGCAAGTCTAAGAAGTAGGGCAATACGGAAGACCCTGGAGAAAAACACGTGTGGGCAAGCTCAGCCAAAGACGTTCTAAGGGGCTGAAAAATTCTTCAGAATAACGCATCATACTGAAGGGAAGGTAACAGCTACCACAGCACACATATGAAATTGATTTGAAACCAGTACTAAAGAGAATCAGTCCTGGAGTAGAGGCATAACCACGCTGGTACAGTCTCTGTTAAGAAGAATAATCCAGAGACACACACAGCACAGGTACATTTTCTTCAGGGGTTGAATCCTGGATCCTGCACATCCTATAACAAAAACACTACCACTGAGCTGCAACCATTATTTCTGAGAACTCTTTGCATTAGTTCATTATTATGTAGCACCACAGCAACTACTGGACGGTATTTAAACCAATGTAAGAGGAGAATGTGTTCAACTCTATTTCATCCTGAGCTCCTGTTACTTGCTGTGTGGGGTTGCTCTGTTTTGTGAGGCAGTGTCTTCCACTGTCACTCTATCTGCCAGAGGGCCTTATTCTGCATGCCCACCCTGGGACCCTAGCTGCTGCCTGTTTGTTCCCCACTGTCCCAACACAAAATAATCAGGAAAACATAACCAAGTCAAATAAACGCCGGCACTGAGTTTTCTTTCACAAGCTGAATCTGTGCCAAGGAAGCTGGAAAGGCTACTGGATAACTGAGTCTACAACCACCTGTATATCATCACTGTTATTACACGGGAACGTCATTAAACTAATCCTGCACTTATATTAATGGCTAATATTACATTTAATTGATTCTAAAATAGTTTTATTTTCACATCTGTGAAATTAGGATCCATCTTATAAGTAATGAAAAGAAAAGACTGCTAGGTCACCAAAGGAGGATGAAATGGTATCTTAGGTAACAGCCACCCCCAGAAAAAGTCACTCTCATTAAAATACATATTGTCAAAGAATGAAGGACAATAATGCTAACAAGTGTTTGATCCTTCCACCTGCTCACATATAGTTAGAAATGACAAATAGCTTAGTATGTCCAGGTCAAGAGAGATGGCTTGAGTCTATCAGGCACCCTGAAAACCAGTCGTACTCATGAACCTTATAACAGCAGTGGTACCTTGGATACAACACCCTTCTTTACTAGAATCCTGCCACTTTGTGTAATTCTGCAGCTCATTTCTTCTGCCACCCTGAATCCACTATGTCATAGTTTCCCTTCACATCTCCTCCATGGGCTGCCCTCCTTCATTTCTGCTAAGTTTCCAGACTCACTTCCTGTGGACTACTCAATTATACATGCCACCCATCCCTACGTACTGCTCTGCCCTTCCTGCCACGTGATACCCAGCACTCAGGGATAACCTACTGCATCAGAAGTGAAAATTTGAAGCTATTTTTAACTTTTTTTCCCCTAGAACTCTGAGGTGACCCTACAATGCTAAAAATGAGTTGTTTCATTATTAAATATTCTTTTCTCACAAAGCAAATAATGCCAAATTCAAACTCCTCACAATGGTAATAAAATGTAATTTCTCTCCATTTTTTATCATCTTAGTGTTGTTGAGCAAGACAAAAGATGTTCTTGCATGAAAATATATTGCTTTAACCTACATGGAAATTTTATTATCAGCAGATTTTCCTATTTGAGGATTACCCACACATTTAAAGTACACAGTTGGCTTTTTGTTTCATCAACACAAGGTTTCACTATTCAGCCCAGGCTGCTTCTGGGCTTATGGTCCTCCCATACTAGCCTTCCAAAGTGCTGGGACTACTCATGTATACAGGGACACCTGACTTACATGTTTTCCCCCAACCTCAGCCCCACTCCAGTCCCTGACCCCAGGACCAGGGTGACCAGTCTTGAACTCACAGAGATCAACCTGCCTCTGCCTTGCAAGTACTGAGATTAAAGTTAGGCCTGGCTCCATGCCAACTTTTAAAATGTTATTCAGCTAACAATCCACTTTTAATGAATAAGAACTATGATCTGATCCATGCTCTCCTATTGGGGAGAAACCTAAATATTTAAATTAAGCACATTCCTTTTTCTAGAGCAAACCCCACTTCACTAACTATCATCACTGTTCACTTTCATGGTTTACTACCCACTGAAGAGCTGCTTTAGCTTCTACTTATATTAGATCATTGCTTCTTTCAAAGTGGGGGAGGAAATAAGAAGAAGAATGCAAGGGAAAGGAATCTGGGAGTGTGCCCAACAGCACAATGAGAGATCTGTCTGGTAAAAGGCACATGGTTGGGGGTTAGTGGTCACCACTCCTATATTTCCTTTAGCTGGGACATTTATATTTTCACTTTTCTTTCTTCTGATAATGTACTATTCATTTTCTATACCTTTACATTTTTCCCAGGCTTCAAGAAAACTACAAAAGTATAAACACACTAAGAGTTACTAAAATCATGCTGTATTCTTTCCTATAGTAAGGACAGCCCTTTCGAGACAGGGACTTGCCATATAACTGGCGGGCCTGGAATTCACAGACTTCTCATACCTCTGCTTCCCCAGTGCTAGGATTCTGGCTTATAATACTAAATGAAAGTCTTAACTAAGTTTCTTTCTGTTTAGGTCATATAAATAATGTTATATAATACTCTGGCTAATTTTCAAAATGTTAAAGACCAAAGCTACAGTACAAGCTTCAAATATACTTAATATGTTTAACTATTATGTAAATGCATTAAATTACTTGCCCTTAAATACATCTTTTACATATATTTTTGGAAAAAGGTCTAGAACAAAAATCAATATTAAATTTTATAGTATAGTACACTATAAAGACAATACAAGTATTTACATATTAGTATTTTCTTACTAAGATTTATAATAATTTAATATATAATCCATTTATAGGGCTGTTGGTGGTATACACCTTTAATCCCAGTATTTGGGAAGGAGTTGAGTTTGAGGCCAGCCTTGTCTATTCTTGTTCCAGGATACCAAGGGCTACACAGAGAGACCCTGTCTCCAAAAACAAAAACAAGACAAATTTTTGTTTTCATGCTATGTATATTTATGTGTGTTATGTCTGCTGCCCGATACGTGTAGGTATCCAGAGAGGTCAGAGAAGGTGTGTTGGATCCCCTAGAGTTAAACTTACAGGAAGCCACAGGAAATCCCAAGTTGCCTGGTGTGGATTCTGGGAACCAAACTCAGGTCCTCTGGAAGAGCAGCAAATGCTCTTAACTGCTGAGCTGCTGTCCAGCCCCTGTACTATACCCATGCTTTTGTCTACATAGTCAAACTGGGATTCTTTTGTCCATCCTTGGTTTTTAACTTTTTCCGTAGTTTCTTCAAAACATACATATTAAAATTCCTTTTCTTCCTTTTCATGTGTGTGTGTGTGTGTGTGTGTGCATGTCTACATCAGGTATATATGCAAATGTTTGAGAGTTGGGAGTGTAAGGTAGGTATATACAACAGGTATATATGCAAATGTTTGAGAGTTGGGAGTGTAAGGTAGGTATATACAACAGGTATATATGCAAATGTTTGAGTGTTGGGAGTGTAAGGTAGGTATATATCGGGTAACAGGAATCTCCCTCAATTGCTCTTACCCCCTTATTCTCTGAGGCAGAGAACACAAAAAGAGCACTAACATGCATGTCAAACGTTGAGATCAAAGATTAAGAATGTCTCATTTGTTTTTCTTTCTGGAAAAAAGGTTATCAAAGCACAACTCCACAGCCTTTAAACAATCATACCACAGCCCTGCCTTTAAACAATATTATGTTGCCTGCCTTTATTGTGAAAACTATGGCGCTGTGTGTGACACTTTAATAAAACTCAGTGAAACGCTGGCCTACTGAAAATGCTCCATAATAAGGTGCCCACTGTAATCTGTAATTTTAAGACCTCATAAAAAGCAGTTAGAAAATAAAGAGCATTATCCCAAGAATTAGTACATGTTTCCCACCCCCTATAAATTACATCTACTAAAAATAAGCAGTTACTTCTACTCAAAATAATCAAAGCAAAACTTTAGCTTTTACTAAATATCACAATTAGAATTGATATTTTAGGTTACATATATTTACAAAGAGACATATATCCCTGTTATAAAATATAAACATACATATGGACATATATAGTGGGGGTATGCTTCATTCTACCATCAAATCAAGTCAATAAATACAACAATGTATCTATATAGCTTTCTCTACAAGAGACTATCATCTTAATAATAAAAATTTCACCCCTTCACCTTTTCAATCAATAAAATATAAGACTGACATATGCCCCACATTTTTTTTCAGTTTTTTTGATAAACAGGAGAATCTGGTGCATTGATATAAAATAAAGTCATCTGAAGCATGTAAAAAAAGAAGAGAGGCACCCAACACACACTGTGGGATCAAGATTCGACCTATTATCTACCTAATCTACATGTCCATACTCATTCCTTCTCTTCTCTTCTCTCTCTCTCTCTCTCTCTCTCTCTCTCTCTCTCTCTCTCTCTCTCTCCTTATCTCACACGCATGAGAGCATACACACACATGTGCACGCAAATGACATAATATGGCATGACTATGTGTAAGGCCTACAGTTTGAGGATCCTTTTAATACAGAGAAATGGCAGACTGTGAAACAACCCACCTCTGTGTGGCACAGATGTTTCTCTGCAAACAAGAAAGCCTCTGGGCAAAGGCTGTGAGCTCCCAGGGATGCCCTACCTGCTGGAGAGAGTCACTTTGGGAATGCTCTGTTTTATCACACACTTATGTGCATTAGAGTGGTAAATGTGAATTTATACTAACCTCAATTTCTGAAGACCAGGCAATATTCTTTTTAACCTATTCTATACAACACTCAAGCTACTATTAAGCGCTGGTATTGTAGTACTGGAAATATAAATAATCACAAACATGTGTCATGTTTCCAAAAATAAAGACCATTTCTTAATGAAGAAATAGGCCAGGCATCATGTCTCTGCTACTAACACACAGGAGACAGAGACAGGAGGATCTCTTTGAGTTCAAGGCCAGTCTGACATACAAAGTGAGTTCCAGGGAAGCCAGGGGTATATCAAGAGATCTTGTCTCAAAAAAAAAACAAACACTAAACGAACAAAAAGTAAGACAGAGCAAATATCTTAGAACTAGGAACCTAATAGAACCCTGAATACATTTACAAAAAGCTCACTTAAGTCACACATATATAAAATTGTGTGTATACACAAATACTTACATGGTTATGTCTATATCATATATAACTTATTTTAATTTTAAAATCCTTTTTAAGTTCACAATCAAAACAAAATCCTGAAATCTGCAGATACTGACTACTACTGGTATGAACAGGAAGCTGTAAAAACACACAGATTATCACAGACACAACAGCAATAAGTTGTTCATTTTTCTTGAGCCAAGTTGGGGATCATGCTAAGTACCTGTTATACCACTGAGCTATGCCCTCAAGAAGAGTTCTTAACAGTTTATCTGAATAAGATATTTGAGACTGTAATCTAAAACAACATGGAAGACTGTATTTAAAAAATAAGTATACCAAAATAAATAAATAAATAAATAAACCACTAATACTGAACTTCAAGATGATTTCACTCGATGCAAGTTATTTATCAGTAATTCAAAGACCTAAGATAAGACATTGAAATTATTATCAGTGGTCCTGTAGTAGTTAAACAGTTAAATCATGGGGGAAAACCTACTTGAGCTTCTAATAATATAATTCAAGTCATCTCTTTTTCACTAATCAATTGATTTTCTTCTCAGGTATCTTCAAATGGATTACTACTGAACAATCTTTAAAAGCAAGGCTACGAAGCACGCTGCTTCCTTTTGGCTAATAATGAAGCTTTCACTGATGTGTGCACTACAATATAAAAGACCTTTTTCAGAACCGCACACATGTAATAAGCAGCACATGCAATGCCTTGGCAAGTTTCTAAATATATTTCTTCCCTTCTAACAGGGCTAAAAAGATCTAATTTGTTGCCAGGGTTTCTTGGCCCAAATCCAAGGCAAGATGACCTTGTCCTTGAACAATACAATAGGATCTCGATTCCTCTGGGCCTCTCTCTGAGCAAGAACTGAGAAAAATCTTCCCAAGAGGTAAGACTTTTTCATCTCAAGAAATAGATCTGTCATAATAGACAAAATAGGGATCAGATAAGAGGAGAAGGAGGAGGAATTTTAACCTCTGAGAATGAGTGCTAACTTACTGTCTATAGTTAGTGCTAGAGCTGTGTTTCACTGTTAAGGACAATATATCAACCAAACGATGTTAAAGAGGCCCACTAAGCCACACAAACAGACAGGGTCCAACTGCCCAACTGCCGCTGAGAGGAGCTGGTGGTGTTGTTTTTTTATCAATTAAGTTTTCTTAAACATAGTCTAGTTAACATACATTATACTCATGCTAGACTTTTGAATGATAGTCTTCCAGCTCTCAGCTACAAGCACTTGGACCTAGCACCCCTCTCTAAAGTAGGCTGTGCCAACAGTGGTGAGTCTGCTGTCCTTGGATCCTTCTGTATCCTCACTCTGTGCAGTGCCTTGCTTTGAGTCCTACATGTTATTCTGCCAGCCTTGAAAAGCCCTCCTTACTCTGTATTCTTAACAGCCGACAAACAGTTTTAAATTCCGACCATACTCATAACACATGGTATACAAGGGGGAAGAACTCATTCAAGGTGGGATTCCTCGTGTCTCCACAAAGGCCAAGCCTATTTCCAAGCACCCATTAGAAGAACCGTCAAGATTGAAAACATTACCTATTGTGTGCTCCTGAATCCCTACTACCGAGACAGAGTGGCAACAAAATTGGAGATGGAACAAGTCAGGCCAAGCAAAGAACAGTGAGTGCAAGCTGAGAAACTAGAGGAAAAGGAGCCAACTGTGTAAAATCAGACCAGCTTGTCTGAAATTTAAAAAGCAGAGAGGAAAATCATCCATACCAGGGCAGGGGGAACCTTTTTTAAAGGGTTTTAGGAATTTAGACAATACAAGCTAAGTGATCGTTTATCTTTTTGGCCTAGGGACCTATAAGATGTCAATGTAATTCAAACACTTGGGAGGCCAAGGACAGCGGATGTCCACACCGCCACCAAGAGGAAGAGGAAGCAGAAGAGAAGTCTAACTATGTATGAGATGCAGTTCAGGTGGTAAAGCCCCAGGGTCCCTCTCCAGGAGTAAGAAAACAAGGCATGGTACAAGTCCAGCACACAGGAGGATCAGAAGTTCAAAGTTATCTTCTGCCAGCCTGAGATATAGGAGACCCTGATTCAAAGTAAGAGGGGAAAGGGAAAGTGGAAGGGAAGAGAAAGGAAGAGGGGTAGGGAAGTGGTTACATTTATCTAAGTCACAGCTAGCATCGATGGAAGGGGGTGGCCAAGTGGTAAAGCTGGGTCTGTGGCAAATGCAGGACTCTAACAAGAGGTAGGAACAGCAAAGGCTTTATGCTTTCACTGGAGCCAAGTGACTGTGGTACTCAATCAGAAGTTATAGAGGAGTGGCTAAGAACACTAAGATAGGAAGTTTATATCTACAGAGTTAGGCAGCAAGCAAGGAGAAGTGGTTCCCACCTCCTGCCTAGCTACTCAGGAACCCGAGACAGAAGGATCACTTAGTGTCAGCTGTGCCACACAGGAAGGTCCATGACACCTCCAAAACAAAAAGAAATATTTGATTCTCTGTTTTCCACCTGTGGCCTAAACCAATGGTGGATCAATAGTATGAAAGAGCTGAGGGTTGGGACTAGGGACAAGGACACAGAAGGTTAGGAGGAAGAAACTGGGTTAAATGACATCCTTTCCAAGCCATCCCACTCCAGCTTCCAGATAATTCATTTAAAAATATGGACAAGGCAAGCTTGAGTGTGCCAAGTAACATACATTCAGTTGTACTAAATACATCTCAGCATGCTATCACTACTGTTACAGTAATGGTGACCGTAATGTTATGTGTGCCAAGAATAGAAGGCCAGTGCTTTTTAAACTTTTGTGATCCATCCATTAATACTACTGCCAATATTACATAGTTTACACAGGTGTGTGTAAATTACAGGGGATGTGGCCACATGCGTGAGGTGTTTTACACCTAAGTTTAATGCAAGATACCCTAGCCTGGGCCACAACGATGGTTAGTGCACATTACCAAGTACTGTGTGCCCTCTTCTTTTATCTTCAGTTTCCTCACTGCTAAAGGCAAGCCTGCCTTTTCCTTTAGAGCTTTGCTGTAGGAATTCAGTAAGAAGCCGGGCGTGGTGGCACACGCCTTTAATCCCAGCACTCAGGAGGCAGAGGCAGGCGGATTTCTGAGTTCGAGGCCAGCCTGGTCTACAAAGCGAGTTCCAGGACAGCCAGGGCTATACAGAGAAACCCTGTCTCGAAATACCGGAAAAAAAAAAAAAAGGAATTCAGTAAGATACTGTACAAGGTGGTATGTCATTGGCAACAAACGCTCAGTACTGACAGCTGTCTCAGCCATTCCGTCACAGAGCAGGCATCTCCTTCTGTACACCACCTTGTCATAGCGTTTAATTACAACTTGAAGTATGATTTAAAGAAAGGACAAAACGCAGCACAAATCAATATCTTCTGTACATTTTTTTTAAAACGAAAACAAGTTATTAGTTTGATGGTAGCGAGTTCATTATGTTAAAGTGGCCAATCTGAAAGATTTACAAAGTTTCAGAGTTGTCTCAAATTATAGAATTTTTTTTAAGCTGATGTATTGAGTAAAACAGACATTTTGTTCGGTTGGTTTTGAGAAGGGCTCACTATATAGTGCACTTGAACTTGCCAGCCTCCTGGCTCAGCCTTCCAACTCTAGCCCACCCAACACTTTCCCCATTTCCAGAAGCTGTGAAAGTTTCCCCATACAACACAGAGTTGCAATCTTTACAACTAGGGTCCACCATGGTTGGTTGGTTGGTTGGTTGGTTGGTTTTACAAATGCAGTTTTATAACACATCTCTGAAACGCGAACTACTTTCAAGATCTCACAAGGAATCTGTATTTATAAAGTGGCAACATTCCTCCAACAGCCAACTAAAAAGCACTAAATAAAAGTAAGGCAGCCCCGGGGCTGATGGATTTCTATAACTGTCTTCTTGTTATCAATGGGCCCCACAGAGAGGGCTAGGGATGAGGAAATACACAAAATTCAGATGGTTTAAAAGCTCAAAAGGTTAAATAAGATTTTGCTAAGCCCAAAAGCCAATTAACTGAGAATGTTGAGAGCGTTGACATCGACTTTGTGCCAAGCAACAGAGACGTCCACCAAGTGAGGCAGGAAATAAAGAATAAAACCTGTATGACGTGGAAGACCTTTCCTTACAAAGCACAGTAACTGAGTCCCTCAAACAAGGTTTTCACTGTCTCGGTACCATCTGTCCTTCTACAGTACCGTGGGGGGTGGGGGTGGGGGGATGGGGGCATTTAAAAGCTCCAGACTGTACAGAGAAGCAAAACCTAAAATATTTTTGAATCTGGTGGAAGTGACTCAACTGAAGTCAGCTGTGACATTCTTATGATACAGCATTATAGGAGAAAAAAAAGGCTTATCCACTCCAGCCATCACTGTGGCTGACCCACCTCCGCCTGAGGAACAGAGCTGTTTTCTCCTATCCGACTGCCAAGTGACACTTGTCAGTCACAATGAACTGGACAACAGCCAGCAGCAAGACCACAGAATCCCAAGATGCCCGTGCCAAGCTGCACTCTGTGCTCTGGGTGCAAATCCTAACACTCCGTTTGTCTGGTGAGATATGAAGTAGCTATTGGGAAACACACTCGAGTCTGGCACAAATCACAGCCTCGTGGTCGACGGGCAGCTTTGGTGCTCTCCATTCCAACAGCCCTACCATCTCACAAAATCCAGGGGTCTCTTCCTTCACCCATCAATGGTTTTAATAATTCTCATTGTTAAACGTATAGTAGGAATTTAAACGCTGCCCCTCCCCATTTGGGGAGCAGTTACATGAGAAATGTGCACAGAGAGCCTCTGAGCCTCCGATCTAAAGCTCTGGAGCTGCAGATTAAGAGGCACTCTTGACTTGGAAGTTCTAACTACATGGCGCCAGGGGCCAAAGACCTGCACTAAAATCAGACTCCAGTGCGAGTTCTTTTTGACAACCTTTCTTCTGGAAAATGAGGTATATGGTGGCTCTTTTCTAGATTAGGTCTGAAGAGATTTCATCAAGGAAACACACCTAGAACCCACCCAGGATAGGGCTGGACAAGACACGGAACTGGAATTTGCTAGCCTGCAGCTCCAATTGAAGACATGAAGGCTCATTCACCTCCTCAGGGTCACTGCATCTAAGGAACTTCCCTACACCCAACTAAAGAGCTCATCGGTTACTGATGACAAAACCAAAACCAAATACTCTAATCCACGGCATCCTACTTGCTAATTTTCAAGGTTTTAATGGTTTATAAGTATTTTTAAAGTTCAACACTACTGCATCACTTCTTAGAATACATTAAAACTAACTCCTATATCATAATGTACAGGTCTAGAATATGTAAGGAGACAGTTCTAAAATGCTTATACATCCATGTAAATCTGAGCACTTTATAAGGAGAATAACATATATGTGTGTATGTACATATACATACATATACATGTTCACATACATACATATATGCACACATACATATATCAATATCATGAACTGGTAAAACGGCAAAAAACTTGTAACATGGTGACACAAAAGTCACACCACAGGAGTGTACATATTCCTGGAACAGGAGGCTCTGACCTGGAGTTAGACACAGAAATATGTTTGTCACAAATACCAGTTGTTGCCAGTGGGATTTCAGCAAGACAATCATATAGCTGACTCATGGGACCAATTACAAAAGAGCAGTAATCTTTCCTGTGGCATTAAAACAATATAGTGTGCTTTCACCACCAATTAACAAATGTTAAGAAGTCAGAAGTGTACCACTGATGGTTTTATTGCCAAATCAATAGCCAGAGCCCCCACCCTCCCACCCATCTCCACGTGCATTCCTTGCCAGATTCCCAGGGGCCAGAACCTCTTATAATGTTTCACTAAATTCAACCAAAACAGGTTTCTCAAACTGCTTGGGCATTTACTAAAAACTATATTATTTTCTAATGACATAATAATAATAATAATCAGCTGTCTAGTATTTCTCAATGTTAGTGGTCTTGTTTAAATGAACTGTTGGCCTTGCTTAAGATTTTTAGAAATCACAGAAAATCGGAAGAACGAGTGAGCTGTAGCTCACCCTCCCTTCCTCCCTCCCTCCCTCCTCTGAGCAGAGGATCTCTCTACCCTCTAAAACACTGCTTCCCCTGGAGAAGAGCAACACTCCATGGAAAAGAACTCCCTGCCTGCTCCCCACATCGCCTGCCCCCCAGCCGGGCAGCCCATGATGCCGGCAGCGCCTGAGTACTTACAGACTGCTTCTCCTGCTGGCCCAGAACTCCATGGTTAGCAGGCGCGGCCAGCGGTTTCATAATGAAGAAACATATGCTGAACTGAATTTACACATCATGTACCAACCTCTCACGACGGCAAGTCACCCTCTACAGCATGAAATTAAAAGAAAAAGAGGGGAGGAAAAAAAAAAAGAGGGAGGAGGGAAAACCAGGCTGCAGCTTAAAGTGTCACTACTGGTGAGCCTAAAAACCCTTCACACTTGTAGACAGAAAGGGAATCTGAATGACAGAGAGAGCTCGGCTCCATTTTTATCACACTGAAACTCTAACCCTCGGAGGCTCAGACAAGGCTGAGGGAACCTCACCCAGCCTTCAGGCTTCTGAGAGAACGAGATCATTTCTGAGGCTGAAGAACAAGAGGCAAAAGAAAAGGGGGAAAAAAAAGCTAAAATGGCTGACTGCACACAGACTCCCCTCCAAAAGGCTTAATACAGAATTATATTAGCCAGGGTGGTGAAAAGCTAGTCTCTAGCATTCAGCCAAGCATTGTTAACACTCTTGTTTCATTTGCAATCACACATACAGACCCCTCCAACCAAGGAAAAAAAAAAGAGAGGAAGAGAAAAAAAAAAAAAATCAGGGCAGAGCGTGTGAATCAGGACCTCCTCCCAGGCTGCTAATGATGCTGACAGTGGTGACCGGTGATCTCTGTCCCACTCCACTAACCAAGTTTACACAATTAATCTCAGCAGTATGACACTGATGGACATTTAATTTAATGATGTCTGTCTCTCACACTCAACACAAGCATGCCTGCTAGCCGGAGTCACTGACAGAAACACGGAACATGCACACACACATGCACACACACACACAATCTCAAGAATCATGAGTCTGAATGCAATACACCGATATAATTACATTATTGTGCTTACTTTGGAGGACCATGGCTGCAGGCAGTTGGCATAGCAACGCACAAGGAAAGCCATTTCCTGGGTAGAGAAAGCTTCCTTTTCTAAATAAAAAAAAATCCCTCTTAGGAAACAAACGGCATTGCTGCTTCCCGCAGAAAGCAAGACACTGTAGTCTGTCTCTTAACCTGCAAGCCTCACACTCGATGTGGTTCTAGTGATGTAAGTGGGTTTCTCTCTCTCCCTCCCTCTCCCCATATACGCTGAAATATTCAGCTCAAATGGTACACACGTTCCTTAAGGCTCGCCCCCTCCTCTACTTAACCATTTCACTCATTAAGGTAGCGATGGACAATTCAGATAAAGTAACAAGCTCTTGCCTGTATTATATCAGCGGCTGTAGGTTAAGCAAGTCTCAGAGGGATGGAATCCATTGATTGCTGACTCCAAATAATATCACTGAAGACAGTGTGGGAAAACGGAGCAAGGACTTACTTGAACAGCTTTGAACTAAAATATGAATTTTATTTTTACCAAGGTGGGGAGAAAGGAATCAATGTGACCTCTGCCCCACCCTCAAGTACTATTGTACCATAGTAAATAAGACTGTCTTAAAATTTATAAAATGCTGGCTTAGCAAGCTTTGTTAAATTTAGAAGATGAAATCACACACTCACACACACACACACACACACACACACACACACACACACACACACGCATGCACACACAGATGCACATATGGTCGTGTCAATAATATTATAATAAACCACCTGGGTTGTTTTTTTGTTTTTTGGTTTTTTTTAAACAAACCAAACTTCTAGAGGTGGAACTGAAATTAATGAAGAAATGTTATTCTCCCACGGTCTTAATTTCACTTACGCACACAGCTTTACCTGGGAGGCTGCACTACAGCTAACGAGGAATAAAGACACCTCCATCAGCTCTCACAGCCAGCTATACTTTTGAACGGAAGAGAGGACAGAAAGCAGTTATGGAAAACATGTCATCTCTTACAGTGGCCTTTGGCACTGTCAGGGATTCCTACTGGGTCTCTTGTCTATCTGAAGACTGCATCCATCCTCTTC
Organism: Mus minutoides; assembly: GCA_902729485.2. Lineage (NCBI taxonomy): Eukaryota > Metazoa > Chordata > Mammalia > Rodentia > Muridae > Mus > Mus minutoides. The sequence goes on from LR749983.1 coordinate 207,056, forward strand.
TCTCTTCACCTCCGTAACAAAAGGCAATTACTCTTTCCAATCGTGATGGGAGATTCTTCTCCCTGCCTCCCACCCACTTCTTACACTTCTTACATTACTCATTACCTAATCGCCACAGATTTGAACATACTGCTCCCAACCAAAGATCTGCCCTGTCAACTTTTAAACAGCCGGGCCTCTCCTACCTCAAAGGCAAAATTAAACTAGATTCCTCTTTAGACACAGTTTCCTATGTCTACAGACTTAGTCTCTTCCCACACTTCACAACCAAATTTTGCAAGAATTCCTCATTTCAGACTTTCCCTGTTATTCCATCCTGTATGTTATGCAGATAAGAGGCCACTTGGATCTGGTACAGGGTTATACATGTTTGAGGCATGTTCAACACCCGTTCCTCCTGATATCCATCCCACTGTTTCTAGTTTTTCTTCAGCTAAGTTTCTCTTTATCTCTGCAGCTATCACCTCCTTCCAGGAATTATTATTTGGCCTTTAACCACCCCTCTAAAAAAAAAACCCAACAGTCTGGATTCATTGTGTACACTACACATCCAACCCACTTGCCATATTCATTTCTAAGCCCTTTGAAACCAAAGCCTCCACATTTCACACCTATCTTCCATCTTCTATATTCCTAATATGTGCCATTTTACCAAACCAAAAGAGAGGGGAAAACAAAACAAACAAACAAAACAAACCCCTATCATCCTGACTTCCAAGATTGACGCACTCTGGGCTGGTGAGGCAGCTTAGTAGGATTCTTACTACGAAGTCTGACAGCCTGAGTCTGACCCATACACACACAGTAGGAGAACAACTCGTCCTCACACCTCCATCTGTGAGCTATGGCACAAGCATGGAAATACACAGGTAAGCACTCTGTGAAAAAATTTACACGCTCATACCATGCTCATACCATGCTCACACTCACCCTAGACCTCCTGGGTTTCTCTTGCTCCCTGGATAGGCATGGAGGCCTTTGTAGATTATCTCATCCACCTAAACTCTCCTTCTGCTTCTCACTCCACTTCAAAATACATATGGGTCCGATGTCCTCCCAGGGTTATCACAACCCAGTTCATCTTACTACAGCTGTGATTTTACAGTTTGTCAGGGTACTATTTAAGCAGCTCCACCGCTTCTCCATACACACTCTAAGTCCGTGGTGGCTGCTACCATGTCTGTCATGGATGACTGTACTCAAGCAATGTGTACAACATGCTTGCCCACAAGTGTGCTGAACGGATGCATCAAATTTTTATTGAGTGGGAATAGACACTGGCAAGACCGTTATTTTATCCTTCAGACCGCATTCTGTTGAAATTTCAAACAGTGTTCTGAAACAGATATAATTCAAAAGCCAATGGCACCAAAAGCAAGTAATTCAACCAAAGTCAACACATAAATGCACAAATTGAGCGGTATCTACCACATCCAACAGGATGTGAAGGCAGAGGCCTTCAAAGGGAGTGCACACTATAGCAGAGTCAATCTAGAAGAGAGTGGGGCTAAGTGGAATAAGCCAGTTATGAACAAACAAATGCTGGGAGCCACTAAACTCTGGGTTTCTAAGCTAGCCGGGCTTTAGGGACAGCCAGGACAGGTGTTTGCTAGATGGTGTGTGTGTGTGTGTGTGTGTGTGTGTGTGTGTGTGTGTGTGTGTGTGTGTGTGTGTGTGTGTGTGTGTGTGTGTGTGTGTGTGTGTGTGTGTGTGTGTGTGTGTGTGTGTGTGTGTGAGTGTGTGTGTGTGTGTGTGTGTGTGTGTGTGTGTGTGTGTTTGGAGGGGGTGATTAGTTATTGATTAGTCTGAGTGACTTTGGAAGATGAAAAGGTTCTGAAGGTGGATGGTGACAATAACACTAGGAATTACTGAACTGTATACTTAGTGGTAAACTGAATTGTCACATACATTTATCACAATATAGAAGTGATTGACTCAAGGCCTAAACCATCAAACTCCACATCTGTCATCTAACCCACATCCCTTTACATCTACATGCCAACAATCCTTCCAACTTCAGGAGCCTCATATTGATGGTGTCTTGCCCTCTAATAGCAAGGTTTCCCACTTACTGCTGCCTCTCTCTGGAAATAGGTGTCATTTCTCTCAAGAAGGAAACTAACCTAATCAGGAAACCTGAGAGATGAAGTAAGAAAATCACACATCCTCAGGCATGGAAGCTTCTCTGTACTGAGGCTTGGCATGACAGCTTCAGGGTCTGGCTTCATGCCCACAACACTCATACCTTAAGACTCAGTACTGACAACTTGGAAGTTTATCAGCCACACTTTCTTACACGTTGACACAATTATGTCAGGTATGAATTGTGGAATAAAATGAACCAAACATTAGAAGAATCCTATAGTACAAGTTTATATGAGCAGAGATAAACTATGTGGCCTAGAAGTGAGAAGCCCTGACCTGTGTTCTATTTACCTCATCTCTTAGACATCTACACTAACAACATTAAACAGATAGAGAAAAACAAAACAAAACAAACCCCTTCTGCTGTGTGAGGAAGTGAAAACTTTTAAATTCTAGTTACAATGTTAAAAAAGTAGAATACCTAGTTCATGAACCTCCCTAATGTAAAGGATTCCCGGCTAAATGAAATTCGGTTGAATTCCTTCATGCTTTTTCCTTCTACTACATTTACTATATCTATTACTATGACATTGAGGAAAATAGTATGTTCTTCTTATCAGTATTTATTACTCATATTTAGAACTTACTTGGTTCTTAATATTAACCATGGCTCACAATAAGCTTCCCAAACAGTTAAGCCCAAGAGATACAAGAAAATTATCTTTTGTTAGAAGAGGTCTATAAGACACAAAGTTAGAAGGCTACAAGGCTAAAGAAGTCTAGTTTTCAAATACCACTATGACTGAGTAGTATGCATTGACTCATCCTCTCTTCTCCTCACAAGAAAGGGAAAATTACAGAAGTTGGGGATTTGACAATGAAAAGGGGAGAAAGAAGTTATTCTTTGAAAACTGAAAAAAAATCAGAAACTTTGTAAATCTGATTTCTAATATTTTATGGTTCCCCCCAAACAAGTGACATTTAAAAATACTCTGGTCTGAAGTGGAGGAGATGGCGCAGTGGGTAAGAGGACTCGCTATGAAAGCTTGAGGACATGAGTCTAAATTCCCAGCACAGCTTTGCCTGGAACCCCAGTTCTTAGAGTAGAGACCGGGTAATCCCAGGCAACCAGGTGGCTGCTCAGCCTTATGGAAAATGGGACGTTTCAGCATCAATACTTTCTAGAGACATTTTAATCCAGCAACATGGCTGCTCTGTCAAGGGATCTCATCCAAAGACCTCCTAGGCCTGTATGAGCTGGCTGGAATACAAACACACCTTTAATCCCTAATAATGAAGATGAAGTTAATTTGTAGAGTAGGAAGCAGCCATGTTTAAAAGTGTGACATCTAATTGAGGGGCAGACAAAGTGATGAATCAGAAAAAGATCTGACAGAATGAGTCAGATATGCCCAACTCTCACAAGGACAGGAAGAGAGGCTACCATTTTTTTTTAAGATTTTATTTATTTGTTTTATGTATATGAGTACACCATTGCTCTCTTCAGACATACCAGAAAAGGGTATCAGACCCCACTACAGATGGTTGTGAGCCATCTTGTGGTTGCCAGGAATTGAACTCAGGACCTCTGGAAGAGCAGTCAGTGCTCTTAAACACTGAGCCATCTTAACTTAAGAGGTTCAGAGAGAATTCAGTTTGGGCCGGTTTGGTGCAGTTCAGTTCAATGCACTCGAGTTCCTGCAGTTCTGTTCAGTTCTAGTCAGTTTGTACACTAAGTGCACTCAGTGCCGTTCAGTTCATGGAATTCAGAGGCAGCAGTATTTCCAAGCAGAGCAATCTAATCAGTAGTCAAGGGAACCAATTTTGAATCAGTCAGGTTTGGGAGGAGTTTGAGCCAGAACAACTCGGTTGAACCAACCAAGAGCTAGAAAGGGGAGGTTAATTCAACAGTAAGTCTCAGAGGCTGAAATGTCTAGGCCTAGAGTAGTGGGCTTGTCTGTAGTACTTATTTATAGCCTAGGTCAGTAGATGGAGGCTGGAAGCTGAAGCCTTCAAGGCCTGGGCTTGCAGAAGATTAGATTATACAGAGGCTAGAAGCTTCCAGGCCTAGGCCTAGCGATAGTTAGACAGAAATGCTCTGGGTTTAGCCCAAGTCATTTACTCACAAAGCTTGGGCATGGCTCTCATTTCTTCTCATCCCTTTTCTGAGAAAATAAAGTACCATTTACAAATACTTAAGAGCACTTACAGAGGATACAGATTCCGTTCCCAGCATCAGAGGACTCATAACCACTCCTAACTCCAGTTCCAGGAGACCTCTTTTGCCTCCACAAACACTTATACTCACATTGCACACATAAACTAATGCAGGCAGGCACACACAGGAATCCTCAAACTTTCTTCACCACCCCACCCCCCAAAAAACCTAAAACTTTCGAAGAGGAAAAGTTGATTTGGTGGTGGAGGGTAGTACTGGAGACTGGACCTGGCCCTTTGCACATGCTATGCACACAATCTACCCCTGAGATACATTTGAGGCCTGTTTTTACTTTTATTTTAAGATATGGTTTCACATTTTACTATGTTTTTGTTTTATTTCTGGATCAATCTTAATGATTTAAAAATAAAAATGTCAGACCCTAACAGATCTGTTTTACAAATGGTAAGTTTCTGTGTACAACTTTTCTAAGTGTACAAATAAAAAGAAGAGGAGGAGGAGGAGGAGGGAGGGAGGGAGGGAAGGAAGGAAGGAAGGAAGGAAGGAAGGAAGGAAGGAAGGAAGGAAGGAAGGAGAGAGATATGGTTTTAAGTTCTCCAGGATGAACTTGAACTTGCTCTGTAATTCAGGGTAAACCTTGAATTTGTGATCCTCCTGCCTTAGATTCCCAAGTAATTGAGATTACAGAGATGAACCAACAGATCTCCTCTGATAAACATTTTCACGTGATCTATTTCATCCTTGAATATACTTCAGACTAGTCCTTCACATATCCCACTGGAAGTGCTCACAGAGTTAATCTATAAAATGGTGATTCCAATTCATTATTAAAAATAACTTAATTATGATATAAAATACAAAAGAAGTAGGCACACTGCCTGACACCTAAAAAAATGTTAACTACATATCTCAGTTGAATCTAAATTAAATGCAGGTTTTAAAACTCCTGGAGGCTGTGTTAGAATTATCTAGTGGAGTACACATCAAGATGGTCCAATACTCAAGAGACATACTCTGAAAGAATCTTTACTTTGGGTGGTTTCTCTCTTCAATAAATAAAACTTCCTGACAACAAACGATTTATGCTGCGTGTGACTCATGATTAAGAAATGAGTGTAGTAACCAATGTGTAATTACCAGGTTCCACATTCATACACAGCACTGAAAAGAAAAAGGTTAAAAGACGACAAGGTGTGGAGCAGCAGAGAAACAGGAACAAAGCCTGTGAGTCACCAGAGATTGCGACACTGGACTTTCAGAAAGGCACTCATTTGAAAAGTGAGCAGACTCTAATAGCAGATTGAATAGGGCTTACTTCATTTCCTTGAACCTATTTTAAGAAAAGGCCAAACCTCAACCTTGCAGTGTTCAAGGATTCAGAGGTGGAGTCCTTTAGCGCTGACTGAAAAATGCCTGGGTGCCTCTTCTCAAGCAAAGCTTTCACACCGCACTTCCTGTTATAGTTCATAAAGCAACACTCCAAACACAGAGAACTATACCTTCACTGCTAATGTGCTATAATGTAGTCCTCTGTGACTAATTCATTTGCATGAAGACAATGGGCTGCTAATGCTTCCTCACTTATTTGACAAAAACAGGAAATACTGCATTATGAACTATAGAATAGGTTAGCTGAGGTCCATCGGAGGATTTTATTTCTGATAACAATCCTAGAACTTGATACATTGTAGTTCTTGAAATAAAGCATAAACACCCAAATGATTCCACTTAATGTTTTAAAACTAAAGTGTGAAGTTACTCTAGCCTTTAACATGAGGAAACAGACATAAATGGCTTGGTAACTATAAATAGAACTCATTTACTCTTTAATAACATTAGGGGACTTATACTGTAATAGGTAAAGAGTATAAAGAAACCCAAATTTCACACAGATGAACATAAAGATATGCGTGTAGAGAAGGAAAGAGTTAGGGAGGCAGACAGGGGTTCTCTAAAACTGAGCTAGCCAGAAAGTTCTGCATGTGTCAAGCGTGAGTCCCGGGAACCTACTCTAATTTCAGGTTATATCATCAGATATATGGAAGGCAGGATGTTCTGCTGTGATCTGTGTTGAAGGGCTGTGTAATGACAGCAACCCAAACTATCTATCCCATCCAGGGAGAGACAGGCTGTAAATGTTGTGTTCTAGTGGCAGAAAACACAATAGGCTATTTAGGAAAACCATAAGAAGCTGAGTAGGTTTACGAAAGAGAATGCACTTACAGAAGGCTCTGCTCAGTGGCTATATTAAAACAGGATGTGATTATTAACCAGAGTTAGCTTTGAGTTAGGGGTAGGGCGTGTGTCTACTTCTCTCAGCTCTAGGACCCCATCTTGTGCACACCCATGAAGCCCTGAACATGTCGCCTAAGTCTCTGTGAACTCTGTGCCTCCATTGTCTGTGTTTAGAGGTTCCTCTGTGTCCTCCAACCCCTCTGGCCACATACCCAGCTGTAGAGGCCAACAAAAAATGAATTCAGTGGCATCTCTAGAGGTTCTTTCATGTATCTAATGAAATGATCATACAGTTTTGTCTTCCAGTGTGTTTATATGGTGGATTACATTTATCAGTTTACGTATGTTTAACCATCCCTGCATCTCTGGGTTGAAATCTACTTTGTTATAGTAGATTATCATTGTGACATGTTTTTGAATTTGGTTTGCAAGTATTTTGCTGAGTATTTTTGTATCTATGTTCATAAGGGAAATGGGTCTGTAATTTTCATTCTTTGTTGGGTCTTTATGTGGTTTGGGAATCAGTATCTGTAGTCTCATAAAATGAATTTGGCATTGTTCCTTCTGTTTCTATTTTATCAGACCTCTTTGAAGGTCTGATAAAATTCTACACTAAAATCATCTGGCATTGGGCTGTTTGTTTAATTGTTTGGCAATGTTTAATAGCTGCTTCTATTCCACTAGGCATTATAGTTTAAACTGCTTATGTAATCTTGACTTAACTTTTAGGTTTCCCAATCTGGAAGAGTACAGTTCTATCCTTATGTCTCTCTGGCTCTCCTCTGTGGCTTCTCTTGTCCCACGCTGTCTAACTTTGTTCATTTGGATATTCTCCCTCAACCTTTTACTTAATTTTGATAAGGGTTTGTCAATCTTAGTGATTTTTCTCATAGAAACAAGTCTTTGTTTAATCGATTCTTTGTATTGATTTTTCTTGTTGTTGTCGGTTTCTATTTTAGTGATTTCAGCCCTAATTTTCATTATTTCTTGTTGTTCTGCTTCTTTTGGATATGATTTCTTCTTTTTGCTCTAGAGCGTTCAGGAGCGCTATTAAGTTACTAGTATAAGATTGCTACAATTTTTTTTTTTTTATGTAGACACTTAATGCCAATGAACTTGCCTCATAGAACTGTCTTCATTGTGTTCTGTAAGTTTTGGTATGTTGTATATTCATTTGCATTCAATTCTAGAAAGTGTTTAATTTCTTTTTAAATTTCTGTCTAGACCCATATTTCATTCAGTTCAGTTTCCATGAGTTCGTAAGCTTTCTGTTGTTGTTGTTGTTGTTGTTATCTAGTATTAATCTGTAGTGCTCAGACAGGATGTAGAATGTTATTTCAATTTTCTTATATTTGTTGAAACATGCTTTGTGTCTGAGTATGTGGTCAGTTTTTGAAAAGTTCCATGAGCTGCTGAAAAGAGAGCATATTCTTTTGTGTTTGGGTGTAATGTTCTGTGAATATCTACTTAGGTCCATTTGACTTAAGACATCATTTAACTCCAGCATTTCTCTGTTTAGTTTTTGTCTGGATGGCCTGTCTGTTGGTGACAATGGGGTACTGAAGTCTCCCACTATCAGTGTGTGAGGGGCAGTATGTAATTTTAGCTGTAGTAGTGTTTCTTTTTTGAACTTGGGTGCCCTGTATAAGAACTAGAATGTTCTCTAGGTGAATTTTTCCTTTGATATGTAGTGCCCTCCCCAATCCCCTCTAGTCAGTTTTGGTCTGAACTCTATTTTGTCAGATATAGAAATAGCTATACCAGTTTGCTTCTTAGGTCCATTTGCTTAGAAGGTCTTTCCAACCTTTTTCTGAGGTGATACCTATCCTTGATTTTAAGGTATGTGTCTTAGAAAAAGCCACAAGGTGGATTTTATTGTTTTCAAATGGATTTTCCTGATTTCAAATCCATTCTGGTAGTCTCTCTCTTTTTTATTGGGGAACTGAGACAATTGATGTTGAGAGATACGAACAAACAGTATTTGTTGACTCCTGTAATTTTCCTGCTATGAGGTATATAAGTTTCCCTTCTTTGAATTTGCTGACCTAGGATTAGTCTTTGGTTTTATCATGGGTTCTATTATTCTCTCCAACTATGATGATTCATAGCTTTGCTAGGTATAGTTGTTGGAGTTGGTATCTGCAGTATCTTAGAGTCTGTAGAACATCTGTTCAGGCCTTGGGGAGTCTCTATTAAGAAATCACGTATTACTCCAATAGGTGTGCCTGTATATGTTAATTGGTCTTTTCCCCTTGCAGCTTTTAATATTCTTTCTTTGTTCTGTAGGTTTAGTGCTTCGATTATTATGTGCCGATAGGATGTTTTTTTCTGGTCCAGTCTACTTGGTGCTCTGTATGCTTCTTATACTTTCATAAGAATCTCCATCTTTATGTTAGGGAAACTTTCTTCTGTGATTTTTTAAAAAATATTTTCTGTGCCTTTGTCCTTGGTTTCTTCTCCTTTCTCTATTCCTATTATTCTTAGAGCAAGTATTCCAGATTTCCTGGATGTTTTATAGCAAGTTTTTTTTTCCTATTTAACATCTGATGTATCCATTTCTTCCACCATCTCTTCAATGCCTGAGATTCTCTTTTCCATCTCTTGCATTCTATTCGTAAGGCTTGCCCTTGAGGTTCCTGTTCCAATTCCCTAATTTTCATTTCCAGATTTCCCTCAGCTTGGGTTTTCTTTGTTGATTCTATTACCAACTTTCAGTCCTTGAGCTGTTTTATTCAATTCCTTCTACTGTTTATGTTTTCATAGATGTAAGGGATTTTATTCATTTCCTCTCTAAGGATTGCTATCATATTCATAAAGGCTATTTTAAGGTCTTTTTCTTATGTTTCAGTTATGTTGCAACACTCAGGGCCTGCTGTGGTAGGGTTGCTAAGCTCTAGTGGAGACATATTATCCTGGCTGTTACTGACTGTATTTTTATGTCAGTATCTGGACATCTGGGACTGGTGCTGGTTTCTAGTTTTGTCTTTGTTGAGTGCGTATTTTGTCCTTTGGTTTCTGTTGTCCTCTCTGTTCTTAGCAGAGTGTGGTGGCTGTGTGTTGCCTGGTAGGAAACTCTTCCTGCATTCTGATAGGTGTGGCCACTGGAGTTTCCCTGGGCAATAAGTGTTTCTGGGTCTTGGGAGCTGACACTTAGGAATAGGGTTGGGCTGTTGGAGTGGGGCTGAGAGGGTACAGAGCGGGGAGGAAAGCAGGATGTTTGTTTCCACTGGGATCTGCTTAGTGGGTTCCCTAGAAACGGAGCACGGAGTGAGGGGAGGCCACAGCAGAAGGTCTGCTACAGAGCTGACGATGAGTCTGGCAGATTGAACTTTGGAGAGATGGAGGGCGAGGTAAAGATCTCTAGTTAGCCTACTAGTTCTCCCAGTCAGAGTGGACCTGGGGTTCCTAGTGAGTGACTGCTGGAATTGGGGGCTGGGATAAAGCAATGAGTTGGAGATGGGGAGAGTAGGGGAAGGGAGGCTGCAGCCAGTCTTTGGTTGCTGAGCTAATGCTGGAACTGGGAGGGCTGGATTTGGAAAGAGAGGTGAAGACCTGCTGTGGACCTACCTGGTTCCCTGGCACAGCGCACTGTGGGTTGCCAGGAAGTTTTCAAAAATTACAATACTGTAGCATTCTGTAATCACCTTTCTGTGTTAGAACATACTTTCTTCATGTACCTTATAGTCTTCAAACTGAAGAATGCATTACAATGGGCTCCACACAGATGAAGATATGAGAATAGCACACATCAGTAATGTATTACTTTTCCTATTTTTTTGTTTTATAAAGTAGTTATTATGTCTTTTAAAATAACACTTAAAATAAATGGCCTGTTACCCTTTAAGCATTGTTTTTATATTTTATTTTATTTTATTTTATTTTATTTTATTTTATTTTATTTGTGTGGGTGTGTTGACTGCAGGTATGTACATGTACTGGATGCATGCAGTGCCTAGGTTGGTCAAGAAGCCATTTGATCCCCCTGGAACTATGAATAGCTGTGAGGTGCTATGTAAGTGCTGGGAATTGAACCTGAGCCCTCTTAGCTACTGAGGCATGTCTCCAGCCCCCTTACCACCATTTTTAACTGATGAGTGAACATGGACTCTAAGTGTTCTTTTTTTGTTTTTTTTTTTTGGAATTTTTTTTTCCAAACAGAAATCCTTTATATAACCTTGGCTGTACTGGAACTCACTGTGTAGACCATACTGAGAGCTTTTGACTTAATGGTATAAGTACCTAGAATGAAAACAATTTAAGGAGGTCTACAGTCAGACAATAGCCAGCCTCTTGGCTCCTTAAAACAATCCACAGTTGCCAGCTGCTATTGATATCCGTGTTATAATGTGATAGACTCAGAAGAACCCTGACTGACAATTAATCCTGCTGAAAGGTTAGGGCTCTTCTGCTCTAATCAAAGGTGGTATATGCTAAGTGTCCGGTCAAAGTTCACTGCAAAGAAAAACAAACTGAAGCTCTCAAGTGCACCTCAATTTACTAAAGCCAACCTCAAGAACGGGAAGGTCAAGGCTACTCTGCCCATCCCATTCTGCTGGGGGCTACTTACTGCATAAAGTAACAAATGGCAAATCACCCTTTGTCTAAAACCTTCCCTTGGTATTCCCCAAAGTTCTGATGATTTCCAGAACCTCTGTAAAGGTCTAGTTTCAAACTTCTTATGGTAAGTACAAACAAGTATAACCAGGGAAAGGGAAATGTTGCCCTTTGAGGTCTGCCTATTCTTCAGCACTCAAAGGCCTTCTGGACTGGTCTGAAGCTAACTTGCTGACCACTGCTGTCCTGTTCCCTTCTACACCCTCCGAATCACCCCTCCTTATTCAAACCAGCAACTCCCATTTCAGGGCCACTTGATCTTTAGTTCTACTTTAGGAAACATCACGCCCACCTGTCCTCCAGCTGAGCACATACAATCCACACCGAACTGCGTTAACATAAATGACTGCCCACCCCTTTACCATTCTCCCCCCAAATCCCTATATTTTTAGTCTATGAGAAACGTTATGATCAAAGAACATATAAAAAATGTGTAAGTTCATATCAGTTCAAAAATCCACTACCGACTTAATATTACCAAGATGTCTGCTTAAAAACCATTAAGATGGTAAATGTAATGTTACATGCTGTTTGTGTTTGTTTTAACCAAGAAAAGACCATTGGAAAAAACTTCAGATGAATGCATTATATAGAACATTCCACTCAATAAAGTTATTAAAAATAATGTATTGGAAGCTTGCTCCTAATCAGTTAAAAACACATAGATATAACTGACTGTCACTTGGCCGGGCATGGTGGCGCACGCTTTTAATCCCAGCACTCGGGAGGCAGAGGCAGGCGGATTTCTGAGTTCGAGGCCAGCCTGGTCTACAAAGTGAGTTCCAGGACGGCCAGGGCTATACAGAGAAACCCTGTCTCGGAAAGAAAAAAAAAAAAAGGATTTTTTTATATATACAGTGATACATATTTATATACATATTCATTACACTGGTATGCAGATCACTTAATGTTTTAAAATCATGCTTATATAAATAACTAAACCATTTCCTTTCACAAATGCCTTAAAATCTAGCATGTGCACATTACATTAGATGCTAGCACGTCACCCAGAGGGTAACAATATCATCACTGACGATCGCTGCTGTTTTAACACTGGATTTCAATCTCAGAACATTTCTAATTACTCACTATTGTGCATAGTTAAAACAGACTGTTTGCAATGGATAACCATTCTTACAAGACCCATTCAGCACTGATTAAAGATTAAAAAAAAATTGGTATGTCCAAGGAGAAGAGCTTGTAAACCTCATGCTAGAAACAGGGCAGGGGTGGAGGGGCACATGAGGGAAGCTGAAGCTGGCAGAGAGGAAAGGGATCTTTGCTGTTACAACATAAAGCAAAATTTCAGTTAACTGTATTTAAAACACATACAGGCAGAGAGAGGAGGGGAAGGGAGGGGAGAGAGAGAGAGAGAGAGAGAGAGAGAGAGAGAGAGAGCGCAAAACACACTACCCATGGTCACAGTCAGAAGCAGGACAAAGTGGCACTGATCTTTTTGACAGACAAATTGCTTGAAATATTGCATGACTTGCTACACAGCACTGTTATTACTTTCAACTGAAAGATAGGTCCAATTATGACATCAATACAAGCTCTCTTTCAGATTGGAATGAAAGAACAGTAAATCCCAGTGGACACCGGAGTTCTCTAGCAGAGATGATGTAATATACAAAAATAGACATCCTCCGGCAGAAGCTGAAACTTGGGTAAACAGCACACTGCATGCTATTCTCAACTGCCTTGCATGAATTTGCAATGCATGCTGTTAATAGCGTGAAAGAAATCGTTTTACGCTTTAAATTGTCTCATGATTTACATTTCAATGTGTACCTATGCTCTATAAGTTTAATTTCTTAATCCATACTAATGAAATTAAAGTAAGACCTGATTATAACTGCAAAAAGAGAAAAGGTCCCTCCCTAAAGCAAGGAGAGCCACAGAGACGCTGCAGCTCGAAGAGGCTGCAGTTTGCCAGAAATTGCAGCAAAAGGTTCAGTAGCATTTTCTCCACCTATTGTTTGGAGACCTTGCTGTCAGAACGTTCCTGAAGGATTACAATGCAGCATCATCTGGGTGAAGAGGAGCCAGTTAACCTACTGACAAGGAGTATGCAAAGGATACTTTCTACACTCTCAAAAAAAACGCTAGTGAAATCCAAAGCATCCATCCACAAGCACGAATTATCCAGCCACCTTGACAGGGTGTGGCTGTCACTACCCTTCCTCCCACACCCTTTCTCTCAGTATCAGCCCAGCTTTCACGTTTTTTATTGAGCGTTCCTGCACTAAAGGATAATATGCTTTGGCCTGGGGATGTGGTCAGTTTGTGGAATGCTTGCTGAGCATAAATGATACCCTGGATGTGAGCCCTAGTGCAGCAGAAACTGGGCATGGCGGCACATTCCAGGGATGGCAGGGTTTGGGAACTGAAGGAAGAAGGATCAGAGTTGAAGGAGATCTACAACCGCAGTTGTTACAAACCACTCTGGGCGAGAAACGCTTGACTAAACAAAGCCCCAAACAAACAAAAGACAAAGCCTTCTGTCTTTTTGCAAACTAATCTACCTCAAACTATGGCTGGAGCATTTTCACTTATATATGACAAACATAATACATACATACATACATACATACATACATACATACATGTGGAGCATTTTCACTTATATATGACAAACATAATACATACATACATACATACAAACATACATACGGAGCATTTTCACTTATATATGACAAACATAATACATACATACATACACACACACACACACATACATACGGAGCATTTTCACTTATATATGGTGGATATATATATATACACGCATACATATAATATATATACATGTATGTATATACACACATACATACAGACACACACACACAGAGACACACACACATGCAGTTATATAGGTACTGCCTACTAAAAATTACTGGTCAGAAAGCACTATCATCAGGTAAGCCAATTTAAAATGAATGAATGATACTTTAAAGTTTTATTCTTGTCACCTACCGATTTTCTTTTTTCAAGATTTATGTGTATCACTGTTTTGCTTGTGAGTATGTCTATGCACATGTGTGCCTGGTGCCCACAGAGGACAGAAGAGGGTCTGAGATCCCTTGGAACTGGAGTAGTAGGTAGCTGTGAGCTGTCTCTCATGTGGTTGCTGGGAGACAAAACTAGGGGCTCTGCAGGTGATGTTCCTCACCACTGAGCTCTCTCCCTAGACCCTATCTCTACTTTCTTCCACTTGAAACCTGACCCTTAGTTCTTATCTCAGCTGTCAAGTTCAAATGCTGTTGCTACTTCTAGAGCTTAAGGAAGACCTAAGGCCATCCCTATTCCACCTCGGAGCAGATAAATTTATCAAAATGTGACCTCTGGGAAGGGCTGGTGCTTGCCTTTAATTAATCCCAGTACTCAGCAGGCAGGGGCAGGGGTGGATCTCTGAGTTCAAGACCAGCCTGATCTGTAGAAGGAGTTTCAGGACAGCCAGGGCTACACAGAGAAACCCTATCTTGAAATGAAACAAGCAAAAACTGAAGCTCCATGCATGTGTCATGACCTCCTCTTTGCCCGCTCTGGATTTCCCACAACTTTAGTCTTTGAGCAAATGGAATTATACGTGTGAACTGCTTCTCCTGAGGTTGTGATCTGACATGACAGCTGGGCAGAAAGCCATTCCTGACTCTTTTAAAAGTGCCCAGTACACTGAATCTGTAGATTGCTTCCAGCAAAATGGCCATTTTTACTATATTAATCCTGCCAATCCATGAGCATGGGAGATCTTTCCATCTTCTGAGATCTTCTTTGATTTCTTTCTTCAGACACTTGAGGTTCTTGTCATATAGATCTTTCACTTACTTGTTTAGAGTCACACCAAGGTATGTAATATTATTTGTAATAGTCATTTGCAATTTCGTTTGGAACAACAAAAACCCAAGAATCACCTTCCCTGACTTCAGGCTGTATTACAGAGCAATAGTGATAAAAACTGCATGGTATTGGTACAGAGACAAGACAGGAAGATCAATGGAATAGAGTTGAAGAGCCAGAAATGAACCCACACACATATGGTCGGTCACTTGATATTTGACAAAGGAGCATTCTTATCTCATTGGGATTGCAAGCTCGTACAACCACTCTGGAAATCAGTTCGGCAGTTCCTCAGAAAATTGGACATAGTACTACCTGAAGACCCAGCTATACCACTCCTGCCATATACCCAGAAGATGCTCCAACATGTAATAAGGACACATGCTCCACTATGTTCATAGCAGCCTTATTTATAATAGCCAGAAGCTGGAAAGACTCCAGATGTCCTTCAACAGAGGAATGGATACAGAAAATGTGGTACATTTACACAATGGAGTACCACTCAGCTATTAAAAACAATGAATTTATGAAATTCTTAAGCAAATGGATGGAACTAGAAAATATCATCCTGAGTGAGATAACCCAATCACAAAAGAATACGAATGGTATACACTCACTTATAAGTGGATATTAGCCCAAAAGCTCCAAATACTCAAGATACAATTCACAGACCAAATGAAGCTCAAGAAGAAGAAAGACCAAAGTGTGGGTGATTCGGTCCTTCTTAGAAGGAAAAAGAAAATACTCACAGGAACAAATATAGAGATAAAAGTATAGAACAGAGACTGAAGGAAAGGCCACCCAGAGACTACCCCACCTGTGGATTCATCCCATATACAGTTACCAAACACAGACACTATTGTGGATGCCAAGAAGTGCATGCTGACAGGAGCCTGATATAGCTGTCTCCTGAGAGGCTCTGCCAGAGCCTTACAAATACAAAGGGGGGATGCTCACAGTCAACCATTGGACTGAGCGTGGGTTCCCCAATGGAGGAGTTAGAGAAAGGAGTTGAAGGGGTTTGCAACCCCATAGGAAGAACAACAATATCAACCAACCAGACCCCCCAGAGCTCTCTAGCTGCATATGTAGCAGAGGAAGGCCTTGTCAGGCATCAATGGGAGGAGAGGTCCTTGGTCCAGGAGGCTTAATAGATGCTCCAGTGTAGGGGAATTGAGGGAGGGGAGGTGGGAGTGGGTGGATGGTGAGTGGCAGAACATCCTCACAGAAGCAGGGGGAGGGAGGATGGAATGGGGCTTTCCAGGAAGGGAAGAAACAGGGAAAGGGGATAACATTTAAAATGTAAATAAAATACCCAATAAAAGAAATAAGTCAAACAAACAAACAAAAATAGTACCCAGTGCATGTCCCTCCAAACATGTATTTTCCTATATTTTTATTATCCATATTTCCCTGTGAAATTACAAGGGCAAGGGAACAAATCACTTGAGTCTGGTGCAGATCTGAAAAATAGGTATCCAATAAATATTTGTCAAATGAACAAGTCTATAGAATAAAATACTGGCTTTTTCCTGAATGACAAAGGAAAGAAAATACATCAGTTTTCTGAAGCTCTAGCCTATTGTAATTTACAAAAACAATTACAATAACACCAGTGAAAATAAATGTTTTCACTTCAATTAAGCAAACAAATGCTGAGTGGATAAATACAGGGATAGATGCTTTAAACGTGGTTATAACACTAACCCTGCTCTTACATATAATTTTGTGTTAAAATTCATCTTTAAATATATAAATAAATTATAGTTAGGAGAGACATGAACTAAGGTAAACTCTTAAGCTCTTAATATATTCTAGGAAATTTACCAAAAATAAAAGTCACTGATTCTGGCATAAAGCACAATCTCTCACAGTTAAATAGCAGATAGTACATCAAACTAAGAAGGCATTGTAAAATCAGTGAGAAAGCAAACCATGAAATGGGTGGAAATACATAAGATTTCGGATTTAAGAATAGCTCAATCAAAAAACTCATGTCAAAAATGTGCATAAAATAAACACTGTAAACTTTTTATTTCAAAAAGTAATAACTCTTAAAACCAAACCAAGAAGTCCTTAACAAGATACAAGTTAAATCTATTCTTTAAAAAATACTGTACACTTTTAAGCTTTCACCTTTCTTACTCTCATCTCTAACCCTCCTTCTCTCTCTCCCTTCCCCCCTCTCTCCACATGGCCATGACCGGCCTCTCTCCCTCTTTCTACCTTCTCCCTTTCTCCCTGCCTTTCTACAATAAAGCTCTAAAACCATAATTTAAAAAAAAAAAACTGTAAAATGATGTATGCTTAAGATTAGTGTCATATTTCTCCTACTCAAACAGCACACAATGAAAAATTCACATATTGAAAAATCACAAAGTATTCACCAATATGTTTAATTGTTATGTTTTATGTGTGAATTAAAAATTAAGTTTAACTCTTAAAACATGGAAAAAATTTTTAAATCTCATTTAGAAATGTGAAGATATATGCTAAAACCAGTGATATCTTATATGGCCATTAAAGAAATAAGATTTATTTGACATTACCAAAAAAAGGGGAAAAAATCAAACAAATTTAAAAAAAAAAACAATTATAATCAGGTTTGGTGGCACACACTTTTATTCTCAGTACTCAGGAGACAAAGTCAGGTGAATCTCTGTGAGTTCGAAACCAGCTTAGTCCACAGTGCTAAGTTCTAGGCTAGCCAGTAAGATCTCTAAATTAGAAACAAGAGAAGTCTATGAAGAAGGAAGGTGATCTTCCAAAGTTTCATATACATGTCACCTTACTATACTGATGCCACATTTTAGAGATGCTGGCAATATAAAGTATTTTTTTTAATTTATTAGATAATTTCTTCATTTACATTATAAGTGCTATCCCAAAAGTCCCCTATACCCTCCCCCCCACCCTGCTCCCCTACCCACCTACTCCCACTACTTGGCCCTGGCATTCCCCTGTACTGGGGCTTACAATCGCAATAGAAAGTATTAAAGTCACATTGTATTCAACACATCAACTCAATGTAATATTTTTGATTGCTTCTGCGTACCATAGTTCACTCAAACCTGAACTACTGAAAAACCAGGCACCTATAACGCTTGTAGAAGGCAAAAGCTGCCGTAGTAGATGTAAAAACATCTTATTGCATGAGTAAAAGTGTTTCATTATCTCAATTTTCTTGACTGAAAATTTGAGACTATGCTCTATCTTGTACTGCATTTACATTTAGAAAGCAGGGGTGTGTTTTAGGGGTCAGGCAGTATTAAGACTGCATGTCAATGAGGACTTCAAGAGTAGAGAACATTCTAACTTTGTAACCAGCCTTGGAAGCTAAAACTCAAGTTTTGGAGAAAATATCCACATGTGAGAGATGTGTTCTTTAATCTCCAGTCTAATTTTTTTCTGTACAATTTTTTTGTCTTTCTGATCTGGAAAGAATACTTAGTTCTTTTCTTTCCCATTAAAGTAAGAGAGAATGGGGCACACCAGAAGAGATGTGTGCCAAGTTCCGACACCACTCCAACCACGCCATCCTTCCTCCAGCTCAGCTCCACTACCTTTCCTCTCCATCTTTATCATGGACCTAGGATCTCCCTGCCATACAAATGTCTCAGGAATGCCCTGAAGTAATGAGAGGGGAAGGCAGAGAAAGCTTTCCTTCCTACCCAACTCTGAAAGGCAAGCCAATGCTAGTCTACGTCCCAAGAAAGTCTTTTTAGGAACGGACCCCAAGTTTACCAGTCTCTGCCAGGAACAGTCTTTCCTGCTTCCAGTCTATTCACTGGGAGGCTGAAGGGCTTGCTTTTGGTCACCTTAAAACCAGTCTCAAGCTCCACTCATCAAAATGTACAAAAATGTTAATGAGAACTCTCTTCTCACTGCATATTAAAACACTTATTCTCCCTGCAAACCTCACACACTTGCCTTACAAAAAAATATCCTGAAAACACTCTGCATGGACCTAGTCTTCATGATTCTGAGAAAAATAATTATAATCTGTTTTAAATTACTGTAACATGTCTAATTTAAAAGACTACACAACGTATACATCACTGTGTTTATGCTGAAGTCAAGTTTTAGGTCAAAATTAGGTTCTTAATTTTTCATGCCAAATAAAAAGATAAATTACATTGTGGATTCTGATTAACTATTAAAGTACTGACTTTCCATATAAAAAGTAAAAGTGCTAACTTTAAAAAAAACTGCTATAAAATTTAGAAAATAAACAGCCATGAGGATTAAAGTTGAATAAAAAGGTTTTAGATTTATCTCATCATTTAACAATTAGCAGTTTCAAGGCTGGATAGATGTCTCGGAGGTTAAGAATGCTTACTGTAAAAACCAGAGAAACAGAGTTCGGGCCCCAGCACATCCAAACAGCAGCCTAGGTGGAGAGGGCTTGCAACATGTGTTGTTCTTCAGAGGACCCAGGACCACTTCCCAACACCCATGTGGTGGCTCACAACTGTCTCTATTCCAGTTACAGGGTATCTGATCCCTTTTATGAACTTTCTAGGCACCAGGCAAGTAAGTGGTGCATATACACAGATGCTAGCAAAACACTCATATACAAAAAATAAAATACAATAAAAATCTTTTTAAAAAAATTAAGCAGGGTGTGGTCCCATGCACACCTCAACCCTAGTACTGTTGAGAGAAGAGGCAGGAGGCTCACGAGGGCTTGCTGGCTGCTAGCCTAGCTGATAAAGCAGGCTACCTCTAAGGAGCAAGGCAGACAGTGATAGACAATGCCAGATTAGGGCTCCAGACACTTGCACCCATGCACACCCTAACCCTAACCCTAACCACATACAAATCAGCAGTTCCTAAGAAAAACGACAACAGCTATGCCACTACAGCATCCACTTGTACAGAACATAAGGGAGTTGTCTCATTTAATTTGAAAATGTATACAGTTTGTTATTTCATGGAAGGCAGCCACAATATCCAAAAATATTAGGGACAGATCTCCTCAATATAAATGTAATTACTCATGACCTCTCTCCTGTACAGTAACACAGCCATAAATGTTACTGTTCCTCTACCATCTTCCAGGGAGTCATCAGGTTTTCTCCCATCACTCCAAATTCCCTAAGCCAAACGTGAGCCACAACTTCAACAGCCCAATTCTGAAAATCACAGATTAGTTACTGCAGGCATTAAGAAACAAGTTAGCGTATTCTAGACCTCTTGATTAAAATGTAGGCAAACCAAACTAAGAAGTCTGGTTAAAATCAAGGTGCAAATAAGAAAACAAAGTAAGAGATTTGAAGCTCCCTTTTTTTTTTTTCTCTTGAATAAGTCTGTTGGGTTTTGCTTTGTTTTTTAATGTAAATGAAATTTTCCCTGTATATTCCCCAAATGCTCTCAACCTGGGATTTCTAAATTTGCTTTTTATCAATAGAACAATTAAAATATAAGTTTCTAAGGAACTTCCCATGAGCTTTCCCACAAGAAAGGCAGGGCAATTTCAATGTCTGGGGTTTGTTTGTTTGTTTTCTTATTTGCAAAACAAGTTAAAAAGAAACAGTGCTTCAATCACTCTTAAAAATAATTACATTGCACTTGCATTCTTCAGGTAATGACCTGCCCACATGGAGAACCACATGAATGAAGCTTACTGGGCTACCTTCACCTAAACCAACACTTCCAAGGTACGCACAAGTCTCACCCATCAGGGCGAAACACAGCAGGGCAAGACTGAGCAAATGACATCAGCACTATAATTCATTAGTAACATTGCAAACTTACACACAAACGTGGGTTAGTGTTAAGACACCACACGGATTACAATACCTGAGATTTAGTGCATTCCTTTGAGCCAGAATGAAATGAGTGCCATAGAGGAGGAAAGGAAAAGAGGAACAATGTCAGACATGCTCCACATTGCGTGTGCCAAAAACGAAGACTACGCTCATCTCAGTATGGAACAACAGTGCAGATCAGCTGTATTACTGTGCTGTGTTCTTTAGCCATGCACTGGAAAGTCATCCTGACTCGTCCCAGGTACATTCATGTGACTCGACTGAGACCAGCTTTCCACCCCAGGCCCACTATACTAGCCAAGTTCTTTCCAAGAGAGAGATTTTGTTATGAACTACATGACTCACATCAAATGAAGACTAATAGTTTCCATCTAAATCTCTTTTACTGTGTCCATCAAACATATAAAACCAATTTTGTATTCCTTATTAAAACTTGTTTAAGCCAAATAAATTATGTGTATATATATATATACATATATACATATATATGTAACTAAAACACAATTTATATCTCAAAAAGGACTCAATATTTTGAATTACAACCATGCTATTGCCCATCTTAATTCATTTAGTCAAATTTATTCCCACTGGGCACATACAGTAAATATTGATAAAATTTTTTAATCTTAATATTAAATTGTTTCCAAAAGTATCTGCTGACCAGATAATATACTGTTAAAAATATATACTTAAACAAAGCAAGAAAGGGAAATGATGTACAGAAGGGTAATGAAGGATCCCATGAAAGACGAGACAAGGCAGGCCAGAGAAAGCTATGGTATGTATGACCCTCTAACTTGAGTGCCCCGTACATGCTCATCAGGTTAATCAATCAACATTTAACACTGAGCACGAAGTCTGTGCTCATCTGAGTTTCTTAGGATGGAAACTAGTTTGAGAAAGCAATTTCAAAGCATAACAAATAGTAACAATATTAGTATGTCAAAACACAGTCATCGATTTTAAAGTACTAGCATTTATCCTTCTTTCTAGGATGTTAAATCTACACCCAACCCTTCTTCAATTAACAACAATAGTAAGAAAAGAAAATGAAAAGAATTATGATTTTCACTTGGCCTTACCATTTATTTATTTATTTATTTATTTATTTATTTATTTATTTATTTATTTGACTCAAGGTCTTGGTCTGAAGCCCTGGCTGGCCTGGAATTTGCTATGTACAAGAGGTGGGCCTCCACCTGCAGCCTGCCTCTGGCATGTTCCTTACGCTAAAATAACAGGTAGGCGCCACCATGCCCAGCTTCTTTCAAGCTTTGCTCTTTCTGATACCCACGTCTCTCCAACAGGCAAACAGAGTTGCCTTTGTGGCAGACAGAACTCACTTCTTCCCCCAAGAACTCAAAACAAAAGATTCTCCATGACAAACTGAAAATGTGCATGGAGTAAGCAGACTGCAGGGGTTCAAAACCCTGTTAGAGACTTAAATACAAAGTGCACTCCTAGTAATAAGTATGTGAACAGGGCATAAAGGATGTTCATCCTAAAGTTACTAAAAGCTGAATAAATGGTTTGGTCTGTGTGCACCTTCCACTTGTGCTTACCTGCAGAAAGAAAAATTAGGAAGGGTAAAACAGTTACTGAGTGAACCATTTTTCTGTTTCTAGTCATAAACTAATTTCCTATAATGGCCACATCTGTATGTCATGTGCAGATAAACCACCTTCCATGTTAATCCATTAGCATAAGAACTCAGGATCAGGCTGGTAAGCTCAGCAGGTAAGAGCACTGACTGCTCTTCCGAAGGTCCTGAGTTCAAATCCCAGCATCCACATGGTGCTCACAGCCACCCGTAATGAGATACGACACCCTCTTCTGGTGCATCTGAAGTCAGCTACAGTGTACTTATGTATAATAAATAAATCTTTGGGCCAGAGCAAGCAGGGACTGAGTGAGCGGGGTTGACCAGAGCAAGCAGAGGTCCTAAAAATTCAATTCCCAACAACCACATGAAGGCTCACAACCGTCTGTACAAAAAAAAAAAAAAAAAAAAACCAGGGTCTTTTCATTTGAAAACAAAAGAAAAAGAAAAACGAGGCTGTAAACTGACCTTATGAAAGTTTATACATGCACTATCCAAGGCTTCATTTCTTCAAATGTAAAAGGAGTTTACTTATCAAATACCTATGAACTCAGCGGCTATCGAGTGGGTCCAGCGTTTAGGAGAATCTCTGAACCTGTTCTGCAGAAGCATTTCAGAACATCAAAACTGACATGTTTCTTTTTCTTTAAGTCATTTCAGGTGATTCTTATCTGAGTTCTGGGCATTGAACAGAGCTGAGGTAACAGTCTCACACTAGAATAAAAACCCTCAGAAGTTCTATGACAGTTTTACACATATCTATTTCTTAATTAGAAGCCAGATATATCAGTCATTGAGACAGGTGCACAGCAGAAAGCTAAACTCGTGAATTAAGGGGAGGAAACTTACAAATACCAACTCAAAAGTTACATGCCTATCTCAAAGCCTATCTCGGAGAGGAGTTTAAGAAATACAACGACTAAGCTGTGTCTCTTCACTTCTTGTTTCAATTACTTTCTGAAATCTATTCAGATGAGACGATGTGTGCTTCTACCAGAAGCAGCAGCAAAACTCAAGGGAAAGTAAACAAACTAGAGCAGATGGGGCTCTGTGAGTTCCAGGCCAGTCAGGGCTACACAGGGAGACCAGTCTCAAGGTAAAGAATAAAGTGAATAAATAAATTATGCCAAAATAATCAAATTGGAACCATCTTTTTACCCATTCCCACCACAAAAGACTTATGAGAAGCACTGACTCTGTGCTGTATAACTTACCGTATGGTAGCCTCTAGGTAAAGGGGGCTTGCCCACGGGGTAAGGGTCCACTGTGTCGATAATTGTTTGTCTTTCACCTTTCTGGTTGATCTTTCTAAATCTTCTCCTTGACTGTCTGTGGGAGGCTTGACGCTGGAAATATTCTTCATTTTCATCCATATAGTCCACCTGAAATAAAACCCCCAAGATTTTTCATTTCTCCAATCAGACCATTCCACATAAATACCAGATTCGAAAATAAAACTTACAAATGGTCTACTTTCCTTCATTCTGCAGCCATGTCTTGACTAACGTTAAATGTGTCTGCACGTCTCTGAGGCTAACTGGCCCACAGTGACGCTTGAGTGAAGAGGCATTCTCAGTTCCACTTGGGACAATCTGGGTTACCCTGGAAGTCTGTAGTTTCAGGGGAAGAGACTTTAAGTAGACTTTGTGCTGATTTCTGAGTCAAAGAGGTCATGGGGTATGACCACACTTTATGAATACAGCCACTGCTTGTCATAACTTTAGTATGTGTGTGCGCGCACACACACACACAAATCTGATGAATTTGAGAAACTCTGTAAAACCCCCTGGAACCCTGAATGAATCAGACAGCACTGCCAGCAGGATGGCTCTAGGGGACCAGGTTCCTCTTCTGGCTTACACAGCATGCCTTCAGTTTCTTTCTGCTTATGTAGTATTTATTGCTTTAAAAAAAAAAATTCCTCCTCCTAAACATCTAAAAATTCTAGTGAGCACACTAACAGGAAACAAGCTAAGTGAAGTGAGCTCATTCCTCAGTTGTGGTCTTCAGGACTGCTCACACGGAGGCTGCGCTCACAGTTCCTGTAGTACTGTCAAAGTATGAACCCTCAGGAACGTCACACACACACACACACACACACACAAAAGTCCCATGAAAACAGCATTAACAGAAGTAAAAATCTCAACTGAAAGTGTTGGAAAGTCCAATGATCTGTCCATGATTTTCATAATCCTAAATTTTACCACCGCCATTTTATTTTCTCATTTTATGAGATTTGGCCCCAATTTTTTTTTTTTTCTCAGTTCAGAGAGGAAGTTCTTACTGCTGACAAAATCCTTCTGCAGCATCTTAGGGGAAAACTGATATTGCCTCTAAAAACTTGACCTGGAGTTACCTACCAATATTTAACGGAATGTGATCAAGAGAGTTCCATTATCACCACGACTGTGCCATCATTTACTTTATGAGATTTTCCTTCCTGAACAGAAGACAGATGAGGACACACAGCCGTCCTGAAGGAGGCTGGTGAGGGCTGACACTGTACCCACCCGCCTTTGCTTTGGTTACCTTAAAACAATGTCTAATACCCTCTCCTAAATTATTTTTATGCAGTAAGAAAGAAGTACCACAGGTGGGGTTTGCTTTAACTCTTTACTAAAATAATTATGTTGCTAACATCTTTCTTACCTTTCCATATGAAGCCTTATCTTAATATATCTTTTTTTTTGGGGGGGGAGGTTGTTTTGTTTTTTCGAGACTAGATTTCTCTTTATAGCTCTGGCTGTCCTGGAACTCGCTTTGTAGTCCAGGCTGGCCTTGAACTCAGAAATCTGCCTGCCTCTGCCTCTAGAGTGCTGGGATTAAAGGCGTGCACCACCACGCCCGGCTTATCTTAATGTATCTTAAATCACACTATTATGGGACAAAGGAGTCAGCAGGTCTCTAAAGTCCTCTCAGTTAAAGGAATTTAGGAACGTGTTCAACGCATAAGTCCCTTAGAGCTAAGTTTCTACAATTCCAGGGTGCCCCAAATTTCAGTTAAACAACATAAACACTGATTGAATTATAAAGTTCAAACACCAAACACTATCCCTTTTCAACTTTCAATCTTCTACATTGAATGTTATAAATAATTACAATATTACAAATATGAATTAAAATTATTAATAAATTTGTTACAAAAATACAGTACTTTATGATGAACAAGTAGTCTGTGAAAACGCTTTTACTTTTTACTTTTTTCTGAAAAAATACTTGAGAAAAATAAAAAGTTCTCAAAGAGACATTCTTACCACAATCATTTCAGAAGGCTCTAAGACAATGCATTCACAGCCACGCCTAAAGCTTCCTGCAGAACGCTTGCCAAAACTAGAAAGAAGTAAAGAAAACAAGATTTAGGGATCAGGAAACATGAATTAGGAACTCTAGCTAACCTCCAACGAAGGGAATTTTTTTCAATTACAAAAACAACACATTAAAAGTGTCTTTAGTCATGATTATACAAAGAAATAACAACAAAATAACTTAAATTCCTAAGTTTCAATCATGTTTTTTCTTTCTTTCTTTCTTTCTTTCTTTCTTTCTTTCTTTCTTTCTTTTTTTTTTTTTGGTTTTTCGAGACAGGGTTTCTCTGTATAGCCCTGGCTGTCCTAATCATGTTTTTTTCTGAAAAATTGTTTGCAAATTAATAATGTAAATAAGGAAGAATTAACACAAGCATGTTTTGTGATGGATAGTTTGAAAACATTCTCAATGAGGTGAAGTTTTAGAATATTCCAATACAGATAGAAATGGCCCCATTATGAACTACAAAATGTTTATAAAATATAAGTTACAGGCAATCCTCTTTTCTAAGTTAACATGCTGAGACTAAATATTCCTTCCACACGGGAGTGTATTTATTTTCTAATTTTCCTGATCAAGTTATTCTAAATGTTTTAAGAAAAAGATGCCAAGGTAGGGGAAGGGGTGTGCACAGATGTGAATGCAGATGTGTGCATGAATTCCCTCCCTGAGAGCGCCACCCTGGGGACTCAGAACATATTCCTCCGTCCCATCTCTGTCAGCTCTCACTTTAATCCTGGAGAAGACTGTTTTTCTTATTTGTGTGGTTGTTTTGTTTTGTTCTGACATTTTCTTTACAAGCTAGAACCCAGGTGTGCCAAAGCGGTTCTGGCCTGCCTTCCCCATCTACGAACTGCCTGTTTGTATCACTACTCCAAAAACCTCTCCTTTCTCTCTAAAAAGAAACAATTTTTAAAGCTTCAATGAAGACTGAATACATATATTTCATCATGTTACATGTATATATTTTAGTAATATTTTATTTAGTTCGCTTAGTACATACAGTAACTGTAGACAGCAAAGGTTTCAGTGTAATACCTCTGCGCATATATGTGTGGTCTTACCTGTGCATCCTACTACTACCCTTGGCCCTTTCTTTCCCCACTCCCTCTGCCCTGCTTCCTCTCATCTCCCTCCCGCTTTCTGTGTCTTGTGCTTTTAATACAGAAGCTGCATCTGAGAGAAAATATGTGACATTTGTCTTTCTGAGACTTGTTTATTTCTCTTAACATGATAATCTCCAATTCTCCATTTTCATGCAATGTTAAACATCTTATCTTCTTTTAGACACAATGAAAGCCCATACTCCACATATTACACTTTAAACATCTTTTAAGGAAAAAACACATTCCCAATAACAAATTTTAACTGAACGCTTTTCCCCACCATCAAGTTAGTCAGGCATTCTGGGCAACCTCTGAGGAGATTCTCCTTCCTTTCATAGGGCCCTTATATCATGACATACAATGTTTCACATAGTAGGAAGGAAGCTATGAAAATCAAGAGGTCCCTCCGACCGCTTCATCTGTCAATTGTATTCATTTACATGAGGGGTCACCAGTCAGAGGAGACTCATCAATTATGTTCTTCGGGGTTCAAAACTTGTTTTATAAAGATCAAACCCAGAATTATAGATAATACCACTGAAAAATAATTTCTAAAACACTCACATACATTCAGACATATTCAAACATACATACTGTAGCGTGTCTTATAAAGTAGAAAAGTTCTGCCGGTAAAGTAGAGAAATGACTTAGTGGTTAAAGCCCTTGTCACACAAGCAGTAAGACTGGAGTTGAGATCCCAGAATCCACTGCAAGCCTGTATGGCTGTTGTGGTGAAAGGGAGGTCAGAGGATCCCTGGAGCAAGCTGGCTAGTGAGACTAGCCATAATGTAAGAGTTCTGGGACTGACAGAGAGACAGTCTCGAAGAAGAAAGTGAATCTAGTCATCAGCCTCAGGACACCACCGTATTCAACAACTTGAAAAATAATTTTGACATATTAGTAAAATATGTAACAGGCTTACCAATATCATCATTTTAATCCTATTGCATGACTAGGTAAAAATGTATATTGTATATTTAAGGTTTGTTACTATGTAACATAACATCAAAATCTAAAAATGAAGGTAAGAGGGTGCTGTGTGGCTCAGTGTGGTGTGTGCAATTAGCAAGAGCACCTCCCAGGTTCAACTGCCAACACCTCAAAATAAATAAGCACGCTGAAGCACAACTGGGAGACTCAGTTGTCATATTTCATTCCATTTCTGACCTAGACAATTTTATAAGCATGATTGCTTCTTTTGAAGATGTGGACTGGTACAGTAAAGAAATCATCTGTATTTGTAATGCATACAATGGTCCTACAATAGCTGATAAAGGAAATCAAAACCTGCTGCCACGGGGCTTGTTCACAAACTTCAGCAGGAAAAGGTGAATCCCCCACCTTCAACACTAGTAAACTCCACAGCGCTGCTGGTACGCACAGTTCCTGTACCAAGTCCCCACATCCTATTCTACACTGCAAATCCTGTTACCAACTAGGGCTTAGCTTCTAGAACTTCATGACTTTGAGTTGAATTAACATGCAAAGGTCACAGTATATAATATGTTCCCAGGAGAGTCTGGGACATGGTAGCTGCAGGTGAACTGATAAAACTACAGCCACAAGACTCACATCCTGTAGCCATTCACAGTGTTGTCAATAGGGAAAACAATTCTCCAGCACATTAATTTCTCAGATATGCTGAAGGAGAGAGGCTATCACCCTTGGAATAATCTAAACAAGGCATTTGTCTTTTTATCAGACCGCCAGCTGAGCTGAGGAGAAGGGTCAGTTGGTTACATCCCAGCTGGAAGCATAAGGATCTGAACTAGGATCTCTTGAGAGCACCTGTAAAATCACGAGGCTAGTATAGTGGCGTCCATAGCCCTAGTGCTAGGGAAGTGCCAGGACTCCACTATCTGTACAGCAGAACTCAGCGCAATATAATTCACAATGGCCACATATGGAAACAACTCTATTAACCAAACCAACAGTATTATGTACACATAAAATAGACTTCAGAATGTTGGTGATAACAGTCTGGCTCCATAGCTCAGGCTAGCTTCAAATCCATGCTTCGCCTGCGTCGAGCCTCCCAAGTGCTGGGAGTACAACTGCATGACACCATATGCAGCTCATGATGGAGGACTGTTCAGACATAAAAAGGGCTGAAGAACTGACACATGATACAAATGGACGAAGCTTAAAAATATCACCCGGAGGGCAACAAGCCAGTCACAAAAACTCCACTTAGAGGAATTAGCTAGAATAGGCAACTTCACAGAGGAAGAAAGTGAGAGGCCGCTGAGGATGGAGGGAGACAGAAGGGCAAACCCCACAGTTAGTTTCTGTTTCTTTTAGTGGCTTTAGGTTTTGTTTTTTTGTTTTTTTCAAGACAGGGTTTCTCTGTGTAGCCCTGGCTGTGCTGGAACTCACTCTGTAGACCAGGCTGGCCTCGAACTCAGAAATCCACCTGCCTCTGCCTCCGGAGTGCTGGGATTAAAGGTAGGTTTCTTTACAAAGACTAAGGAGTAAGGAAAAGCAGTTAGTCA
Organism: Mus minutoides; assembly: GCA_902729485.2. Lineage (NCBI taxonomy): Eukaryota > Metazoa > Chordata > Mammalia > Rodentia > Muridae > Mus > Mus minutoides. The sequence continues at coordinate 236,281 of LR749983.1, forward strand.
AAGCAAACAACTAGATGGCAGAGTGACTGCCTATCACTTGACGCCTGGTTAGAAAGCCTGCCAGGCCCCACACCAAAACCTTAAGTTGTTTGAGACTGGACCACCCCACTGAGAAACACTGCACCAACCTCTTCCCATTTTCCCATTGGTCCTAGAAGGCTGAAGTGACAGCAGCTGTGAACGTATGTGGGAAGACATGGGGGAAGGCACACATGTAACAGACACTCAGTGAGTGTTATAGCCTATGTGTGTTTTAACTCAACATAACCACATTTTCCCTTTTGTCTGTGGACAACAATAAGGCTCTTACATGTTATTTCTTACATGTAGAGTGTTGTGCTGCCCGCCCCTCTGAATGTGCTCACTGGACAGGTAACACAAATCAGTATTACCAACATAAGCCCTTTACTTAACATTGGAATTTACACTATAAAATTCACAAAATACAGCTACTATTTCTTCAGTAGTTTACAGTCCGTGGAAGATGAGTATTCAAACAGCGGCAACCAGTGCCAGCCCAGACTGGCCTTCAGTGAGAGGCGGCTCTCAATGGCCAGGGACACTTGCCAGCTAGCAGAGAGGGAAAAGACGGCTCAGCATTTGTAATTCACAGAGTAATTCAAATTCAGCAAAATCACATAGTGCAGGAAGAGCCTTAGGTCAGATGAAAATACCCAGAGATTTGAATGTCAAATCCATACAGACCAAGTGCCCTCTGGCAGCGACTGCGAGGAGTGCAACCTACAGATAGGTTAACTGTTGCCGCCTTGAACTGTCAAAGATATAGTGTTGTTTTGCTTACATTTGGATTAAAACACTTTAAAAGTCATCCCAGTCTTTATAGTAGTTTCAGTTTTTGTGGGCACCTGTGTTTAAAACAAAAAAATCAACGTTTGTGTGTGCGTGCGCATGCACATACACTTGCCAGCATGCCAGGTAAGTCTTGGCTATAACATTCAGAATCCTGTTGGTCCTTTTCCATCCTAGACAGTGGCTTTTGACTGGCAGCTATGAAACTGAAGAGGGATGTGAGGGTGGGGCAGGTACGGTATGAGTGTTCTTAAAGAAGTTGTTCTGTATAAACACACTGCGCAACTTTGATGTCAGCACTTCAGCTTCAATGCAATTCCAGCACATTCTTACAATCTTTAATATTAAACAGCCAGCCGCAAAATGACAGCTAAGTTACACAGGTCCACATTTGTCAACTATTGGCTCTCTTAGCCTTATGAAAATAACAGCATGTAAGACCTGTTGCCAGCCATCAGTTTAAAGACCAGCAGCAGCACAGCACACAGCACACAACACACAACACACAGCAATACAACACACAGCACAGCACACAACATACATCACACAGCACACAACACACAGCACACAACATACAGCACACAACACACAGCAATACAACACACAGCACACAACACATAGTAACACAACACACAGCAACACAACACACAGCACACACCACAGCACACACCACAGCATACAGCACACAGCACAACACATAGCACACAGCACAACACACAGCACACAACACATAGTAACACAACACACAGCAACACAACACACAGCACACACCACAACACACACCATAGCATACAGCACACAGCACAGCACACAACACATAGCAACACAACACACAGCAACACAACACAGCATACAGCACACAGCACAGCATACAGCACACAGCACAACACACAACACAACACACATCACATACCACACAGCACAGCACAGCACATAGCACATAGCATACAGCACACCACATACCACAGCACACTACTACAACACTCACAGTTTCATCCCATTTGAAGGTTTTGCACAGAACAATTTAAAAATTATGAATTACAAATTAACTCAGTTCTTCAAATGAAAATAAAGTAAGGAAAATGTTTTTAACAGGTGCAAATAGCATGACATTACATAATCCAAAATGCGCTGTAATAGCCTGCTAGATAGAGTCCCTCTAGTTCATAACCAGAAAGCACCAATCTGCAAAAAGCACCTTACCTAGTTTGTGTAAACTCCCATAGGTAACTAATGGGCAGCAGAGGTTGTAAGGCAGGTCGAGCCTAGGTTTCTGTCAGCACGTTTCCTCCCAATTTGATTCAAGAGCATGTTTTATTAGTGTGAGTGTCCTGGAAAAGGCAGCAGCTGGGCACAGAAGTCCCCTCTGCCAGTGTCCCTAACCTTGCCCTGTGTATGGGCCTCCACATTCTTGTGTGCGTCAGAACTGCTTGGCGGAATGCAAGTTCTCTACATCGGAATGTAAACTTACTCATGTCAGGGAAGATGACCAGGAGAGCAGAACACAGCAGAGAATCTGAGACACTGACAGGCGATCCAAATTTACCAAATCATCTGAAATGTCAAGCTATCAGAGAGCCTATTTTTCATCTCTTCATTCCTAGAAAGTGATAGCTACTGAATTTTAATCTCCTAATAAATAAATCTAAGTAACTAGAGTGTACGTAACCAACTGATGCTCCTGAACCAAAATCTCTTTCTGTATCGATGACTTCAAAGACAGAGTTACATCTCATTGTCTATACAAAGCGTGGTAGCAAGTGGAGGGGCCAGAGCAACTGCTGAGGCCTTGAATGTCATTCTCCAAGTCCAGAGAAAACTCGGCAAAGTACACTGAAAAACTTGCCATAAAAACACACTGAATCTTTTTAATGTTTTACATTCACTCAAAAATTAGCAGGCACTAAATAAAATCATACATCATGTAAATTACAAAATGTGTGTGTGTGTGTGTGTGTGTATGTGTGTGTGTGTGTGTGTATTACACACTGTGTCAAGAGAGTGGACTAAGTGGCTATGATTCCCTAAGTATTTGAAAACTACATACACATTTCACCATCTCTAGACACCTTCCACAACTACTTTAGAAATGTTCCATTACCAGCAGGCACTCAATGGCAGAGCACTGTTCGGAAGCCCAGCACTGAATCTTTACTTACAAATGTAGCACATACAAAAATAACAAGGAAGGGCTCTTCACTCTGCCCGCCCCCCACTCTCCCACTCCCTGTTCAATGCCTCTACTTAAGAAGTATTAAGCATTTAATATTTGTAGTATGAACATTTTAATTTCTAAAAATCCAACCTGCACTGTCTTCAATGTCTTTGAAGGCCCAGTACAGCAACAGTGCTGCCGCCGTCTACGGCTACGTCTCTGCAGCCGCAAGCGCTCCCATTTCCCTGTTAGCAGCTGGTGAGCCAGCCCATGCACTCCCGGGCTTGTGGCTCTAGCAGAGCCAACATTCCTTCTGAGGCTCGCTTCCTGCTTCCATGACCCACCCACCTCTCTGGGCTGCATTATGTATTACGCATGTTGTATGGGCACTCTTTCCCCATACCAGTCTCATGACCTCACCAGCTGCCTGACAGATACTCTTTATCAATTTCTATTAATTCATTATCTACTCTTGTAACTCAAGGACGAGTAGAAATCGGCAATGTCTGTTCTCCTGTGAGGCTTCAAGGTCAAATGTTCACATGAGCTACAGCTGCAATCTTTGTTATTAACATGTCCTAAAGCGGTGCTAAGAGCCAGTAGCTCGCCACCAGAAGAGTTGAATTGTATACTGGCCTGAGGGATTAGTGCAGTAAAGACTGGCATACATTTACATCATCACAGATGGGCGAGGCTGTGTGACTCACGCTTTCCCTCTTTTGGGGCAATAAGGTTGTTCTTACCTCAGATGTACCGGGCTACACAGAGCAAATTTTTCTCGTGCCACAACCCAAAGCAGCCTGGGACAGTAGTATGAGGGCTACGCTTTGGGAGTGTCTGTGTCCTCGCCACTGACCTGCTACAGACAGCTCAGCTAAATTGATCTGCTGCTATCCCTCTACAAAGCAGCACAAACAGGTCCCCTCTGCTGATCACTGCGCTTTGGCGCTGATGTCAGCTGACTGGTTCTTCAAAAGTTATGATCCAGGGCAGACTCTCCCTTCAGCACAGGGACCCATGTCGTGACCAAAATGGTTCTTTAATTTTCACCATTTCACTGTGCAAAGCTGAGCATATTGAGGCAGACAGAGACGTCAGCTCAGCTCCAATATCTATCCACAAACAACCTAATTTTTATAACATTCAACGACAACAAAAATACATTAAGAACTATATAATGAGTTGGTGAATGAGTAGGATTGATAAAATCAAACACCTCAGTCTTGAAGCACATTTACATGACTGGCCTCAAATCCTAGCCAGCTATCAAATGCAGCACACTCTCCTGAGGTAAAATGCTAGTGTGCCTTTGTGAGACAGGACCTACCAAAACCTGTTTGAAACAAGGAAAAAAACACATGCACATACGTATACTTTACTACAAAGTTATCAAGGAATAAAATGCCAACTGGTTTGGCTCAGCTGAGGGAAATGAGGGTTTTTTTTTTTTTTCGTGAATCACACTTGTGGTATGAGTAAAATGTTCCTTCTCTTTCTACAAAAATCAACACTGTTGACATTGTTTAATCTCGTTCAGAATTTCTCTTATGGACGGAAGTGGTAAAATCGTGTGATTTACTATTAAAAGGTTTAGGATCAAGACTAATATGAGATACATATGACCTAATAAGAGATACACATGACCTGTGTGTGAAAGGAAAATTTCTGAAATAAAAAGGTACTCTATGCTCAAGGACAAAGCTGGTGTTTGACTTCAGTCCAGGCAACCCAGTCAGATCCTAACCATCATTCTTAACACCAATAAGCTAATCTTAACTCTATAAGGGAAGACAGCTACAAAACGATTGTGACAAAGAACAAAATTGGTAATTATAACAAATGTACCATTAGGTCACACAAAGGCAGACAAACATGCAGAGGGATAAATGCGGGGTGTTTTTTGATTTTTTAGTTAAATATTTTATGTAAATGTTTAACAATTAGTTCGGTGGGATTTTAAAAGCACGTGAAGGTAATTCAATAAATTAAGAAATTCTTTTGGTGCAGGCAAGAGGGCAACTTGAATTCTACACTCAGAACCCACAGGAACGTCACGAAGTTGTCCTCTGACGTTCACATGCACACACACCTACACATGCACACACACCTGAAAGGATTGTAAAGATGCTTTTAAGGAATACTACTGACTTCCACATGCAAAAATAAAAAGCTTCAAACCACTCAGAAAAACTAACTCAAAATGGATCGTAGACATCAATGGAAAAATGGATAATACTAAATTTCTAGGAAAGAAAGCCTAAGAAAACATTTGTGGCACCAGTTTAAGATGTCATTAAACAGGATACCTAAAGTAAAAAATACAAATGAGATTTTTTTAAAATAAATTTTAATTAAAATAAAAAAAAAAAAAAAAAAAAAACTACAGTTCAGGGCCAGTGAAAAAAAAGGTAAAGGTGTTTACTGCCAAAACTGAGAACCTGAGTTCAATTCCTGGGTCCCACATGGTTGAAGTTAAGAACTGATTCCCACAGGCTGTCTGTCCTTTAAATTCTGTGCCTTTGTTCATCCCTATCCCCTCCCCCTCCCTCTCCGCCTCCTTTTCCTCCCCTTCTCCCCCTCCCCCACACACGAACGAACACAGAGTAAATATTGTATTTTTAAAGATTTGTTTGTTTGTTTGCTTGTTTATTTTATGTATGTAAGTACACTGTTGCTTTCTTCACACACACCAGAAGAGGACATCGGATCCCATTACAGGTTGTTGTGAGCCACCACATGGGTGCTGGGCATTGAACTCAGGACCTCTGGAAGAGCAGTCAGTGCTCTTTACTACTGAGCCATCTCCCCAGCCCAAACACTGTATTTTTAAAAGCCTTTGTCTTTTATTTAAGAAAAACGCAGGCCAATGCTTGAGACAACATTTTCCTAAAATATATTTAACAAAAGAATTGTATCCAGAATACACAAAATGTTTACAAGTGAAAATAAGTAGTCTAAGTATTGTGGATGCCAAAAAGTGCTTGCTGAAAGGAGCCTGATATAGCTGTCTCCTGGGGGGGCTCTGCCAGAGCCTTACAAATACAGAGGCAGATGCCGGCAGCCAACCATTGGACTGAGCACGGGGTCCTCAATGGAGGAGTTAGAGAAAGGACTGATGGAGGTGAAGGGGGTTGCAACCCCACAGGAAGAACAATATCAACCAGCCAGACCCCACAGAGCCCCTAGGGACTAACCATAGCTCCAGCCGCATATGTAGCAGAGGATAGCCTTGTCAGGCATCAATGGGAGGAGGGGTATAGGGGGTCTACNGATAACATCTGAAATAAAATATCCAATAAAAAAAAAAGTAGTCCAATCTTTTTTTTTTTAAATAAGCAGAAGATCTGAACTAATTTCATCAAAGAAGGAACAGGAGTAGCCAATAGCATATGGGAGCCAAGAGCTCAGACTGGTGTCATCACAGCTCACTAGTGGATCTCTGGTGTGTGAAAGACTCCGTACAAGCCCAACTCAGAACAAAACCACCACTACAAAACAACAACAACAAAACAAACAAGCAAATCACACAGCGATTAGAATGGCTGGTACGAAAAGTCTGACAGTAGAGGACTGGAGACAACATGAAGCAACCAGATGGCCATTATGGATACGAGCAACTACAGCCACCGTGGAGAACAGCGTGGTGGTTCACAATATAGGTCAATAAACAGCACATAGTACCCAAGAAGTAACAAAAGTATACTATCCATACAGACACATATCCATTAACATTCACAGGAGAGAAAGAGCAGAAGCAATCCAAACTATTATTTATAAATTAATATTTTGAGATCCATTCTACCTCATTTACAAGATTCAATGAGCTCCAGAAATTTTGGCATTTGTGTTGGCACTGACAATATGCTACCTAGCCTGCTAAGATAGGCTGAGAGGTAATTCTGCACTTAAGAATCATAGTGGATAGGAAGGCATGATTTTAAAGCTGTCAGAGTCTGTCCTGTTACCTTCAGACAAAACTCTATCCATCCCTCTTTCTCCCATTTGTTGTCTCTCTGTTTACCTAACCCTTCCTCTACCTACCTCAAGATGAACAAGTTACCAAGTTGCCCTATTCCTGCCCTTGGTTCTCACATTTGTTAACACCTGGGACTCAGTATACCTAAAATAACCTGTGTTCATTTCACCCACCTCTCCTTGATGTCTTGTTAGAGCTATCGAAGGCATCATTCCTCTAAGGACAAGTTAATCATGTCAGAACCATCTCTTAACTCATGCCCTGTAATTCTGAATGCTGTCCAATGCCATTACTTGGCACCCTAAGTTACTCTGCTGCATGGCCAATCAACATCTACCCTGACAGAAATGCCAGTGGGACCATCACCACAGCACACCCTGTGTCGGTGTGCTATCTGGCACCAACCATATGCAGCCTCCGGGATACCCTCTCATTCCAACTGCCCTCGGGCAGTCTTCAAAAGTTAAAACTCATGCTTACTGGTTATGGTTACTTCATATTGACAGGTAATCAATGAAAAATCTGCTATGGCCACAAGGAAGGATGGTTCCACACACACAGTAACTTACATGAACTAAGGACTGGCTATGAAACCTGAAATACCTTCTTCACAATAACTCTTAAGGTAGAGACTCCAAAACTTAGATAAAAGTTCACAATCAAGTGACTGGCAGTATAGAAAAACGGAAATGAGATCCTGAACTGGGTATGTGTATGTGTATATATGCATGTATGCATGTGTGTGTGTGTNTGTGTGTATATATATATATATATATATATATATATATATATATATATATATATATATATAAAACTCTTCAAGAAAACACATGTACAACTTTCATATGTACCTTTTCACATTCACCTTGGACATAGTTAACTTACAGTAATGAAATGGAAGAATCTTAATCTTGTATTTAACTATTTGTAAATGAAATTAATCTTAATACAATTTATCTTTATCATAAGTTCATCTTTATGGGCCATAGACTGTACAGTACAACAAAGGAAAGTGTTCTTAGAGAGTCTGACCATTGCTCTAATTTTAAAATTAGCTCAAACATTTGTGACGGTGCACCAACACTGGGCTAAGCGCAGTGCCATCAGCCTTGCTTCCCAGCACTCTGGAGGCAGAAACACAGGCAGGGGGGACTCTGAATCCAGGCCAGGCCAGTCTACATGCCAATTTCCAGACTAGCCAGAGGTATAGCGTGAAACCCTATCTCAAAATACACAAGTAAATAAATGCCTGAGTAAATAAATGCTATAAATATATAATGAAATTATACATTAATAAACAGCAGTTTATAGCTATAAAAACAAGGATAAAGCTATAAAAGTAGAGGGATAAAATGTATCCCAAAATATTTAACTCAAAGACTTAACATAAAAGCTGTGATGGCTATTCATGACTGTCAAGTTGACTACATCTGGAATTAATTAAAATCCAACTGGCTTGGTACACGTGTGAGGGAGCTTTTTCTTAAGCAAATTATTTGAAGTAGGAAGACTCACTTTAAGTCAAGCTCTTTTGAAACAGAAAGACACACCTTTAATCCGGGCCATGCCTTCTGGTGGCAGCCTATAGAAAAGACAGTACAAACGAAGAAGGTAGCTCTCTCTCTGCCTGCTTGCCTTCACTCTTGCTGGCAAGTCCATTCCTTCCATGCTATTAGACCCAACTTCTTCAGGATTCCAGCATATACTGAAGAAAAGCCGGGAAATCTAGCTTTACAGACCAAAGAACTACTTGATTCTTGGACTTTGCACTGTTAGACAGTCATTGTTGGACTAGCTGGATCACAGCCTATATAATCCACTCTAATAAGTCTCAGAGATATGGATATAGATATATATGTAGACATAAAGATATATTCTATTCGTTCTGTTCCTCTAGAGAACCCTTACTAATACAAAAGTATAATTTTAAAAAGGATTTTATGAACACCAAGTAGCATTTCTGCTGTTTTACATTTAATTGCAGAAAAGATAAATCCTATAAAGTCATAAATATGTTAGGAAAATTAAAAAAAAACAGCTAAGGAAATAGTACTAAGCCTGTGTGTGCAATTTTAATTGATAATTAAGAACATTAAGAATCCGCATGCACTTATATATCTAAGCCATGGCTTCATTCTACTTATTACAACTAGTGCTTTCAAACAATTTATAGTACGTTAGAAAATTGAGTAGGGCATATATTATAGTTACTTTCAACAGTTGAGTGTAATTCTACATACACAGTACACACATACACATTTTAATTCCAGAAAGAAAGAAAGAAAGAAAGAAAGAAAGAAAGAAAGAAAGAAAGAAAGAAAGAAAGACATTGCCCTAGCACTACAACCGGAATTTTTTATTTTAGCAAAGATATTCCAATTTCATGGAATTTAGCAAAATCTTTAACTCACACTATGTCCTATTAGGATGGCCAATACAACATATTTGTTTTCTTAAAAACAAAATTAGTTTCTACATACATATTTTAAGACACACATTGAACTCACACAGGTCACAAAGTACCAGACAGAGCATTCCTCTATCATATTTCTGAATGTAACTGACACAACGTAGAGCTGTGAATCCTTTTGCAAGTAGTAGCAGACACACAATTCAAACATTTAAGAGAGAAAAATCAATACTGTGCTTCCCTGATATAGGTCAGATCTTAAGACCTTCATATGTACAATAATACTTTTCTGTAAAAGAAATACAACTGTGACAAAATGAACCATCACACACTTATAGGTAGGATGGAGAGGACAAGTCTCTGACCCTCAAGCATGTGGTAACAATTGGTACACCATCGACCGCACACACACAAACCTAAGAATCCTGTTGTTTAAGGCCACTTACTTGACACTACCAATGCCAGGATCCCAAGTACCACAAAAGCCTGTATTTATATGTACTGCACATCTGTGTGCTGTAGTTATAGCAACCCAATTCCCAGCCTGAGCCAGCAACTGAGCTCCCTCCCTAGAGAACAGCTTTGCTCTGCGCCTCAGATACCACCTCAGAATACAACTTAAGAGGAGAAAGAACAATCCACATGATACAAAATGTTTCTGAATGCTTTGGGACTTTTCCAAATATTAAAGCAAAAAAAATACACTAATATCGGAAGGGGTTGTTTTAATATACGTACTTGTGTCTCTACCAATGTATTTTACCTAATATGTTTAATGTCAAAATAAATTTTATTTTTAAGTTTAAAATGGACACACCACATCTGCAATTAAATTAACTGTTCTCAAACCACATTCACATTTGTTTCATTGTTTTCTTTGCCTTATTTGGGACTCTCCCAGCATATCCTTGAAACCTTTAATATAGACCTTTACCACATCCCTGCTATGGGAATACCAAGAGTTGTTGAAGGACACACAGGAATCACAGATGATGCAAGACCTGTGAGAGTGTGCTGAGCTGATGAGAAGCATGAACGCGGGCTGAGTGCAGTGGGCTGAGCTGAGGAGAAGCATGAACGCGGGCTGAGTGCAGTATGCTGAGCTGAGGAGAAGCATGAACGCGGGCTGAACACACAAACAACTTTCCAAACCATAGTCCCCACTTCTCTTTATACCTATATACCTTTTGGACAACACTTAAATATCCAATAAAGCCACCCCTCTGCAACATTATATGCTACTGAGTTTTTTTAATGTCATATTATTTATAAGATCAATAAAGTAATTAATAAGATATTACATGATTTTTTAAAACAAATTTGTACTTTTTAAAACGCAGCTAATCCTATACCTCTTTATGCAAAATATGAAACAGTTAAGTGTGTCTTCAATCTCTATCTCAAGCACAGAATGAGGCATCCACTGTTTTACCCTTTCACTAACATTAGCACGTTCTCAGAGCGATCCACTGATTATCGTGTAGTTCCGGCACGCTCAAGAGTGCCTGCGATTCTTCAGCTCAAGCAGTGCACTGTCTGTCGCACGAAATATAATGAGAACAGTGCCACAGCCTCTCAGGACTGGCGAGTTAAACGTCTTGTTTCTCCACTTATCCTCATTATAGCTGTCGGCTCCAATATAAAATGTGATTATTAAGAGGGCTATACCACAATTTTAATTTTTAAAGATTGTAGATGTTTGATATTGGTGAAGAAAAGACCTAATTATAAATGGACACAATCAACATGGCACAAGTAAACACTGCACACTCCTTCCAAATTCCCACCAACGCTGCCTGGCACAGACCTCATTGACGTCTCAATTAAGTTCTGGGGTTTGTGAACGAGACCTGCCAGTCATGCCACCATGAGCAAGGTCCTGCCACGTCTTCACGGGCACATGGTTCTCCTCCTTTACCCAGAGGAACTCCATTCTTTTGCTTTCACTGAAGCTACAGGCAATGCTCCATACCCCCCCCCCTCAATCTTCCCTGTGTGCTATCACTCATGTGTTTTGCTCTGTCCAGATCTCCTTTCCAAACACTTGCCAGCAATCTAAATTATAAATCCACCTCCAATAAGAGCTGCCCTTGATTAGACCACAGGCGTTAACATACCCTATATCTGAAGGGCTCTGCCTTCTGAGTCTCTCCACTGGTTTCCACTGTTCTTTCTGCCTACCTGCTCCATGACACAAGGCAGCCTTTTCCATGCTTCATATACAATTCCCTCACCTTCCCAAACATGTACTTCCCTGATATACTCCAGGACTGGTTATGAGATCACTCTGCAGCACACAATGCAAGTTCTCATTCAAGTTTATAAACAAACAAAAACATGGAGACATGATTAAGATTCTGAGTTCCACCAAAAACAATCAAAAATAGAAAAAAAGGCCCACAATCTTCACTGATAATATGGTGCCATTATATCAGACTTAGGGCATCTAGAGAGATTAACTTAGTAAATGAGATGCTACGCCTCATACACGGGAGTCTAATCCCTAGCCTTCATTACAATCTGTGGCACCTCCCATGTGCTAAGGCTAACGGCTCCTGGGCTAATGGGCTTCTTCCTTCAATCTTACAACCTCTACCCTGACCACAGCACAAACAGGAAAGGAAGTGCCTGTATACTGATTGCTCTGCATTATGGAGGATATGACTCTAAAAGATGTGTAAGTGAGGAGATCTGACTGAAATTAAGTTCATAAAAACTGGGCTGTTCTTAGCATCTCCTCCACACTGAACCTCCAGAGTGCTTTCTAGAGAGAGAACTACCCATGAATCTCTACGGCAGCCTTTATTACAGCTCCTATTAAAACCACCTCAGGACTATTCCTAAGGCAACATCACCCAAGAAAACAAACAACCGGGGCAGAGCAAATGCCACCAGGTGCAACATGAAGAAACGAGCTATATATAGCTCTGGCCTGTCACTCAGTCTGAAGACGGTCTCTTCATCCCATGAAAACCCTGACTCACAGACATTTGACATGCAGCCAGAGGGAGAGAGTAACTTATGTCATCCTTTAGAATAGTCTGAGTCCAATGTGCTCAGGGAACAGGTCTGAACTGCAAGTCCTCGTCCTTGCAGAGCTTTCTGAACACTGGGTTCCTTCCAGGAGCTGGAACAAGCTGTCACTTGACTGATGGTGGCTGGTAAGATGCCATCACAGGCTCCCCCTGTGCTCCAGAGCTTCGTCTACAAGCTTCATTTGTGCAGCAAATATCTCACCAAGGTGATGACAATGTTGAAAGCTCTATTGGTATCTTTCAACATGCATGAATTCCAAATCACACTCATTATAGTAGGACTTGTGGTAAAAATTTAAAATCTACCATTTACAATTGGACAGAACTAAATTGTGGAAAGTTACAGACACTGAAAGGTATCAAGAGCAACCCTTTATAAAGATGTTTTAATGTTATGAAGCAATATTCACATACATACACACATTCTTTAATCAATATAAACAGAATGCAGTTATATGTAAACAGTGCTCTTACTCACGAGGAACACCCGTGCATACATAATGTCTGCATACAATGAAGTTCAGAATGAAAAACATTAATATTCTAAAGAATGACCGTCTTGAAACTGACTCCTTTTCCCTTGAAAATGTATAAAGTTTGTTTGTAATTTCTTTTTACACCAAAATCACATAATTTTTATAAATATCCTACAGCTCAGCCTGGGTTTTCTTGTACAAGTTTAGAAATATAAGTCAGACAAGCACACTGAGGGATGAAATGCCCTGTCATGTGTTTGAAAAATGGGACCATCTGTCTTTCCTCTGGGAAAAGAACTCGGAGAATTACTCCTAGGCCCCACCCACAAGCATTCTAGGCTGACTTCTAGGAGGTATAAATGCCTACACAACCAAAGTACCCCTGCCTGTGCAACGCTCTGTGAGGGAGAATAGCAAGAGACAATGACTCAGTCTAGCAAAGTGTTTCCAATGGTTCCTGGTGAATCGGGTACAGTTCAAAAGGTCTAGTTGTTTCTATGTCCGAATCATTTTATTACCATAAAATTACTATTACAACCAGTGCTGTGATGGCAGGCACTGCCACTACCATAAGAACAGGGAGCAAACAGGCTTCCAGCTGCCGCTGGGTCATTTTCTCAAAAGCATAAAGCTTGCCAGTCTGACCCTGGGAAGCAGAAACCAAAGACGCATGCAAACCTTTTACTAGCCCTTTGACCTCCAAGGCACACCCCACCCTTTCCTGTCACCTCACCCAGGCCAGCCTTAGTAGACAGTGTAAAAACCACCTCTCTCCACGGTTTACTACTAGGTCTGACTTTTTATGAAGGAAAAAAAAAAGTTCATATCTGTGAAATAAAATTTTGAAAACTCCTGAATTATTTATGTGAATGTGCGTGCATGCGTGTGTGCGTGCCTGCCTGCATGTGAGTGTAGGGAGCAGAGGAAGCTTTGAGTGAGTGTGTAAGGAATGGACGATTTCCTGAATGAATGTGTAATTGACAAGAACCAGTGCCTGGGACTAGTGGGGTTGGCAAAATCTTCTGACAGGAGCAAGAATGTTTATAAACAGTTGACCAGTGTGTGCAAAAACTAGCAACTGTGGCTTGCTTCTTCCAGAAGACTACAAGCCTGAGGCTGCTCCCCTACAGAGACTTCTTTCCAAAAGGACCTAATGTTTCCTTCCTGGGCTGTACATAATACACACACTAAGATTTCCAGGTTGTGGTAGATTTCGTGTGTCTGGGCTTTGGCATACAGGACACAAGGTGTATGTATGTGCACATGAGAACAGGTGCCCATGAATACCAGAAGAGGGGGTTGAATCCCCTGGAGCTAGAGTTGCAGGTGAGACACTTAACATGGGTGCTAGAACTTAGACCAGGGTCCTCTGAAAGAGCACCAATCACTCTCTTCAGCCTCTAAAGTGGCCTAACCAGAATATAGTTAATATTTTTGCAGAAAGCTAGGTGTCAGAAAGATGACATTGTATTTTAATCGATTTAAATATTAGTAACATAAAATACCTGTTTTTAAACCAAATAAAAAGCTAGTTGTGACAAATTCATAATCAGGAAGAAAGGGATCTCCCCTGAAGTTAACCTTAACACAAGTGGGGCATGTTTTGGGAGATGAGCCTTTCTGGTTATAACTAATTGGACCAGAGGTGCACATGTGCCCCAGCTGAGCCAATCAGATTACATCCTAAAATATCCAAGGAAAATAGTCAAACAGCATAAGTCTTAGCAACACAAAGTCATAAATCAACAGTCAGCACACACACGCCAAAGTCACGGGGAGAGGAAGCACAAAGCCAATCCACACAGATGCGAAACCGAAAGGCCATATGGTCCTTAGAGGCAGGGAAGTCAGAGACAGTTCCTGGCTTCACTTCTAGTCCCTTGCGGTCTCAATGAGCATCCTCGATGTCTTCAGATGTTTATCGCTGTTTCCCATAGGTTAGTTCTTCTTTACCAAAGTTGACCTGAAACTAATGCTATGTCCTATGATCAAAAATGTCCCAAAACAGCTGACATAGTCATTTAGCAATTTTTCATGTTACTATGTTTTCACTCATCCCTTGCTAAGAAAATTAGAACAGTATTTATAACATAAAAACAAGCATTTAAAAAAAATCATATGTGTAACAGACAAAAGTACTGCCTTGTTTTGTATCAGTAGATTATATCAGTAGCAAGATAAACTAATTTGGCAGAAAGAGCTTTAAGATCACTGCGTTGTGTCTCTACACCATACCTGCTCCTTGGAAGAAACATGGACTCCTTAATGAACACGGAACCAGAGAGAAGTATATACCAGCAGGTGCCAATATCATCAGGACTGGAAAAAAAAAAAAAGACAACAGAAATCAGATAATAATCTACAGCAACAAAAATCAAAAGTTATATAGCAGATGGTATAGCAATAGGTGCTACTGCACACAGACTCACAAAAAGGCAACAGCATACAACCTATTAAAATACCATTACTGAACTATCAGAGGTGCTCTTAACACTGCTATCACTAATACATAACGCTAACGATAGTCACGGGTTCATTTCAACGTTTTCTAATTTTCCTTAGGTGGATCAGCACCTGTCATTTCAGGTTTTGTTTTTCCAGTCTAATTTTTTGAGTAGGAAATACTTTCATTTGTCTCAGTGAAGAAAAAAAACAAAACACAAACTTGTGTCTACTTCAGCAGCACATCTACTAAAATTGGAATGATACAGAGATTAAAGACAACCCCACCCAGGGATCCATCCCATCTGCAGACACCAAACCCACACACTATTGCTGATGCCAAGAAGTACTTGCTGACTGGAGCCTGGTATAGCTGTCCCCTGAGAGGCCTGACCAATACAGATACAGATGTACACAGCCAATCATCGGACTGAGCCTGGGGACCCCAACGGAAGAGCTAGGGGAAGGACTGACAGGAGCTGAAGGGGATTGCAACTCCTCAGGAAGAACAAGTTCCCAGGGACTAAACCACCAACCAAAGAGTATACATGGAGGGACCATGGCTCCAGCTACATATGTAACAGAGGCTGGCCTTATATGGATCAGTGAGCCGGGAGGCCCTTGGTCCTGTGGAGGCTTGATGGCCCACCATAGGGGGATGCTAGAGCGGTGAGATAGGAGTGGGTGAGTGGGTGGAGGAGCACCCTCATGGAGGCAAAGGAGAGGGGGAGGGGGTGGGATGGAGGGGGTTGTGGATGGTCAACTGGGAAGGGGGATAGCATTTGAAATGTAAATGAATAAGATAATTAATAATAATTAGAAAGAAAAAAAACACAAGCTTTCATGGAACCCAGTTCATTCAAGCCTTTCCCTGTGAA
This sequence comes from Mus minutoides, assembly GCA_902729485.2. NCBI lineage: Eukaryota > Metazoa > Chordata > Mammalia > Rodentia > Muridae > Mus > Mus minutoides. The sequence continues at coordinate 252,463 of LR749983.1, forward strand.
CCTTTTTCTCAGGCTCCCCCACCACACAGTGTTCTCTGAGTGTCTTCTCATACTTGCGTGCAGTAACTAGACAGCTGCTTATTTCCTCTTATGAAAGAAAAAATGTAAGCAGGACAATCTTATGGGTTTGTGGACAGTAGCTCTCCTTCCTATGTGAAGATTCCACTGTACAGACGGCTCTGCCTGACTCAAGACATCCCTCTGGTGGTAGTCATTTCTATTTAAAGACACACACAGTTAGAAGGAGGGGGGCTGTTAAGCCATTCAGAGCATAAGTAGTATCAAAGTGACAATATTAACCATCACATCTCCCTCAATAGTAGGCACGTGTGTTATTATTACCTTGTAGTCTGTGCCAAGTAAAAAAGACTACCATTTACAAGGTTCAAAACTAGTTTCAACTTTTTCTGACCAGAAAAAATAAAAAAAATCACTGTATTAGAAAAGAGGAAAAAAAAGAGGAAGGTTTGTAATTATATTTTAATCTGTTACAGAGAAATGAATTTTTTGCTTTGAGCTTTTAAATTTTTAAAATTATTTGACGCGTACGGGCCTTTTGCCTGCATATGTGTTCATGCACTTCTACGTGCCTGCCGGATGCCTATAGAGACATGAAGAGGGTGTTGAATCCTCAGGAACTGGAGTCGCACACAAACCTGACCTCCCATGTGGATGCTGGAAACTGAACCTATGCCCTTTGGAAGAGTAAACAGTGCTCTTTAATGAGAGAGCCATCCCTCCAGCCCCTGAGGCAGGTCAACGGGATTAAATGTACAATGACAACTGCATACAAATAATAATTATTCCATCTTTTAAAAGCATGACACATGACGCCAAGGTCTGTGGTGACACGGAGAATGCAACTGTGACAGGCCTTTCGGTGATTTCAAATCTGTCAACTCTAAAGACAAATTAGTACAGACCAAGTGTGTGTGAAGTTTGTCAACTCCGTCCCCCAACTGACAGGTAACCTGTGCTCAAAGCAGATGAAGAACCTTGACAGCAAGTACTCGGGCTTCCTGAATAGCCGCTGATTACCTGTAATTAGGGTGACTCTTCCTATCGGGAAATTGAAAATGAGAAAGTGGGTCTCAATCACTACTGATCTGAATTTGTCTGACGGGTGCTGTCCCAGTTCACAGCCCACGCGTTAGAGGCTTCGTTATGAGCCCCCGGGGTTACTACTGGGAGGTGATGAAACCTTTAATTTGGGGGGGCCTAGAAAGAGGACACTAGGTCACTGGGGTTCTGTCCTTGAGAGGAGCTGTGGACTTGGTCTCTCTTGCCACTATAGAGGAAGCACTTTTCTCAGCCACCATTCCTCACAGGATACTCTGTACCTCACGGCAGACCCATAAGCAGTGACTGAGCCACTGTGAGTGAAAACAGCCTCCTTCCTGCTGATTATCTGTTCTGTGGCACTGACGGAACCCAAAGGCATCATTTGCAGTGTCCTTTGCAAACGCAAAGGCAGCAGAGACCATTGCTGTCTTTCCAGGAGAATCTGGGGCTCACCCGCAGTGCCTGAATCTGGGGCTCACCCGCAGAAGCCGCGTTTTCTAAGAAAGCATCTGCAGGGATTGTTCAATCAGAGAATACTTACTGAGTACACTAGCCACCTACTTTGTGCCAAGATAGATATGATGTCTTTACAGTTCTACTGTCCCTCTTAGGAGTTGAGGTTTTACTACGGTAAGCTAATAATAACTAAGAATGCAAACTCGTACATTCTATTTTAAAGATGTTCTAAAAAGAGTGTGAGCTAGAAACAAATCCTCCTTCTTCTGTTTGCTAGCCACTCTCTACAGACCACGTTCACTTTCCGCACTGAAAATTCCCTGACGCGAAATGCCATGCCCAAAACTCTGTTTCTGCTGGACCTCCTTTAGGCTCTCACAAAGCATTGTACCCACCGGGCTCCGTCTCCTATCTCGCAGCAGATTCCCAGGGCGGCTGTTACTAGAGGATCTTACTTTTTTGTGTGTGAAGTGAAAAGTTTGCTTTTTAAAAATAAAACTAGGATCCGGGCGTGGTGGCGCACGCCTTTAATCCCAGCACTCGGGAGGCAGAGGCAGGCAGATTTCTGAGTTCGAGGCCAGCCTGGTCTACAAAGTGAGTTCCAGGACAGCCAGGGCTAGACAGAGAAACCCTGTCTTGAAAAAAAAAAAAAAAAAAAAAAAGAAACTAGAGTTGTAAGAACAATGTTCATTCAGTATAGATGAACAGACATACATACAGAATAAAAGTGAAATCTCTCCTGGGCACACACTGGCAATGAAGACTGTTAACACAAGCAGTAGTAGTAGCAGTAGTAATGATGACGTCATTGTTTTCTGAACTGATCCAGTTACTCTTAAATTTCATGAATTATCTATGATGCTAAATTTCTAGATTACCTGTCCGCACTCAGTTTCCTAGTATCTGAACATTTAATGGGCAGTTGATTAAAGTATCTGAAAACAAATATCCTAGATCATAGTCATCAACGGGCTCTTCAAAGATCTCAGCATTGAGCCCCAGTAGCAAAGAAAAGGCTAAAGCAAGCCAGCCTGCTGTCAGTATTCATGCCATTTGACACTGTGCTTTGAGATGGTGAGCTAAGAGTCATATTCAAGGGTTGTAAACGGCAGAAACTACTTTGAGAGAGCCTTGCCTGACCATTTCTAAGTAACAGCAAGTTTGACCCAACAGTGATGGGCAGAAAAGAAACCACCGAGACTACAGAGCCCCACACAGCAAAGCCACCACTTACAAGTCTCTGAGATCTCAAGGAAATGTACTCTCAGAGAAGACTCACATTTGCAGAAGGGTCAGAGAATAAGAACTACAGTGGCTCCCACATGGAGTCCAGTACTTCCCATCCTGCAATGTACAGAATAACAGCCACAAAGCCTGGGAGTGGGCCAGTCAGCCTAAAGGGTGCCTGGTTCTGTCTGCCATCAAAAGGGAGGGAAATAATAAAGCCCAGCAAAACAAAATGTAAGCAGATCGCAAACCGATCAAGAGTCCTTCCAGGTTTGTCATATGGAGATACATTGTAGATGACCTGTTCTATCTCGTGCTCGGCCAAACTGCGTCGTTAAGTCCATAACAGCAGTGACATCACCTCATTCCCCACTGTGCTTTCACATGAGCCAGTCTGCTCTGATCAGAGCTCTGCTGGGAGGCCCTGCTGTCTGTGCCACCTCGAGAGGTGTGTGCCCTGTCGAATGGATGGGACTCCAGGAACACCAAAGCACCTATCCCACTCGATGGTAAGCTCTTCCACTGCCTTCTACTGATGTCTCATCCTAAGCTTTACCTCTTCCTCCAACCTCACCAACATGGCCTGTGCTGCTCAGTCTTATTGTCAGCGTGACCCAAGCTACAGCTATCTGAGAGGAGGGAACCTCAACTGAGAAAAGGTCTCCATAAGCTCCAGCTGTAAGGTATTTTTTTAAATTAGTGATAACGATGGAGGACCCAGCCTGTTGGGGGTGGGGACATCCCCGGGCTGCTGCTTCTGTGTTCTGAACTAGCCATGGGGAGCCAGCCAGTAAGCAGCCAGTAAGCCTGGCCTCTATATCAGCTCCTGCCTCCAGGTTCCCGCCCTGCTTGAGTTCCTATCCTGACTTCTTCCAATGATGGACTCGAATCCAGAAGTGTAAGCCAAATAAACTCTTTTCTCCTAACTCGCTTTTTGGTCATGATGTTTCATCACAGCAATAGAAATCCTGACTAAAACATGGCCCCTCCCACTGATCAGAACTGTGTGCCTACCCAGCAATATTCAGTATCAATGATCAGGTCATTGAAACCATGACATGCTTGTGTTATAATCACAGCTCTTGATGGAACAGAATCCGATACCCTGAGCAGACCACATGCAGGAAGACATGGTACTAGGCAGGAAGCTCCAGGTTGTTGATACTCTCTCTCCTGGTAACTGCATGATCCTAAAGAAGTTAAATTCTATAGTTCTAGGTCCCGGATCTTGAAACCAGGCATCACTAGCTTCCTTACAAAGTGACAACAGTTTAAATCACTTTAGTTTTGCCAGCTGAGACTGAAGAACAAAAGAAAAGAAAAACACGAATTCTCTTCCAGCTAGCTGACAGCTCACACTCACTTGGCTACACTTGTTTTTTATTGCCTATTCCTCAGGGTCTCTGAAGAAACCTGATGTTTCAGCTTTTGACAGTACCTCTTCTATGATAAACTAAGTTTTTATCATTCAAGTTCCCCTGCAACTGAGCACCTCTCTGGTCGAGTGAGTCACTTTCTTCCTAACATCCCGGAGTTCACCTGGCACAGTCACCAGGTAGCAAGTAATCACTTAGTGCTTTCGCCCTTAAGACTCTAACTCGTCAGTCCTGTCAATACATGCACTCTATGATACCTGATTGCTGGTGGTCGGGGTGACTGTCCTTGCACTGCCTTAAGGTGTGTCTCTGTGTTTTCAATTGTCCATTACTGAGCCCACACTGAGCCTAGTGCTGGCAGGTTTTTGGTTTTGTCATTTCTATGGCCCATCACTCGGTTTTCTATTTGTAAATGTCCTTCCACCCCTGCCTAAAAGATGAATATCAGACAGCCCTCAATACCTTAGGCAACCACAGAGAAGAACCAGGTCTTGTCTCAATGCTGACTGGCTATAATAAAGAGCTGACAGCCAATAGCTGGGGCAGGAAGTAAGGAAACGTCCAGGCAGGCAGGGATGCAGGAGGGATGAAAGCAGAGGGGGGCGAATCGAAGGAGAAACGGAAGAAAACAGCACAACGGACAGAATGGAGGTGCAAGCAGGCAGTGAGAGCCACACAGGGAGATGGGCTGGCAGAACCATACATCAGAAGCTAGCTCAGAGACTGTCCCAGCAAAAGGACAACAGCTTTAAACTATACAGAAGTCTCGTGTTTTATTTAACTACAAGTAGGTGTGCAAAATCCCTGCAGCAGCTAGTCAGAATGCTTGCTTGCTTGCTTGTTTTTAAAACAGGCCTCATTTTTAAAGTATTTAATTGTATACATTTATTTATTAGGGGAGGGCGCCATCGTGCAAGAATGGAGGGCAACTTATAGAAGCACATTCTCTCCTCCTGCTATGTGGGTCCTGGGAGAATCACTTAGGTTTTATCAGCCTTGGCAGAAAGCACTTTTACTAACTAAACTGTTTTGCAGGCCCTTTAGGAATCTTCTTAATGAACAGAACAATATGGAGCAATTCCTCATCCAAGTCAAAGTTAAACTCAAAGAATTTCTTCGCAATATCCTCCGGGCCCACATGGTGGCAGTGTCTCTACATGAGAATGTGCCTTGCACATGGCCCGAGCAGGAGGCTACTGTAAATGGCACTGAGGATGTTGAAAAAGTAACACTATTCTTTTTTTTAAACTGATCAACTGGGGGCGGGAGGGGGGGGGAGAGCGGGAAATTGATCACTATCAGGCCAGAAAGTAACTTCTGAAAACTCTCCTAAGAAGTTAATACAATGTGGAATGTAAGGAGAGGCCGATGGATCGGCAAGTTTTTCTAATGACAGCGAGGTACTGCCACACAGGCTGGGAGAGATGAGGGTTGGTGGTAGGAGAGGGCTGTGAGAATACCAGACCCGGGGGCTCACACAGCCTTCAGCTCAACACTGCCAGCCAGAGAGCGTGACAGGCTAGAGTCACGGTAGCCAAGCGGAATCCAGAGCTCTCCAGAGTGTCACGCTGTCGCGGCACCAGTAAGAGGGATCCGAGAAATCTCTCTGTTTGTTCTTCAGTGGGCATTTGAAGTCAGACCAGGACACAGCAGAAAGTGAAGCCAGGGAGCGTGCCACATCTGGGAGTCAGAGCAGGAAGGGACATGTACCATGTTCCCCATCACATGGCACAAGTGTGACATGGGAAAGCAAGTACACGGTGCTGCCCTCAATGTAAGTCCGCAACAAGCTGTGGGCACCCAGGGAAAAGCAGACATCCATCTAAACGGTCCCACCGCAAGTAGAGCCGGCCGCTACCAAAACCGGAAGAGCACCCGCTTCCTTGACTATCTGCTAGCTCCGCCCCTTCATTGAAGCCCTAAAGAAAGCCAGGAGCTTGCATTTTGCTCTCTGTGGTTCTGGTCTTCTGACCAGTTTAGACTTGTGCTCTCAAATGCATGAATGTGATGGGGGGAAAGGACAGTGAAAAATACTTCACTTATCTATGATACATCATCCTGAGACCCCTCCTGTCAAAAGGTTTTCAAGACCAAGAACCCTAGAGGCTCTTCCAAGAGCACTTGCTACTGGTGGAGCTGGGCAGGGCTTCCTGTGAACACAGTGTTCCAAGCTTTAGAAAGTTCTAACCCTGGCTGTCTGCCAGCATGCAGATGGCTCTCCAGATACACAGTAATTTCAGTCTTTTTCACCATAGTGGGGCCAATTGCTGTTTATTACAAAGTTTGATAACTGTGTTTCTTTTGCTCCTTTGATTAAGATTTTAAGCTATAAACTCAAAGATGGAATTTGTATCAATTACTTTTGTGGCGTTAATGAGAGAGGCTAAAGTTCAATAGATAAAAATGTTGCCACACAGCCAAGTAAGGGATCAAGCCAAATATATATATATATATATATATATATATATATATATATATATATATATACTTGCAAACATCAAACATCATTTCATTACATAGTTATTTATGGATTTCAGACAGAACTCTACTAAGAATTTTTTTTTAACTGGCATTTTTACTTTTCATCTTCAGAAGAGCAGTATTTGCGGTATTTGCAGTATTTTATTATAAAATAATATAGTTCAATATACTAAAATAGATGTAAATGTTAATGCCCATGATATAAAAATAACATTTAAAAGGTAGAAGGTGATTCCTGTTTTCCCAAAGTGCTAAATTGTAAGGAAATGACTTCACCTTTTAAAAGCTGAAGCAAATGTGGAGACTGACACACCCGTGTTTCCAACACTCCGAAGGTGGAGGCAGGAGGACCACTGCAGATCTGAGGTCAACCTGGAGTTCCAGAACAATGCAGACTACAGAATGATACCTTGTCTCAAAAGTGACTGAATGACTGACTGATTGAATGACTGAATCTAACTCACCAAAGGAGCAGACACACCACTGCAGTGCTCATTTTTCTTGAGATCCTGATTCTCCAATGAAAGGTACTAAATGACAGCTTTGAAATCGACATTAGAAAGAACTAAAAAGACTGGTCAAAACACTATTTTCAGTCTTCTATTAAAAATACAGGGGACAAAGAGGACACCAAGTGAAAATTCATTTAAAAAGCAGAGTGAACAATATAAAATACTGAACTAACAAAGCCAGCCAGTCATTGCACCAATAGAAGTCACTTGCAAATGAACTGGAGCACTGCACTAGGAGTCATGAAGTTACTCCGAGAACATTTTCTCAACAGCTATGATATAAATTGCATATGCACTACAATAAATCAAATCAATGAGGCAGCTACACTCTGCAGAGGGACACAGCCAAGGACTTGAGGAACAATCAAATTTAAACAAGTAGTCAAACCCGGACACTGACTTGGAAACTGCTGTGGGGCCGTGATTTACACACTGTAATTTCACCCTCACAGGAAGCCTCTTCCCACTGGAGTAATTCGGCTCTCAGAGGATAGAGGCAACCTGCACACACCTAGACACCTATCCCAAAGCCCCATCTGTCCGGGCAAACTGGCCTGTAGCATTCCCAGTCCACAGTGATCTGAATGCATATACGGTAAGCCTCATCACTCGATGAACATTACATCATGGTTTTTATTCACTTGGCAGTTTCATACTGAAGGCAAAAATGCCCACAATAAACATGCCAGCTAGCTGGTGAACAGTCCATCTATGCTAAAGAGAATTTGTTAAAGATACCATGATTGTTTTTTCAAATAAAATCTTACTTTTGGCATTTTGTTTGTATACACATAAGCATGTGTTAAAAGTCTTAAAACTTAGACAAAGAGGAAGTTTCAAAGTAGCAGTTATACATCTCTAGGTGAGGAAGGAAAGGAGAGCATGCCTTTTTCCAAGAGAGGTAAAGCAACTCCACATAAAATAGTAGATGATGTACTTACGCTGTGATTTACAAAGACTACACTGTAAACTAAAAGCTTGGCCACCTGCAGAAAAGAAAAACTAGGTATATGCAATTATTGGAAGTGGAGAAGAGGCCAAAGGAGAGATCTCTCCATGAGCTTACAGTCTGTAAGCAGAGGCAGGAAAGAGGCAACAGAGATTGGGAGTCACTCTGCATGGGAAAGAGCTGTCTTCCTGCTGGGGGCAGGAGAGAGAGAGCCAGGGCAGGAGAGACAGATGGGCAGATACTGGAGAGAAGAAGGTAAAACTTCAGGCCACATCAGGAAGAGCAAGCAGAAAGAGAGCGACAGCAACGCAGCAGCACCTGCCCTAAAACCAGAAAGCCGAGCAAGCAAGTAAACAGACTGCACTGGGCTGAGCCTCTCCAAACTGCACATTTACAGATTTAAATGAAAAGGCTTTAGCAAGACTGAAGAGGCCCCACAGCAGCTGTTTCACAGAGGAACAATTTCCTCTCCTGAAATACAGAGCTAAGCCCTAAAAGGGCTATGAAAACTTAGAATTCTAAGCACCCAGTCAGATCTGTACATGGAAAAGGATGGCGGAGGCACAGATGCACACACTGAGGATCTAGAGGGGTGTGTGTGTGTGTGTGTGTGTGTGTGTGTGTGTATACACTTTCTCCAGTGGCTGAATTCTTGATAACTGTCCCATAAATTCAAATGGTGAGGCTAGCCAGCCAATTAGGAAAAGCTAGAGTAAAATGGCATTAAGAACTCAGACAAAACAAAACAAAAACAAACCCAAACCCCAGTCATACTGCTGCACTGTGAGCCAGCCTAGTCTAAGAATGTCTCAGCAAATTCCTAGTTGATGGCCCTCCACTTATTTGGTGGTATGCTGTGGTTTTACACTATTCTCTTATAAGGATTTTTAATGTGTACCTCATTTCTAGTTAAATTTTATTTTTTATTATTTTTTTACCTTGTGTGTATGATACACAAGCATGTGTGTGCACACTCATGCACGCAAATGCAGCATATACATAGGCTACACAGCACGTAGTTCAGGTGTTCGGCCCTGCCTTCTGCCATGTATGGAACAGGGTTTCTTTGTTGTTTTGCCTGTGCGTAGCAGGCCAGCTGCTGGGGCCTTTCCTTCCTGTCTCCACCTCCATCTTTCAGTACGAGTGCAGGGATTAAAGAGGTGTGCACGAAAGTGTCCAGTCTTACAGGTGTTCTTAATTTGAACTCAGGCCTTCACACTTACATGGGCAGTGCTCTACCTGCTGATTCACCTTCCCAACCCTCAGACTAAAATGTTACAGACAATTCTAAATTAAGGTACTTCGATAGCTAGCTTTATCAACTTGATAAAACCCAGAAGGCACACTCAATGAGGAATTTGATACATGTGGCTGGCCTGTGGGTATCTGTAGACAGCTGTCTTATGTGGGAAGACACAGCCCACTGTGGGCGGCACCAGTACCTAGGCAGGGAGTTTTGAACTATACAGGAATGGAGAAATGGAACCAAGCATGAGCAAATAAGAGCAGCCTGTTAACTTCTCCCTGCTCTTGACTGAAGCTATGTTAATAGTTACAAGTCCTGGCACTGTCACCTCCCCACTAGGATGGACTATAACCTGGAACTGTGAGCTAAGATACATTCTTTCTCCCCTGCACTGCCTTTCATGAGGGTATTTATCACAGCAGCAGACAGGTTGCTCAGCCTAGGAATTTACAGTATTCACCCCAGTTTTCCCCAGAAAGTAAAATAATCAGCATGTTACCAGGACAAGACAGTTGAAAGGACCGACCTGAAAGTGGTTTCTGCTGTGTAAAAGTTCAACTACCTTGTGTAACTTATTTGTTTGCCATGGAGGATGTCATTCTGTAACCCAGGCTAGCTTCGTTCTTGCTCCTTCCCTATCGCAGCCTCCCAAATCCAAATGCAAGGGCTAAGGCATTAGCAACCATGTCTGCAACTACAGCTCAGCTCTCAAAGGCCTCCAATTTTTGGAGAAAAAAAAAAGCTTTTTTTTTTTTTAAATTGGAACTATAGATCTATCTCTAATTTCAACATAACTTAAATGGGGACCAGTGGTACATTGTTGACTTATATGAAAACTATGACACAAAAAGAGTTATGGCATCACTGTGATAAGGAAAACAAAACCTTAAAGAAGCTAAAACCTTGGAGGACCAAAACACAACATTAATTATCAAAGCAATGCCAATAATAAGAATGATAACACTCCTGTGTTATAAGCTGTTAACATTCTTGTGCATTCGTTAGAGGTGTAAACACCCTCAGAAGGGCACATGTCCTCAGAAGGGGTGCCTCTGACCTCAGTAGGGGTGCACACTCTCTCAGGAGGAATGCAGGAGCCCTGAGAAGGGGTGTCCATTACCTCAGTAGAGATGCATGCACCCTGAGTAGAGTTGCGGATAGAAGGATCATGTATATCTTACTCTGGAGAAATAACACTAGTGTTTCCATTCTATAGAGGAGGAGAATGGAGTATAGTGTTGGATCAAAAGAAATATGTGCCTGGTAAATTATTAAAGCCATAGCACACAAACATAGCAAGGAATATGGCTACTATCTCCTGCTCATAAATGCAAAGTTTGAAAGTCTTCAATATTTATTCTTTTAAGTTTTTATTTTATATATATATGACTACACTGTAGCTGCCTTCAGATACACCAGAAGAGGGCATCAGATCCCATTACAGATGGTTGTGAGCCACCATGTGGTTGCTGGGGATTGAACTCAAGACTTCTGGAAGAGCAGTCAGTGCTTTTAACCACTGAGCCATCTCTCCAGCCCCAATATTTATGCTTATTGCACTATTCTTCAGACCAAGCTCCAGGGAGAACAGAACAGTCACTTCCCTCAGAGATCCTGAGAGCAGCTCCCCAAGAAGGTATTATTAGGATATCATGGATATACATAAGCGTCAAGCCTAGCTGTTCCTGATGTTTCAAACTACGCATACACAAACTGGCAAGAGCCGAAGCCTGCCTGCTACAGGACCACAAAAGAAAATGCCTCACTGACACTTTGTAAGCACATCAGCAAAATACCAAAAACCCAACTGTGTGAGTCTGCAGTTAGACTGCAGGAATTTTTATTCTTATGAAATCAAGAATTAATGAGTATCCAGACTTCTCATTACCAAGTACCACTGGCACCTAATTCTAAAGTTTTTGTTTAATTTATTATATATATTTATTATATATGTATATTTATATATGTGTGTGTATATATTTATATATGTATATGTGTATATATATGTGTGTGTGTGTTTGTGTGTGTGTTTGTGTGTGTGTGTATGTGTGTGTGCGCGAGCGCACGGGTGTGTGAGTACACTGTTGCTCTCTTCAGACACACCAGAAGACAGCATCTGATCCCATTACAGATGGTTGTGAGCCACTATGTGGATGCTGGGAATTGAACTCAGGACCTCTGGAAGAACATTCAGTGCTCTTAACCACCGAGCCATCTCTCCAGCCTGGCACCTAATTCTAAAGGCACAAATGTGAGTGACTGAGACAGCCCAGTCAAATGCACTCCACTTAATACTACTAGGATATGAACGGGCATTGCCAGCAGGTATAAAAACAAACACTAAGGATGTTTAAAGACACCGACACACCTCTAAGAAAAATGATAATAAATAATCACTGTCAGTAAACTATGGTTGTGTAGACAGGAGCGCTGGCGGGCTGATGTGCTTACAAAGGACATCAGAGGACACTGGCAGGCGGCGATTGAGAGTTCACTGTCATATGCAAGACCATTATTATTTGGGAGATGCCATGGTATAAAAGGGGAAATATTGGTGACCTAGGCAAGAGAGAAAGCTGCAAAACCCCAAGATCTGGCTTCGAGTCCAGATGCCACATCAGGTTATGGGAGCTAGACTGATGGACGATCTCCTCAAAGCTCCATTTCCTGTGTGGGGTAATGAGAATTGCTGCTTAAGAGACACCTGCATAGCCGGGCGTAGTGGCGCACGCCTTTAATCCCAGCACTCAGGAGGCAGAGGCAGGCGGATTTCTGAGTTCGAGGCCAGCCTGGTCTACAAAGTGAGTTCCAGGACAGCCAGGGCTATACAGAGAAACCCTGTCTCGAAAAAAAAAAAAAAAAAAAAAAAAAGAGAGACCTGCATACCAAGCACTTACTAGAGCGTGCAGGAGGTACCTGCTATACGTATGCCACCAGCTCCCTGGCAAATCACGTGTCAGAGGGGAAGGACAAAATGACTGTGGATCTGCCTCAGTATCCCTAATATTCACTGAGGTTACCACCTGGGCGTCTGCAAGCCTACTCCACAGGCTCCACAAGGAAGCAAGCACTACAGCCACTTACACCTCAGTTTCTTCAGAACTAAATTAAAAGCACTTTTCTCCCTGTGGGAAGTTCTTGGTATCAATTACCCCTTGGTCAGCTACTACAGACACTTTGCCATTGAAACACAACAGCCGCATGAGCAGCTATCAGTGCCCAATGCTACGGCCTATGAAATTCTGCCAATTCCAATCCAGCAACTTCTCCAAAGCCTAGCCCTGCCTACATGTCTGAGCCCTTCCTCCTTCATCTTCCTGCAGCTAGGTTCTCAGCTACGTGCTTTTGCGTCCACTCACCTTGACATAACCTCCTTGTTCCCATGCATCTGTGGGTATGGTCTTTGGGGAGTATGAAGGGTGGGCAGCATTTGGTCATAACGCTTTGTTGCTTGAAAACCATCCACCAAGCTACATATTAAAGGAGACCTAAAAGGGGCTGGAGACATGGCTGAGCAGCTCGGGATTCTTCATGCAGAGACATCAAGCTTCAGTTTCCAGTGATATACTTACACAAAGTGAAGTGCGCCCCTTCACTTGCAAAGAGCACCTCACAAGAGTCACAGCTTCAAAGCACTGAGTGAGGCCTTCCAATCACACCCTGACAATCGGCTGGTCCCACTTGCACCTCTGACCCACCATTAATAATGCACCCCCACCCCAAGGTCTCTGTAGTCTGTGGAACACAATTCTGAGACCGAACCTCAAAGGGCTCCAACATCTGAGGGCTCTCTCCTCCCTCCCATCTTTCTGTCCCAATTTTGACATGTTTCCTGTTGTTCCATTTCCGCCTCTGCTATAGGTTACAAAACTCCTTCAGAGGGTAGCTGTCTTTCCTCTCTTTCTGTAAGCGCACCCTATAACCTGCCTGAGAGGGAGTAACTACTGAGTACGTGCTATAAGAAGCAGGACCGAGCCAGCACAGGCCATCACAGTAAATATCTCCCACTGGTGAGAACAGCAGAGCGGCTTTAGACTTTAGAATGCAGTCTGTGCCCCTCTGGACTCGCCACACTCTTTTAAAGGCCAGGTGTTAGTCTTTAAGAAACACAACCCACATCTTTAAAGGAACATTAGTACAATTTTAAAAATAAAAGATGTAGAAGCTCGTCTGCCGGTTCCTAGACTGAACCAGCTGCTGTGGCCGTGGGAAGATGTGTTTGTTGTATCAGGATGACTACCACTTACTTCCTGTTTCACAAGGACAAGAACAGAAAATATCCACAATACAAAACCCCATCTCTACCACACTGGAGAAATATAAACACAAATGTGAACTAGCCATTTTACTACTGCAAACACTTAAAATGTCTCAAATTTCTCACTATGGAAAGTGAGTTAGCTTCTCTAAGCCCCATCCCCCCAGAAGGGCCAGGTTAACCAAGCCAACTGCTGCTAATCCTCTGTGACACTTAAAGGACTTGGCCACTGCACCATACAACATAGAATCAGAAAGGAACACCTACTAGTATAGAACTTCATTAGCTTCGTGTCTCTCATATCTCACAGTTTCGCACATTAACCTGTAAAAGAGAAGGAGAGTGAAGTCACACATTGGCCACTGAAACAACCTGAATGAGCCACGGGGTGAAATTTCAAGTTTACTACTTCATATGCCCATTTAAATTATTTACCTTCAAAAGGGGTATTGACGGCACTAGAGTTCAACAAAGCAAATTAGAATCTGCCCCACCTGTTTCCCAAACACACACTTCCACCTGCGCACTAGAAGACGCACCATCTAACGGGAGCCAGGCTCCCACGTGCACTTTATGGGGGAGGCATTTCATACTTTGCAAATGGCATGCAGACACAGCATGTCCTCCAAGGCAAATACATTAGAGAAGGCGTAGAAAACCAAGTCAGAAAGGAAAACCTATTAATTTAGAAGGTGATAACACCATTCACAGCTCTACACAGATGGCACTGAGCAGTGTGGAATTCCAAGCCAATGCAGGCTTTTATTGACTCAGTACTTGCATGAAGACTGAGCAAGTGGCGACTTTAGAACTAAAGGGCTTGTTATTTCAGCTGACACAGCCTTATTTTTTTAAAAAGTGAAAATATGAATATTTAATTTTCAAAATTTTCCCAGACATCAAAAAGTGTCATATTAATACCAATTAACTTTCCCAAAATACACAGGAATGACAATGTGAATATTTCTTCTCGTGAAAAGGCTTCTGCGGCGTGACATCCCGGCACCGCTTCGTTCTGAACAACTGCTGGGATCCTTCCTGTTTGCTGATGGTGCTCATTTCCCTTACTGTTCCTGCTATCCCCGCAGGCAGGGATTCAGCTTGACATGACTACGGCCATCTTGAATCACAATGGCCATGACTGCCCTGAGTAACACTGGTTGGTCTGCTTCCCTCGATGTAGGAGCTCAGCATGCTCCAAATAGTCCAAGCCATGGAGGTGGAATATGGAATTTTAACAACACTGACCCAGAGGCCATCAGAGTTAACTAAGTGGCTGATACCCTAAGTATTAGCTTAAGAAAAATCGGGTCCAACCCAACTTTTGTCCTGAAGGTTTTCTAAACGCCCTACTTCTGACCTAATTCACCCAGGTCCACTAGCCTCGTCACCACTAGGACTTTAGTTCTATTATGGAAGTGCCCATGCTCAGTCCTGGGCCTGTCTGCTCTCAGTGCACTTCCCATCTGGTTCCCACACACTGGGACCAGATTGTTCCAGAATACCCTTAGCTGGTCCTGGGAACCAGACCTCCTGATGTTACATAATTAAGAAAACAGAATCACACTTTTTTTTTTTTTAGATTTATTTTTACTTTATGTATGTGAGTGCACTGTAGCTGTTTTCTGACACACCAGAAGAGAGCATGGGATCCCATTATAGATGGTTGTGAGTCACCATGTGGTTGCTGGGAATTGAACTCAGGACCCCTGGAAGAGCAGTACTCTTCACCGCTGAGCCATCTCTCCAGCCCAGAATCACACTCTTAACATGGTAGATTATAATTATCTTTTCTTCTTTATGTTCTGTATATTTACATTTTTTAAAAACATTTGCACTACGAAGATTTATTTGCTTCACCAAAAAACTATCAGGGGTTTCCTTGAAACCGGTCTTTCTCACTGTTCTCAGAATGTGACTGGATTCCTCCCTCAGTGTAGGAAAGAAATTAATGTTTGCAATGTTGCAATGAGTAGGACTTTTTTATGCAGTAGGATACAACTTTACCTAGTTTAGTTTGCAAAGTTTGAAGCTTCTAACAAACACCAATTGGGAAAGAAGAAGAAACAACTTAGTAATCACCATGACGACATTCTGCAGATGTGAAAGCAGGGCTCAAGAGATGTGGTTAGGCAAAAGTAGTGGGACATCCCCGAGAGCTAAAGAGTGTAGCACCTGTGACTTTGTTACTTCTTAATGATCTCCATATGTCCATAAAGTAATTATTGATAATTCATAATGCTGATCAACATAATGTACTTCAACAGGGTTTCTGTTTCTAACACAACATGTGACTGGGCACATATTTCAGTGGTAGAGTCCCCCTATTAAATACGAGGTCGAGAATCTAGGCCCATCAGAGCAGGAAAGGAGGAGGGATCTCAGCACTAAATACTGTCCCGTGCTCGTGTGACAGTTCTGTTCCTAAGAGCTTTCTGAGCTCTGCTCCTAACTGCCATACTTCTTTACTCAGCAAATATGCAACTCCTAGTCCATATTAATTAAACATCAGAAAAAAGCCAAAATCGTGTTGGAAAAATATACCTAAAGATTTGAAGGGCTAAGGTGCAACGTGTGGGCTCTGACAGCACACGGAGGCACCTGCTAAAGTTTCCACTCACTCTCCTGCCCACACAGGTCAGCTAGAGCTGGGCTGGGTAAATGAAACCTTACTTGGAGCCTTTTACCATCTACACCTGCAGAACTGTAGTAACTGAAAGTGAGGGTGGCTCTTCCCTCTTACCTAGGGTGAATCCTACTTTGCAAAACGCAAAGAATTGACCTCAAGAAAGTATGTTCATTTTCCCAGAAATGGAAGCCAGTCGGTGGTTGACACGAATCTCTTCTGCTACAGAACCCAGCTATGATCTGTTCTAAAGCTAGACTCGGGCTAGGCTGTTTGCTAGAAACAGCACATGAAGAAGCAGTCGGACATCTGAAAGGCTCACCCATGTAATAATGCCAACAAATCTTACAAAGCTTTGAAACACGTTCTAAGGTTAGACTGTTATATTCCTGAGTTAATCAGTATGTCTACCTACGAATCACCTCAGAAATGGCAGAAAGTAAGTAATTTTGAAGCTAGCTGTTAAGTATATGAGTTTGCTATTGCTTGTACTTTTGAATGTTTTCCTTAGGAAAACTGTCATCACAAAATATCAAATGAGCCCAACAGTGGTGGCACATGTCTTTAATCTCAGGACTGGGGGGCAGAGGCAGGCGTTTCTCTGTGAGTTCAAGGTCAAGCCTGATCTACAGAGCAAATTCCAGAACAGCCAAGGTTACACAGGGAAACCATGTTTTGAAACCTCCCCAGAGGAGGAGGAGAAAGAGGGAGGAGGAGGGAGGAGGAGGGTGGAGGAGGGAGGAGGAGGAAGAGGAGGAGGAGGAAGAGAAGGAAAGAGAAGAAAAAGTTAAACACTTAATTGCTATCACTACAATTTTAGAGTCATCTTCAAAATTCCCAGTTTTGTTCTTTCTAATAAAAACCTGTCTAGATTTTTAAACACTTAATCTACAATTGAGTTTAATTTAAATGATTTCATTAAAAAATTAATTTGAGAAACATTCAATCCTCTTGATACTTTTTTCAATTAACAGACAAATATGAAACTGACACACTCACAAATTAATTAGTGTTTAAAGGGTATTCTTTCCATAATTAAAAATGGTTGGCATCATAACTAGACAGAATGGAAAGAAATAAGACCTCATTATATCTTATTTGGCAACTGTCTCCACACGGTCCTTTACTTCCTATTGCAGTTAAAACCAAGTCACCTCTTTATGATGAAACTTGGGTAACTGTAAATGAAACTAGCCAATTATTGTACAGCAGTAGGAAGATATTTATATGAGCATACCCCATTGGAACTAGCGTGATAAAAACTGTGCTGCCCACAAGAGGCCAGCTACGTACTTGAGGTAGTAAGTATATTCCTTTGGAGATCTAGACCATACTAAAGCAATGAGCCTAATCACTTGCTGAATATTTTTAAAACACATCTGAATGCTGAGCTGTAGACAGATGTAGACATGCATATAATAACCAGGAACAGCAAACACCGCCCCCTTCTGGTGTTTGTACCAACTGAAGCTCATTACAACGAAGGCAGACACTGGGGTGGAAGTACAAGAATCTTACTCTACAGAAACACTAAAATATATGTGAATGCAACTGAACTCAACCTTGCAGAAAGTATCAAAGCAAGCACAGGGTTACACCAAGCAGAGTATCCACGTGCTACCTTTCCTTTAAGCTCAAGTCTTACTAACAAAGGAACATTAGAGACCCACAGCATTCTATCACTGTTAGATTATTAAAATTGAATACACACCTTAGTTGGTGCTCCCTCAGGTTGGATAAGGCTTCCATACCATGTAAATAGGAATACACGATTTCCAGGTCCTGTTCCAAAGAAATAAATAGAATTATTAGGCTTGTCAGGAAAACAAGTTTTTCTAAAATAACATGCTATAAATTAAACAGTAGGTTTATATATATACACATATACATATATGTGAGTGTATATATATATATATATATATATATATACACACACACATCTTCTTAGATATTAAAATTAACATTTTTAAAGAAAAGCTATCATGTTCAAATGTTATTCATTACAACTGCCTTCAGAACATACACAGAATCTATTGAGTTAATAAACTCAAACTTATCAAAGCAAATTCCTCACCAGCTGTTCTTTATTACATGTTTTCTGCTACTTATATCAAAATAGCAAATACAGTATTTTCCTTTCAAAGTATGGGCATTTATCAAGATGATTATTCAAATTATTTTCTCAATATTAATATGTTATTTTATAACCACTCAAAAATCAGGGATGAACTTAACTTTTAATACTTAACAAAATAAAGTGTCTAATATTTAGATTTAAAATAAAGAGAAAGAAATGTTCTCTTTCTTCCTCTAGCTCATGATAAAAGAAAAAAATTTAAAGTCATTCGTAAAAGTTCAGAATGTACATTCACAAAGTTAAGAATAGGTAAAGATGTGATTGTTGGTATTCTGTCTGGACTTCACCCCACAGTTACTGGCAACAGCCATGTCTGCTTCTTCCCACGGTTACCTGGCAACACTCAGGTAGGCTTGGCCCAGTATGAAGAGGGATGCTCGTCCCCTCCTCTCTCTCTTACTCCTGCTTCTCTCCCTTGCCTCTTGCCCCCTTGCTACCTCTCTCTCCCCATCCCCACACACACATGGTCATGGCCGGCCTTTACCTCTCCTCCCCCCACCTCTCTCTCTCTCTCCCTTTCTCTGCCTCTACTACCCTCTTAACTCCCCTCCCCATGACCTGAATAAACTCTATTCTATTCTATACTATACTATACTATACCATCATGTGGCTGGTCCCTCAGGGGGAAGGGGTGCCTTGGAATGGGCCTGCCGAGGCACCTCCTTCCACCATCCCCCATACCTCACCACACCCCATAGAACATATTCCTGTATTCCTTTATCTTTTCATAATCACAACAGCGATGTCCTGCTTATAGTCCTATATGAAGAGCCAGAAAGGAATCAATATTACAGGATTCCAGTGAAGGGCTACTTGGGCTACACAGTTCATGATTAACAACAATATAAATCGGAATTTTCTCTAAATCTGTCAAAAATCTAAAATAAGGGTATTAGAAGGTGTCTGCAGATTAAACTTGCTCCTTTTAGGCAACAGCTATAAAAAAAAAAAAAGAGTGACAACCCACCAGAAATCACAAAGCTCACCCTTCTCAGGTCGATCAAGAAGACCTATGCAGATGTAGTACTGCAGCCATCACATGTTTTCCCACCAAGCTGCCTGCAAAACTTACAATCTGCCTGACACCTATACTGCTTTTTTTTTTTCAAGGAAACTGTGCCTGTAGCTCACAACACAGAGACTCCAGGAAGGGAGTTACAGACTGACTGTTTTCATACTACTAATGCCTGGCAGTACTTTTTAAAGCAAGATTTCCTTCTAAACCTACAGAACTGCATAAATTAAACACCACTCACAACCATAAAATTATGTTTCATGGACATTTGGGTGGGGATAGGGTAGGGGTTGTTTGTTTGTTTGTTTGTTTGTTTGTTTCTGGTATTTTCATTTTGGTTTGATTTTGTTTCAGGTGTGACTGCTGTGTTTTATGAGTAGGGTGTTTTCCTTGCATGTGTTTATGTACACCACCATCATGCAGTATCCATGGAGGCCAGGAGGCTTTGAGTACCCTGGAACCCCAGTTACAAACGTCAGTGAGCCACAGGGGGTGCTGGGTATTGAACGTTGTCCTCTGCAAGAACAAGTGCTCTTAACTGTGGAGTCTCTCACCAGCTGTTTCTTGTATTTTATAGATTTAAATAGATGACAAACTTTTGTTGTTGTTGTTGTGTTGTTGTTTTTCCAGACAGGATTTCTCTGTGTAGCCCTGGCTGTCCTAGAACATGCTCTGAAGACCAAGCTGGCCTCAAACTCAGAGATCTGCCTGCCTCTGCCTCTGCCTCTGCCTCCCAAGTGCTGGGATTAAAGGTGTGCGCCACCACAACCCAGCTCTTCTATTACTCTTAGAACGAAAAGAAAGGAAGAAGGAAGGGAGGGAAGAAGAAAAAGATGGTGGATAGATAAATAAAACATGCCTACAGGTAAGCTACAGAATACAAAACAAAGGAAAGAAGGAGCAGACTGTATTCGAGGTGTTCTCAAGTGCTCCTTTCACCCATGACTAAGGACAGGAACTTAGATAACCAGAAGGCAAGAGTAAGAGTGGGACCCTTTTTTCTGAGAGGCAACAATTGTACAGGAGGGTGTCTGCCAACATCCCCAAGTAAAACCTCATCCCAGACACACACACAGCCTTCTGGAAAGTATATTTGTGGCTCATTTTCTCTATAGAGTCAGCAAATGAAGTCTTCAACAAACTGTAGAAAACAAAATGCAGACGCACTACATCACCTAAGTACGCGGTTTCTGCTTTCTCAGGAAACTGATGTGCCAGCTGAGACATTCCCACCCTCCCAACTGTAGTACTTTCTAAGACGGACTCCCCAGGAACATTACTGTGGACACGAGACCCTTTAAAAATGTAAGCTACTTTCCCTAAAATTCTCTGGACTCTAAGCACAAACAGGAACATGTTGCTGTAAGCAGGAAGCAAAAAAAAAATTTTTTAAAACAATAAGCTTTTCCTTCTACCCTAGGAAGGACATCCGTTTTATAAAAATAGATGCCATTTCAAAGGAGATTAGAATTACAAAAGAACCGCAACCAAGAAGACAATGAGACTGACAGGTCAATTGGAATGAAGTTTTTCCCATGACAAATAAAGTCCCTTTTTTAAAGACAAAGACGTCCTTAAATACTTTGTTCAATGGCTACAAGCACAGGGGAGCCCCAAGGGGAAGAAGACAGAGACAAGTGTCTCCACACCCAGAGATCTGGACTCACTCCTCTCGGGAGACTCTTTCTGAACATAAAGGGACAGCACAACAAACATACAGTTGACTTACAGCTAGCTAGCTTACAATGGCTTCTGTTTGTTAGCACCAGGACTACAACAGCAAACAGCACGTTTTCATATGACCTGTGGCACAGTAAGGGAAAGACCTTCTCCCCCACCTCCTGCCCCACCAGGGTCTGGGGCGGGGCATTGGTATTCTCCAGGGTTACAAAAGAAAAAGGATGGTGAGGATTAAAATAAAGAGGGTAATTATTTAATCTACATTGTTAGTCAAAGGATTTTCCTTTTAAAAGGTTTTTGTTTGATATATGTATGTGTATGTAAATACCTTACATAATATACTTGTGTGCCTTGACATTTTTAGAAATAAACTGGCACCTGTGAGCTCTAACTCAAGAGAATGAAGGCCCAAGATGCTGTGACAATGAGCAAACCTGCGGCAGTCTAGAGCCAGGTGATGAACGTCTGTGGACTTGGCCTAAGGAGGAGGAGAGAGGGACATGCACTTGCTCGGACAGTGGTCACAAGCCAGGAATTGCCTGGATGGCAACATACTCTCCTTGGGAGTTCTTCAGACATAAACGTAATTTATCCTTCTGAGCAAATGCTCACAATCAGTGACTCAGAGGGCTGTCTCCAACGTTACTCACAAGGAGTATAAAGCCTACATTTTCAGGGCTCGGGCTCGTAAGAAGGCAGTGCAGCAAAGTGCCTGTGTCTCCCGAGATGACCGTTCAGTTTACAAGTTTTATTTACAAGGTCCCTAGTATTTCCACACTAAGACATATGCAACAGCTACACTAAGAATGAGGAAAGAGGGAGAATACAATCCTCGGGGCAGAAGCAAGGGCCCACCTCTCCTTCCCCCACTGTACGTGACCCTGGAATGTGACTGAGAACATATTTGTGAAGCATAGTAATAAATGCACAGGGCAGGCTGTGTGGCCCCAACTACACATAATTCCATAGCAACATAGGGTACATATCATGCCCCCCAAAAGGTAAATTAATCTAGGAAATCAGAATGACTACACTCCCGCTCAAAGATCTAAAGTGCTCCAGAAACATTTACATACCTTAGAATTTTTACAATATATTCATTTAATCTGCAAGCATCTATATACCCCTAATGATCAAATGAAATATTTACAAAGCTTATTAAAGGGCCCAAACAGGGTTTTTTTGCTTTGTTTTTGTTTTTGTTTTTCTGTTTTGTTGTTTTTTTGTTTTTCTGTTTTGCTGTTTTTTTGTTGGAGACAGGATCTCACTATGTAATCCTACCTGTCCTAGAACTCATTCTGTAGACCAGGCTGGCCTTGAAGTCTCAGGGATCCATCTGCCTCAGCCTCCTGAGAGTCCTGGGATTAAAGTGTGCACCACTATACCTGACTTAGAGATTTCTGCTTTGTAAATTCAGGCTTTTAACTACCGTTGTTATTGTTGTATAATTTTGGTGTCCCTAGAACTGAGCATGCACTCTACCGCTGAGCTAAATTCACCAACCCTTAAGTCCAGATTGTTATTATCAGCTTGAAAGTGAAATGTGACCAATGTACAGTTTGTCATCTGTAATCACGATAGCTCCAAATGGCTTGGTTGGAAAGAGAAGAAGAAAGAAATTCTTGATTTTTTTCAAAGCAGCCACCTAATTTTTCCTCCAATATAGACCAAAACTAGGAACATATTTAAGGCTGGCAAAGCTAAACAGCATACTGCAAGCTTTCCTCTCTGGCAGCTCAAGAGTGTCGTATAATATAAAAACGGAATTTCCTTCTGCTGCCGAGCATTCAGGGGTCCCATCTCTGGCATCCAAATACAGATGCACAAATCCTTAGAACCCTGCAGGAAAGCCATTAACTTATACTTGAATCCACAGACTTTCACACACACACACACACACACACACACACACACACACACACATTTACATTTTAGTCTTTTAAATGTTTAAATGCAAGTCTCAAGCTGCACTGCAGACACTGAAACTCTCCTCTGAAGATCTAGTCCACTTTACTACCATTCTTGGATATTTTTTCATCTGAAGATGATAGCTGAAATTCAGGGTGGTATATGGTTTCTTCTAAACCTCTCTTCTAGGAATAACACAGTTTTAAGGCACCACTAAAGAAACTGTATGGCCCTGCATCATTCAGTTCACAGAGTAGCAGCCGCTCTTGGAACACCCTTGCTAGCAGTATTTCCCAAAACATGTCCCACAGAAGCTAGTGCAACACTGCATACATCATGTCTGAGAGATCTACAGACCACACTGAAGTCATACAGGAAGAGTCCAGAGACTTCTCCATAGCTAGGAAGGGTGAGGGTGTCTACCCCTGGCAGGGTGTGTTTGCACCTTCTCAGGGCTTCAGACAAGACCCTGGCTTGCGTGCTGCCCTGCCCCACACTGCATTCCCCATTCAGGTAAAGCACCAACAACCTCTTCACCTTTTCCTTTCCTCGCCATGACCAGGGAGGAACCTTATTAAGTCTGTAAAACGCACTCCTCCCATTTTAACATTGGGGGGTGGGGGGGGGATACAAAGAAAGAAGAGGGTGTTGTCTCTGCTGGGGTGCCATGTGCTTTCTCCAGCACTCTTGAGAAGGGTGGAGAGAAGAGACAGGAGAAATGGGCCTTCAGTATCTTCAGAGAGCTTTGGTAAAGGCCTCTTAATGGGTTGAGACAATCCTCAAAATGGCCACAAGGTGGCAGAATGGACCAACAGCCCTTTCTTGGGACTCATAAATAAATAAATAAATAAATAAATAAATAAATAAATAAATAAATAAATAAATAAATAAATAGATAAACTCTCTTGGGTAACAAATTCAGGTCTTTGAGGATCATGAAGAGAACAATGGTTCTTTGTTGTGCCTCAGCTGGGAGACACTTCTACTACCTCCCCCCCCATCTGATTCCCAGCACCCCTGCTGGGTAATGAAAGGGATTAACGCACTTTAACCAACCTCTCCACCTGCAGGGGCGGATACAGCCCAGAGCAGTTAGTACAAAAGCCCAGGTCACTACACCACTTAGGGGTTTCACACCACCTAAGTCACTCACACCCTAAGGGCATGACAGCACACATAAAAGGTAGGAATCCAGACCACGGGTCTTTAACAAACACCTTAAATATCTATTTTAAAAATCTATTTAAACCACGTGAAAGCAAAATACAGTCTTTCCAAAGTTACTAATTAACGCCCCAAAGAAAAGCAATCCTCTGGGTGGTGATTTCATTAAGTCCACGTGGACGCTGAGGAGGTGTGGTAACCGGGACACCAAGCTGAAGTCACCTACCCTGAGGCCCGGGCGTGTCCCAAGGCTTATCTCAAACCTCGGATTTTTATGACACGGGGGTGAAGAGCAAGGTTCAGGTTGCCCTGTGGTTTAAAATTCCTTGGATATTTTCCACAGGGGGGGAAAAATAACCTAAGCATTATTTTTAAATAGGGGTATTGAAAGTATAAGGCTATCAAGCCGGGTCAGAGTGACTGTGCTCTATGCACGTCTGACTACCTGAGTTCAGCTCCCAAGACCCCACACTCCACAAGGTGTCAACATGCACCCACTCGGACAATAAGAAGACAGTGTTTTTAAAGTAATCTTACAATAATGACTATCTCCTTAACATGGGAAATTACAAACTGGACTTTGGGATTGCAAGGAAATTCACCCTTGTTCCATTCGACTTGAACTCGGTGTTAGGGACCTGAGACCATCGAGGTGTCCATGGAGAGGGGGCAGAGATGATGAGACCCAGGGAAGTCTCCCTCTCCAAGGCTTGCTGAAGAAAATGCAAGCACTAAGTGAGCCGGCTAACAGAAGCCGCCACGGGGGCAGTTTTGTTTACAAAGTGTGCACTGTTCATGGAAGCAAGTGGTTTTCACTTCTGAAGATTGAAATTTCTCTTCAGAAGAAAACTTACATTTTACCAGAAATTCATCCCGTGGACAAATGAAGTGTTCAAGTCAATAACTGCTTGTAAGAGTCTGTGTTTACCTTCAGCAAAGTGTCTTAAACACCAGCAGCCAACAGCTTCCCCCACCTCTTAGGGAGAAAGTAAACTCCACATCCGATACCTTCATTTTACAGTATTTAATGTCTCAGCTCGTGAATTGGAATTTTAATGTCATGAGAATAAATTAACAGAATTGAAAACCTATCTGCATTCAACTGTGCTCTCTGTCACTAAGTTATAGTCGGTTGATGAACAATGATATTTTCAGTTGACATTTAAACATCTGAATAAGCACAACCTCGGAAAAGGTCAATCAGCTATGTACACACAGATACACACACCCACACACTCACTCCAGTGAATCCTGGTCAATCTTTAATGTTTAACAATTAACCAAATACCAACTTCCATTCAATAGTTAAAACACTTAGCTGGCTACACTCCCAATCTGGTCTGGCTCTGGTTACATGTGGAAGACCTCTCTGGGGTCAAGTGGGCTAAAGCGCTCATACATCATGCCACTGAATTTCCACCTCTCCCAAAAGAACTGTGTCCACATGTCATCCACAGGATGCCTGAGGTTTCTCATAGTCAGTCATCTAACCCCAGAGGTTTGATCAACGGCCCTACAGTGGTGGCATGCAGAGAGGGGTCTTAAGGAAGGGACAGCAGAGCAGGTCACTGTGGACAAACACAGCTCCTTACTGCCTCTTAGCAAATAAATGCATGCACTCTCTAAAGGAAGCAGATTTTAAATATAGAAATCTTCATTGCTGCCATTTTTCTAGGACAAAAGACAAAAATAATTCAACATCTGTTTTTCCCATCTTGCATGATTTGCAAGGTCTCAAGTACCAATAGTATTACTTATTCCCAAACATTTTATTTCTCAAGCAGATCTCAGAAAGAGCCTATGGACAACAGAAACGTGAAATACTGTTCAGGCTGGTCTCTCTCAGACCTATCTGTGAAGGAGAGCAGCAAAGGAGGAGGCAGCTTCACCACACACACAGATCGCCATTTACAGAGAAGGTGAGGGCACTTGCAGCAGGGGCTGGCCAAGGTGGGGGAACCACTTGATTTTAGCGAATTGGAGACGTTTAAAATAATCGGGTTTTTTTCTAACCAAGCACCCCATTGTAATAACAGGTGAGTCCGTCTCTGAAGACTCCCTACTTCACAGTCATGACTCTGAAATTTCCTTTGAAGCACAAGCCAAACGTTTATCCATAGTTCTGGAGACTGCTGTACCTCTCCAGAGGATGCAGTGTGCACTTAACAATCTACGTACGTCCTTGCCAGTGCCCTTTTTACAGGATGGATCTCACCTCATTCAAAACTACATTCTATCATTTTCCTAAACCCCCCCCCTCCACCTCTGAAGGTGACCATTACCAAGATTCTCTAGCAGTCAGGAGAGAGCAGAGAGTCCTTGCAGTGGTGAGTCTCATCTTGGGAAGCCATTCACTGCAGACTATGCCGCAGAGGGAGGAGGAGAGGAGGAGGGAAGATGGCGCTGCTCCACGGAGCCCAAAATTCTCTGCCATAACAAGGTGTGGGCTGCTCTGGAACCAGGGCTATAAAGTGTAGCCGAGCTTGTGTGGCAATGGCTGCTGGGACTCAGGGTCCACACGGGAAGGAGGAATGGTCAGACGCAAAGTCTTCTCCGAGAAAAGAACAATCTCAAGGAAGGGTAGGGCAGGGCATCCAGGTGTGTGCGTCTAGGGAGAAATTTCCACTACAGTGAAGCAAAATGAGATGACAGGACGACATGGCAGGATCCTTAAGAGGCTAAAATTATATTCTGTTTTAAAAGCACAGCGTTATTTGGGGCTCATAAACTCCCTTCTGTCATTGCTGTGTCTACAGTGCCCTTACCTGAGATTATTACCAAGTAGCCCAGAGTTTGTCTAATAGCCTTAAAAGAGGGGCATTTTTTAAAGATTTATTTATTTATGTATGTATATGAGTATACTTTAGCTGTATAGATGGTCGTGAGCCTTCATGTGGTTGTTGGGAATTGAATTTAGGACTTCTGCTCCCTCCGGTCTGCTCTGCTCGCTCAGGCCCAGAGATTTATTTTTTTTATTATTATAAATAAGTACACTGTTGCTGTCTTCAGACACACCAGAAGAGGGCGTCAGATCTCATTACAGGTGGTTGTGAGCCACCATATGGTTGCTGGGATCTGAACTCAGGACCTTCGGAAGAGCAGTCAGTGCTCTTCCCTGCTGAACCCTCTCGGCAGCCCCAATGGAGGTTTTTATATTGGTGTCTGGATTTCTAAGTGGTAGTCTAAGTGAACCAGTCTTGCTCAGTGAAATTCCCAAACTCAGGACCTATGTGTGGCCCCATCCAGGCAATTCTACTGATGCAGGAGTAGGAATGCATCCAAAGATGTAAGAGTATTTCTCTCCCACTCTCTACATCACAGATCTCCAGAAAAGCATCTAAGGTGGAATCTTCCCTCAAAAGATCTCGTGGCTTCTTTTCCTTCTTTAACATTGAGAAACCTTGAAAACTAGTGGTAGGATTCAGAACAAGATGCAAATTTTGCAGACCATCTGGGATGATGTTCAGGCAGGGTAGGCAGTCAGACTGAATAAGCCCTGTCCGTGTGTACAGTCAGTCCTTAATCAGACTCTGCTCTGGAATATATCACTCCATCCTGCTTGAGCCTCCACGTCTTTAGATATACGTTAAGTATAACAACAGGGTCCAAGTTACAACCTGAAAAGTTCTCCAACGATGCCCATACTTGAAACAGCACTGCGTTTCTTTTTGGTTGTTGTTCTGTTTTGGTTTGGTTTGGTTTGGTTTGTTTGTTTGTTAATTTCCTGTTTTTAAAGCAAAATACACTGTTGTAGCACTGTAATGCCAGAAAGCTTAAGAGGGAGACAGTTGGCAGAAATATATCTACATATATATGACCAACTGATTTACTGCAAGCTCACCCAAAGCCCCAAAGTAGAAGGAGATTGACATCAATAAACGGTCCTGGGAAAAGGAAGACCCACATGAAAGGAAATGAAATGAGGCTGAGAACACAGTGGCAGAAGGCCTGCTTAGCATTTGACAGACTCGGGGGCGGGGTGCGCATGTGTGTACATGCACGTGTACACGCAAGCACAAAATCAGACTCTTCTAGACAAAACAGCTCAAAATAGACAAAAAAAAAAATCCTAAAACCTGATATATTCATCGTGGCTCTCAGGAGGGTTTGTAACTCATAAAAGCACAGGCCACAAAAACAACTGCAGGAAAATGGGATAACATTAGATTAGAACTCTGCTCAGGGCTATCTATCAACAGAGTCAGAGAAATTAAACACATTTCACAACCACACATCTGATATGAGATTTCAAAATATGCAAAACACTCAACTCCAAAGAGAAAAAGAAGGTAAGAAACCTGAATAGATACTTCTTAAAAGACATACAAGTGGTTGAGTATTTGAAAGACAGTTCTGGTACCACTGGTCATCAGAGGAAGGCAAACAGAACATCATAAATACCACCACTCAGATGTCAGGGCGGCCATCAGAATAAGTTAAATGCTAACAAGAACTGGCGAGGAAAAGGAAGCTTTTATAGAAAGAGGCAGGAAATAAATTAGTACAGCACGTGGAAAGCAGTGTGAAAACACTCATAAAAACAGAACACGACTACCACAGGACCCAGCACTGTGCATGCATAGGAAGAAACTGAAGTCAGCATGATGAGGGGACATTGCATCTCCTGCTCTCTGCAGTATTATCACCACAGCCAGGGCATGCATGCAACCCAAGTGCTCACTGACAGGTGAACAGACAGAAAATGTCACACACACACACACAGACGTACACACAGACACAGATTCAGACACACTGACATACACACAGACACACAGACATACAGACATACACACAGACAGACACGGTAGGAAATAC
Organism: Mus minutoides; assembly: GCA_902729485.2. Taxonomy (NCBI): domain Eukaryota; kingdom Metazoa; phylum Chordata; class Mammalia; order Rodentia; family Muridae; genus Mus; species Mus minutoides. The sequence goes on from LR749983.1 coordinate 281,375, forward strand.
AGAGAGAATGAAATAAAGCCCTAACATTTGTAGCAACATAGATAAGCCTGAAAGATATTATGTAAAGTGAAGTAACGCACATGCAGAAAAATAATGCTTCATGATCTCATTTATTAATGGTAAGAGAAGTTAAACTCATGAAGAGAAAGAGGATAGTTATGGGGAGGAAGGAAGGTTGAAGTGACGCTGGTGGGTTTCACTCAGATGGAAGAATACATTCAGGAGCTCCTTCCTGCACAACAGGGGACTTCGGTTAGTAACAGTGTGTCACACAGTCTTGAGGATCGCTGAAATAACTGTCAGTGCTCCCCACAAAAAGGCAAGCATGTGAGGTGGAGTGTATGGTAGCTTGTGACTTCCTTCACCTTTAACATATACAATCTCAAAACATACTCAAATGGAAAGTCCTTTAAATGTAGAGAACAGGATTTGAAAAGTATTAAATACGTAATGCAATATAATCTGTGTCTTTGCTAAGACTGTAGCAACACCCACTTCATGTGAGGCTGAAAGTAAGGGACCCAAACTCCATCTGGCCCAATGGCTTCCTCTCCTTCATGACTCACTGGTCACACGTGCTGCTCACTGTGTGCTCTGTGGAAGCACTACATTAGGATGTTGCCTCACAGATAAGCAAATTGGCACAATGTACTTAGACCAAAGAAACTCCGTCTATCAGGACAGAAATAGATCCTCACCAACAGCTACAATGAGGACAGGAATTTAGCTGGGAATTACGGCAGTAGACAGGAAGTTTTCTGTCTCCGAATCCAACCACTGCCCCTGCCTCACGCCACGGCCAGCACGCATCAGAACTCCTGCGGCCTGCCTATCCCAGGCAAGCTTCTCGCCCAGCCTTTGGTCCCCAAGCTCCTCCCAAGCACATTACTTGCGGGGGGGGGGGGGGGGGGGGGGCAGGGGGCAGGGGGGTACCTAAAAGCTCTCCTTCCCTTGACAACTTGTTATTGGTTACCTCCCACAGATTAAGAAGTGGGAGTCTACCCTGCACAGCACCAGGTCTTTACAGAAGCAAGGTAGCTTCCAAAGTGTATTTTTATTGAGTTATTTACATTGTTAGAAATTTTAAAATATATATAAAACACTGATAGAATAAAATAATACTAAAATTGTACTAACAAATTTGCATGGACATAAAACCCAGCTTAGCAAAGCCACACTGTGCTGAACACATAGGAGACCTGGCCTTCCAGTGCCCTGTGCCTCTCATTTGCCTCCAGGGCTATGAGCAAACTACACACAAGAAACAAAGAAGAAAAGGGAACAAGAGAGGCCAGGATTGGATCCTCTCTACTGACTGGTCATTCATGTTCTGGTGCTCACTGTGTACAGTGCTGACAGCATGTGCACCGAACAACGGTGGTACTGCGCGTGTACAGTACTGGGTCCTTAGAGTACTGGGAGCTTTTGGATGTTCTCATGGTGGTGAGCCCTCACCCTTCCTAGGGAAATCTGGCACTTGAAAATATCATTCACCCAGAACTTGAGGTTGTTTATTTAAATCCATCCAGCTCCAAAAACACACTATAATGATATGAAAAGGTAGCTTTCCTTGGGGCTGTGTAACTCTACTCACCCCCAAATCGTGCTCCACACATCTTGGGCAACAGCATCAGAGGCTTACAAACCACTTGGCCACATGACTAAAGAGTAGCAGACACATCCTTAAACTTCACTTCATTATAGCTGACCCATATAGAAATGCGACCGTCATTAAATAATTAAACACACACTCCTTTTGTTGGTGTGTATTTATTATCTACTTGAACTCAATTTACAAAGCAAATGCTGTTTATTTCTTATTCTTCTGAAACAAGGTAACTATATTATATACATTAATATGCATGTGTAACCTCTACAAACCCTGGCTTAATTATGCCAGTGAGAATTCCATCAAAAACACACATTCTACTCAAAGCAACTATCTTGTAAGTAAAAATATAAAAACCTGAAGTGAAGAAAGGGTAAGTAGGCGGGACCTCAAACTCTACACTCTATCTCCCAAACAAGCAGGATGCTTCACCACTGTTAGTACTCTGGGTAAAAATTAAATTCTTATACATCAAAACATGAAAAAGCGGGCTGGTGAGATGGCTCAGTGGTTAAGAGTGCCAACTGCTCTTCCAAAGGTCCCGAGTTCAAATCCCAGCAACCACATGGTGGCTCACAACCATCCGTAACGAAATCTGATGCCCTCATCTGGAGTGTCAGAAAACAGCTACAGTGTACTTACATATAATAAATAAATAAATCTTAAAAAAAAAAAAAAAAACATGAAAAAGCACAGAATAAGTGATTTTTTCCTCTTCTATCTCTTTAGTGAGTCTTGACTGAAATGCACATCAATTTAAGCACATAGAAACTGCACATGAAATCACACACTCACATTTTTAATCTATTGGTCCTGTTCTCTGGTTTATTTTTTTTTCCAATTCTCACATAAACTGTAGCTGTCGGAATCAATTAGCATACAAAGACAAGATTGCTGTCCAGCTATGATAATCTACTAGGACAGAATCAGTGGAAAAAGCAATCACAGGGGAAGTCTGTGCAGCTGTGCAAGGAGGCTAAGGAAAGTCCAGTGCTGAGCAGCCGTTCCTGCCCTTCCACCTTCCCAAGGGTCTCTTCAAAACTCAAAACTCAGGCTGAATTCCCACACAACAAGAAACAGTCACTCCCTCAGCATTCCCCCACCTTTCAGCAGGTCCAAATGCCCCACCTGTTGTTCTCATACTCAAGGTCTTTTGTGTGTGTGTGTGTGTGTGTGTGTGTGTGTGTGTGTGTGTGTGTTAATCTCATGCATTTCCTATTGTATTTCTCGTCCTTGGAGTCTTAGACAGTTTCAACACACCTTTTTCCCCCCTATCATACACAACAAAAATAGTAAGAAACCCAATCTGGCATTCTGGGCTCTTTCCTCTCTCCCTGCATATCACTAAATATAAGCAGGCATTCATCAGTGTTCGTCCCAGCCCCAGACTCTCCCACCCGCGCCCCAGTCCAGCTAGACTTCTCTCAGCCTCTGGGCTCTATCAAGCTCACCACTCCTCCAATCTCCTTAACATTTATTTGTACATCATACATTCATGTTTTGTGGTATTTATATTCGTCAGGGCTCTCTGGCGTCACAGAACTTATGGAATGTCTTTCTATATTGAGGGAATTTACTGTGATTTAGAGTCTGTAGTCCCACTAACCCAACAGTGGTCAGCTGTGATTGGAAGTCCAAGAATCTAATAGTTGCTCAGTCCCACAAAGCCAGCGGTTTAAGCTGGTCTTCTGCAGAAGTAGGTTCCAACAGATGTGCTGGCAAGTAAGTGCAAGCAGGCAAAAAAGAGTGAATTTTCCTTCTTCCAATATCCTTACAGAGGATATTGCCTCCAGCAAAAGGTGTGGCCCAGATTAAAGGTGTATACTGTCACACCTGGATCTGGACTTGCTTTGTCCCAGGCTGAATTCAGATCCTCTGGCCTCAGTCTCCTGGGATTAAAGGTGTGTACTATCTTGACTGGACCTAAGCTCTTCATAGCTACGATGCCTCAAGATCTCCATGTCAAGCCGGGCGTGGTGGCGCACTTGGAGGCAGAGGCAGGCGGATTTCTGAGTTCGAGGCCAGCCTGGTCTACAAAGTGAGCTCCAGGACAGCCAGGGCTATACAGAGAAACCCTGTCTCGAAAAACCAAAAAAAAAAAAAAAAAAAAAAGATCTCCATGTCAAGATCCAGGTCAGAAACTTGTGCCTTCCAGCCTCAAGATCTGAATCACAGGTGAGCCCTATGATTGTTTCTGAATTGTAGTTCATTCCAGATAGTCAAGTTGATAACCAGGAATAGCCATTACAGTATTTTTAACTTATATATGAAATATACTAGGACTAAGACAACACACAGTACTTGATGATGATCTTGTGGGAACCACATTTCATCTCTCTTTACTCCCCATGTCCCTAGGAAATGTCTAAACCGTCTGAATTCTGCAACTTAGGCAGCTCCACAGCAAACAGTAAAGCTAGATTCTCTAGTCTGGTTGATCCCCGGGAAGCTCAGCAGAGAAGTAAAGTTGTGGTTCCGAGGCAGACACAATGTGCACTGGGCCAACGTTTATTATCTACAAAACACATACATCTTCCCTCTAATAACACAGAGGTAACTTGAACTTCCTGAACTTGGAGGTAACCAATTTGGCTAGTCTTGTTTCCTGCACCATAACCCCCTTACACTGCCCTCATCCACCCACCCTACAACACCAGGCTGGATTTTAACACAGTGCTGAGCTAGCAAACTTCATGCTTTCATGACTAGCTCCTCAGGAACCCCTACTGTTAATTACATAATTCAACTGCTTTTTTTTCTCTTATCCTTTGATTTCTTTTTTCGCAAAACATCCACTGTGGAGAATGACTGACACTCAATACCCAACATGCTACAGTACAAACACCTGCTTCTATACTCAATCCAACACGAATTCTTCACAAGTGATCTAATCAGAAATTTAGGCAGAGCTGACACCCAACTAGAAGCTTCACCCCTACTGAATAGTATTCATGGTACTAGAGCATACTATGCACAGTACCAGAAGAGAAAAGAAATCATGACTATCACAGAGCTATGGGTCTAAGAGCCAGCTGTGGTAGATTTACCAAGGAAACAACACCTTCCAGACACAAGGCTGGTGCACATATGAACTCACAGACCATGACAGCATGCTCAGGGTCTGTATGACTTCAAGACAGAGAAAATCCAATCAAGGAGAAGAGGAAGTGGACACAAAGTCCCACCCCTAACCAATGAGCAATTGTAATAAATCCCTACTGGGAAAGAGAAAATTGGTTTTCTCCAATGGAGTGTTGTAGTGGTCAGTTGCTGCTGACCACTGTTGGGAGTTGGACTACAGACTGTAAGTCATCAACAGTTCCCCTACTATATAAAGACTACTGTGACTCTAGAGAACCCTGACTAATACAAGTGTCACTGATGTATCAACTACACTCCAAGGCAGAACACCCTCAGGAGTAGTTAACCAACACAAATCAGACTCCGTAACGTTTGTGAGCCCCCCTTTTTTTTCTTTAATTTCTTTTGGATTTTTTTGTTTAATTGTTTAATTTTTTGGATGCTTTTGTTTTCTTCTGTCTAAGAAAGAAAATATAATCCAGGTATTTGGGGGGGGGGGGTTGAATCTGAGAGGATTTGAGGAAGAAAAACAATATGATCAAAATATACATTATGAAAAGGGTTTTGTGTTTGGGGGTTTGGGGGTGGTTGTTGGTTTTGGGTTCAGTTTGGTTTGAGTTGGGGGTTTTTCTGTTTTTTTGAGACAGGGTTTCTCTGAGTAGCCTCGGCTATTCTGGAACTTTACTCTAGCCTTGAATTCACAGAGATCGGCCTGCCTGCCTCCCAGATGCTGAGAACTGGATTAAAGGTGTGCACCACTACAGCTAGGCTAAAAAGGTTTTCAAAAGAAATAAATCAACAAAACTTTGGGAATTTCCCATAAATATGTATAGTTATTTTGTATGTCAATTTTTAATTAAAGATAAATATAACAAAGAAATTTTAAACTATAAATATAGATTAAAATACATAGAATGTTACCACCAATCATATTAGCCTATTTTCCTATTTCTAAATCTTCTAACTTGTGGTTATGAGGGGGGAAGCATGCACCAGATGATTTATTTGAATGCTCCATATATAATCAACCATCTAATTAGTTTTCAAACACCTCAGAACCAATAAAGGCTCAAGGAAACAACTAAAAATCAAATATTAATATAATTATTCATAGCTGGCTTTATGCAAAGCAACTGACATCATATTAAGTAAATTTATACCACAGACCTTTTCCCCCTCCCACGGAAAGGAAAAACTTCTTCAAGAAACACAGACAGCTCTTTATGTGAACTTTTCAAGTTTGCTGAATAGATTCCAACATTGACATTTTCCCCAGCTTCTGTAATATTCTGTAAGTTCCATGTTTTAAAACTGTGCTTGAAACTAATGCAAACTAGCCAACTGCACTAAGCTCTAAGAGAGCCTGAACATGAATATTGTAAAAATCCTGGTATCCAGTTTAGGATTCCTATGCTTTGATATTATGCTTAATTGATTATTTTTATAGGAATATCATGTCAACAGCTTAGCAAACTAACAATCAAGATACTGGTTTCAACCCTACTATTTAAAGCTATTAGTGTTTAATATAGTATATCCTGAGGTTACATGAAAGGTGGCTTGTTTATTTATTTTAAAAGAAAACTATATAACACAAACCACACATCTACTGGATTCGAGATATTTTCCATAACAACTCTCTATGTGTATAATAATCACTAAAGAGAAATATCTCAAAATCAGTTATCTCATTCTTGTGGGCTTGTCTGTGCTCACGCTCGCTCTCTCTCTCTCTTTCCCTCCTTCCCTCCCTCCCTCCCCTCTGTCTCCATAATAAGCAAGACTGTTACTTTATATCTGCTACAGGAAATGTCTCAAGTGAAGCACTCTCATAGTCACGTCACCCACTCACATTCTTTCTCACTCTTGCATTGGTCACGTTCACCCCCTGCCCGCTTAGCAAAGAAAAAGAAGAAAGTTGTGATACATGTTGTAACTTTGTATCCAAGAAAACTTGAAACTGAAGTTAGGGGATAAGGCCTCACAAGTATTCCTGATGCTGTTCCAATCTTTGTTCCAAACTATGACACAACCTTTCAACAATCACTTTTGCAGGAAACTAAAATTAAGGCCATGCTCAGAAAAGCAGCAGTTTGGGAGGAAAAACAAGACCAATTACAACATTCCATTTGAAAAAAATGGCTGAAGTCCTGTATGAACTACCATATACCTTAAAACAAGCTAAGTGCCAATTCTAAGGGCCTCCGATGCAGGGGCACACATCATATCTGTACTGACATCGGCCCCACAGCCAGTCAGTCCCTCACATGATGTTGTTGGCTGTAACGTGCCCACTTGCTTTTCAGATTTTCAGATCCTCTTTAGCTCTTCAGTAAAGCCTTCTTGGCAGTGTTGCAAACCACACAGGCTCTTTGTGCACACAGTGAGCCCTCAAGACGAACGTGCTGAACCAACGAATTAAACGGATCTTCTGATTCACTGAAAAAGGTCCGTCTATGATTCTCACCACATTGCTGAAACAGATTAAGCACTAAGTTTTCTTAGCATGTCATAGTTTACTAAATTAATTTAATTTCTGAGTAGAGTGAACATGGTTTTTTAAAACAAATCCTTTATTTTTTCTTATCTAAGTCTAAATTATTTTCTGCAAAAAGGTTTTCTAAAAAACTAAAAATTAAATTTCTAACACTCTCCTGCACCTCACTGGAGTTTACATTGTTTCTTATTTGCCTTAGGCAAGCAGCTCACCGCTCCCTCTACTATAGTCAGTCGGAAAGCAACCTGATACTTCATCAAGGCAGTTACTCAGCACAGTTACCACAACTCACATACTTCTCTGACAATACAAGAATGTTACCGGGATCATCTATCATCAAATAAAGACTAACACATAATTGTATTGGAACCTGGCCCCAAAAACTGCAATCTGATATCTGTCATAATTTTAGAGAGCTGAGAAATAAATAAAATATAACAAAATATTAGAATAATTTTCATTTAACTACATAAATAAAATAGGTGAACTACTTATTTTAAACTCTTACAAATTTTAGAGGTATGATTAGTGTGCAGTCACCTTTTCTGAAGTAGTATGAGGAAAAAAAACAGAAAAAATGTTTTAATTACAATTAAGCCCTTTGGGGGCTGGCGAGATGGCTCAGCGGGTAAGAGCACTGACTGCTCTTCCAAAGGTCCCGAGTTCAAATCCCAGCAACCACATGGTAGCTCACAACCATCTGTAATGAGATCTGATGCCCTTTTCTGGTTTGTCTGAAGACAGCTACAGTACACTTACAATTAAGCCCTTTATACAGCCCAACATGAGATACAGTGTCTATCAGAAATAATTTCCATTTGGAACAGATGACTGGGAGAGAGAGAAGAAGCAGCAACAGAAAAAAAGACTATGAGTCCACACACAGACCTCCCATCCCTACTGTCCAATGGTGAAAACCTATTACAACAGATAACAAGATGGACCACAGAAATGGGCCAAGCCTGGCAACCTTAGTTCTATCCCTGGGACCCACATTGTAGAAGGAAAGAAACTCTTGTAAATTGTCCTCTGACTTCACATAGACCATAAGCTATGGTAGGTGTGTGCATGGTCCACTCTGAGCACTGGCTGGTAATAAGGCTGAGCTTTGCTTGAGTCAGCTGAGTACAGCCCAGAGCTCTTTCCCTCATATGCTTTCTATTACTGACCTAACAAGAGTTCTGCTTTAGACATGGTGGTAAATCTAATGCTCACTAAACAAGGTCCTTGGGAGGATTAAACAAGAAAACTAGCCAGAACCTCAGATGCAGTTCTGATAGATGTGGTCGCAACTGTGGCTGGCATTTCGGTGGGCTCGAAAACCACGCTCATCAATGTGCAAAAGGAAACTGACATAAAGCATATAACTTTAACGTGAAACATGTTTCCCTGGAATTGGAAAACTATTTTTAATAACAGTTCTAACTGCTAGCATCAGTAAGGTAATTTTATACTAAGATTCACCATATTTTTCATGAACACTTAAAAGCATGTTAGGGATGTAATGCTGGGGCTGACACTCCTGATCACGTCAGCTGTAATTATTTGTTCAAGACCATCTCCACAATACAGTGCCTGTGGTGGATTCACGGGACCCACCCCTCCCTGAGGATACATTGTTTGTATCCATGCATACAATGATTGCTGGGGGATGGAAAGGCATTTTCTCCAACAGTACAGGCACTAGTAGGGCTCCTGTAAATAACCCTAACGAAAATCATTGGGACACGAAAATAAAATGAAAACACACAACTGTTCAAGATGCGGTACAAATGAATAGTATACAGTGTTTACAGCTGCTTGTACGCTGTGTCCTCTGGTATTTTCTCTTTGGAATTTTACAGTTTGTAAAGAGACAACAAGCTTAGACTAGATCTAGAAGATAGTCTAAATTACCATATATCTCAAAAGAAAGAAAACAGTTTGAACTCTGCTAAAAGCAAAAGCTATGGCCCTTCAAAGAACACCATTCTTGTTTCCCAACCTGACCACATCACGGGTCAAATTTAATACATATGAAGATAAGCAATTACACATGGCTCTAGTTAACAAATTATTACAACCACCATCACAGAACTAACTCTCCCTTCGAGTCAGAGAACACTTTCACAGAAAGAAACCACAAGGGATTACAGATACACGTGATACAACCTTGAAGAAAACTAATTCCAAACACAGTTAAGATGCGCGCTCATCACAGGCTTCCTAAACTCAGCACCACAGAACACCCTCTAATGCTCAGATTTACTAACATTTTTTTAATGCATGTTGAACATTCAGTTCCTGAAAACAAATTCATACCAACATCTCAGAATATTTAAAATACAGCATAACAAACAACTGACTCATGCTTTACCCAAGAATTATTAACTATCAAACAGGGACACTGTCCTAGCTGTTACATCCTCTTCTCTCTCATTTCCGCTCTCCGACCATCTTCCATCAAATGTGGTCAAGANAGAAGCCATGGAGGGATGTTCTTTACTGGCTTGCTTCCCCTGGCTTGCTCAGCCTGCTCTCTTATAGAACCCAAGACTACCAGCCCAGAGATGGTCCCACCCACAAGGGGCCTTTCCCCCTTGATCACTAATTGAGAAAATGCCTCACAGCTAGATCTCATGGAGGCATTTCCCCAACTGAAGCTCCTTTCTCTGTGATAACCCCAGCTGTGTCAAGTTGACACAAAAACTAGCCAGTACAGAGCCTATGGTGACCCCCACACATGAAATTATTTTGTTACTACTTCAAAACTGTAATTTTGCTCCTGTTATGACATGTTACATAAATATCTGCTATGCAAGATATCTGATGTGCAACCCTCTAAAAGGTCTTGACCCATAAGTTGAGAACTATGGATTTAAAATGTTTCTGTAGTTAAATGTGTGTCTTAATTAAGGTTTCCATTTCTGTAAAGAAACACCATGACCAACATAACTCTTATAAAGGACCACATTTAAGCTGGACTGACTGCAGGTTCAGTCTATTGTCATCAAGTGGGAAGCATGGCAGCTTCCAGGCAGGCATGACACAGAAGAAGCTGAGAGTTCCACAACTTGATCTGAAGGCCACTAGGAGAAGACTGGCTTCCACATGGCTAGGAGGAGGGTCTTAAAGCCCACACCCAGTGATGCACTTCCTCCAAAAGGCCACACCCACTCCAAGACCACACCTCCTAATAAGTCTCTGAGCCAAGCATATAAAAACTACCACTCTGGTAATTGTGTGTAACTGACATCCTCGATGTAATCTCATTTGACTAGACAGAGAAACAAAGCAATGTGTAACTAATGTGTTCACTGCCACATTTCTGGCTTAGATGCTAGCGCTGAAGGGACTCTCCTTCCCAACAGATGAATAAAGCCCCACTGGCCAGAGGGAGACTTAATGTATCTGTGTAATGATTGCCTCATTCCTTCCCACAGGGGCATCCATCTGATGCTCTGGAACAATGGCGCTCATCCCAAGCAGAGAAGAAGGGCACAGCTGCTTCCACCTATAAATAGCATGCCAGTCTGTAAGGTGAGAGCCCTATCGTACATTCACACCAACACCAATTAAGAGTACTTCACCCCTAAGAAGTGATCAAGTTGTAGAATTTCTGAATTCTGAAAATTAGAGGGAAAAGCTGGCTAAGCTACAGGAGAGTAGCAAACAGAAACTGGTGAATAGGCTGACAAATAGGCAGTTCCTCAGAGGTGCTGTAAAATCCTTTTGAAACAGGTCATTGTCATTTACACTGTCATATTTACATGAGCAATTTTTACATGAGGTTAAAACTAATTCAAAATTATGTTTTGATAGTGCTCATGGGCTGGTCTGGGCTGAGATTGGTGGTAGACTGCTTGATGAGCCTGTAATATACCAGGTCCTGTACCTGATCCCCAGCATTGGACAAAAAGCAACATAGTACATACATACATACATACATACATACATACATACATACATTTGTATCTATGTGTGCACTGGACCGCTTGGACAACAAAATACCACTGTGGACAGCCTTTGTGGAAACATCTATAATCTGACACCAGTATGAGAACCCTTATCAGAAGGAAAGAAATTTTCCCAAGAAGATATTGATGCTGGGACACTTCTGGCATACAGTGGAATCCGGGCTTATGAATTTGTTAAGTGCAAATCTCATGATGGAAACAGCTGCACCACCAGACAAAGAAAAGAATGAAGGAAAGGGCTGGCAAGGTGCTCTGATAGACAAGGCACTTGCCACTAGGTCTACCCATCTGGGTTTGTCCCCCCAGGACACATGTGGTAGAAGGAAAAAAGCAAGCTCCTCTCTCTGTTCCTCTGACCTCCATAAGTGCACCAACACACACATGTACACACACGACATAAATGGGGGGGAGGGGGGAAGACACTACAAACAGGCACAGCAAACAGTAGAGGTGGCAGGTAGGAGCCAAGCTGGGAGGAAGCGCACTGCACCAGATGCTATGTGAAGTCCTGACTACCACTGAGAAGCTCTGAGAGAACGACTCACCGCCTCCATCCTCACGCCCCACTGCAGATAAAATAGGATGGAAGCTAGCCCTGGATAGAGTGTTGTAAGACCAAATGAAGTAAGATCCACGAAGTACTTAGGATTGGCTATTACGGCTACTGCTATCAGCTGTCAACCAATGAGGAAGGAGGCATTCGCAAGACTCCAAGATGAAAACAACCAACAAAAACACCTTGAAACTTGAACTAAAATAGCAGCCAAGGACCACTCCTGCTGCTTTTGGGCTCTCAGACCCAATTCTGAAAATATTGTTGTAAACTTTTATTCTTCTCAGTGATGACAAGTTGTTATTACACGAATCTATTAAAATGAAAAGGAGCATAGACAGCCCTTTCCTTGTTCCCTAGTTTGCTTCTCAGTTGCTGTGATAACACACTCATGAAAAGCAAACTGGAGAAGAAAGGATTTTTTTTCCGTTTACACTTTCAACTAAATCCCAGCTCATCACTGAGGGAAGCCAAGGCAGGCACTCAAGGAAGAACTGCATCCGTCACTCAATGGATCTCCCTCCTAAGGCAAGCTAAGGCAAGGCGCCTCTAGCAGCAGAAACACTGGGTTTTCAAAACCCAAATGAGAAAGCTGACTTCTGGAGGAAGAAAGAAAAGCACAGGGATAGAGAGATAGAAGGTGCTGTCTCCAGAGTCGTCCCTCCTCCTCAAGACTAGCGAAGAACTCCTTTTCACAAATAGATGACAGACACGACGTCGTGTAAGATCACTTTCTATTCAAAGCTATTGTATTCATCTAGGCTCCCAGACATGGTCACAATCAAAAGGCCTGGCTCCAAAACCTGGAAGGACCTCACTGGCTTCTGACGCCCAACCATGACATGAAGAACATAATAAGCACCCCTAACTCAGGAGTGTCCTCAACAGCGGGTGACACTGTGATGCCTTCTCCCACTTGCTTGGCAACAACCCTGGCAGAAGATGGCTTTCTTGCTAGGTTCTAGCTGCCACTCACCCCTCCAGCTATCCACCACTGTGACACAGTGATTTATTCACCCTCACTCAGCTCTAGGCAGCTAAGACTCCTACAAGGGAAGGGCGGAGCTGCCGTCCTAGCGCCCGCCATTGGTGTCTGCGAATGTTTCTTGACATTCCAAGGTCTAGGAATGAGGAACAACGACACGCTATCTTTTCTTCACCTTGAATAAACAGTCCAAGAATCAGGAAGAGTCAAATAAAGTGAGCAGCAGTGTGGCCAGCCGCATGCCACGTTGAAATGTCTCCTCAGGCAACTGAGCATGGGAGCCATCAGCCTCCTGTGTCACAGTTCCTCGGCCTGCCTTTACCAAACCACTCATTCTTAGCCCAGGGATCTGGATTTTTTTGTAAGCAGAACTGACTTAACTCTCCTCCCTTTGGGAAATGGAAGTAAGGAACTTTTGAAGAGATCACCGGATTCCTACAATGTCCAAGTAGGTGACTTGTCAGAGGCCCCGCATTCCTGATGTATTTGGTATTAATATCTTTTTTTTTTCTTTTTTGGTTTTTCGAGACAGGGTTTCTCTGCTATAGCCCTGTGATACCGGGATTTTCCTTCTTCAAATCAGATATTTTAAAAATGTGTATGTGTTAATAAATACACTTAAGTGTCTATTATCCACTTTAGAAAACCAGACATTGCTTACATGCTGGCAGTAAGCTGACTTCAGGATTTCCAAGTTTGGTTTCTGTGTCACGTTTGTGAGTAGTGATCTCATGGTTTCCTCACTATGCTTAGAGTAGACATGAGCCAAGAAGAGCTTTAACACGTCTGCCTGCTTTGACAAGGCCCTGAGTTCAGTCCCCAGAGCCACATAAAGGGAGTGGCCATAACATTAATAATAAGAGAAAACTAACACTCTAAGTATTTTTTCCTTTTATCAAAAATGTATATGATGAAGTTTATCTGCTTAGGATGTTTTCTACTTTTACACAACTCTTCTCATCAGGTCATCAAGCATATTGTTAATATATTCAGTGGTGTAAAACCTAAATGCCAAATTCAAAGAATAGTTTCGATGATGCTGAACGCATAAATGCCACCTGTTTGAGAAGATGCCTTTTCGATCCTTCCTTTCTTTCTTTCTTTCTTCCTTTCTTTATTTGTTTCTTTCTCTCTTTATTTATTTATTTATTTATTTTGAGGCAGAGTCTCTCTGTATAGCCCTGGTTGTCCTGGAACTCACTCTGTAGACCAGGCTGGCCTTGAACTCAGAAACCCACCTGCCTCTGCCTCCCAAATGCTGGGATTAAAAGCATGCGCCACCACTGCCCAGCCACCTTTTTGATCTTTGAGGAGGGATCTTATAAGTAGATACTTTGAAGGCTCCATTTTGCAGATATAAATCTGTGACTTTAGACACTAATTTGGCCCAAACCACACAGGTGATAGATGGATATCATCTAGCATTCTCAAACTGCATCTTTCCAACATACAAATATCCAGAATAAAATTTCTTCCTTTCCTTCCAGACTCTGTTAATTCAAGATCCTCTATGTTAAGAACAATCGCTATGTTTCCAACTAGATCTTACACATCGGGTCCTATCCAGCACAAAAATGGAACTGCCTCTTTAAGCCACTCATCAACTCTGATAGTTCATGGATACCCAGGTATGTCTGGCCATTGAAGACTGTTTTGTTTTGTTTGGGGGGGGGGGCAGGAAGGTTGTTGTTGTTGTTGTTGTTGTTGTTGTTTGTGGGGGATGGTGGCAGGAAGGTTGTTGTTGTTGTTGTTGTTGTTGAATTTTGTGTAACCTTTTTTGCCAAGCCCAACTTCCAGGCTTAGAATGCTTTCTGCCTATGGCCGCTCTTTCTTATTCATAACTGTATTTCTAATAAACACGAGCCCACAGGTACTTGGCATCCCACTGGTTGTTACCAAGAGGGCTGTGACCTGGAAGCAAGCACTGTTGGTTGGCCTGCCTCTGCTTTCTGATGCTCCAGGACATTAACGGACATAAAAGTCCATACTGCTTGCCTTTTGTGAGTTTGACACTACCAGGTGCCATAACTAACTTGGTGATAGCAGATGCATTCAGGTTCAAATCTTGAGAGAGCAAGGAAGGAGAAATTATGAACGAAAACTATTCAACTTGATAAACTGTTGGCTTCCTGGAAAAAAAAAATCCTAGTATTTTATCTGTGAGTACTTTTCTCAGTTTCTAGAGCAATGACATTACAAAAGTGATATTTCCAAAGCTTACACCCTCTATTCTTTGCGAGCATAAAAAGCAAATAAAATATATTACTTTTCAAAAATCGCACAGTGCTCTTGCTTCGGGGCTGAGTGTCCTGAGAGAAACCGGGTACATTTACTAATCAGCTGCGGCCTCAGCCTGCCTGCCTGTGCCCGGTCGTCGCGGTTTCAGTTCCTGAAAAATATGAAAATACACACGTGGAGTGTTCTGCTTCATGCAGTATCACACACGTGGTTTCCAGGAACTTCTGACATCAATAAAGAATTGACTCAGGTAGGAAACAACAAAATAAAAAATGCCCAGTCATGTCCCACCAGAGACCCAGAGAGCACCACCTATTTCCCTACCTGGAACTTCTTACAACGCAGCTCAGCCCTTTCCATTAACTCTGCTTAAGACAAGGCCACACAGAAGAAATGTCAAAACATTCTTTTTCTTAATTTCCTAGAGTCTAGGGAGCTCCCAGTGGTCCTCAACCTCCCTAATGCTGAGGCCCTCTAACACAGTTCCTCAAAAGCATTTTGCTGCCGCTGCCTCTGTAATTTGCTACTGTTACAAAACACAAAGTAAATATCAACCCTGAAGGGGGTCATGACCCACAGGTTGAGAACTGCTGTCCTACGCTTGTCAAAACAAGGGAAAGCAAATAAAGAAATGGGTAAGCGCTTGACTGTGGATCAAAACATAAAAGTAAAACTACTGGATAGAACTTTCACCTGTCACACCTGCAGCAGCTTTTGTTTCTTGGGCAGAAGGAAAATGAGTGCTTGAGAATGGATTCATTTTATTTACCATGTAGCTAGACACGGGGCTTGATACTCTTTCCAGAGCTTTATGGTCTTGGAAGAAACCTCTGTGATCTCAGAAAAGTACTGACTGAGCTACAACTCCTTGGAGAACAGCCGCTTCCAGAAGCCCCTGAGCAGCGAGTGCTGTTTTCTTTTCATTCCTGTAACCAACACTAAGCAGCCCCAGGATTTGGCCCTGGAACCTTCTTCACACCCTACTGTCATGACGGTGGGCTTCCTCTGAAGGAAACGTCCCAAATCTTCTCTCGGACCTTTAGTCTGCATAGTAGGTCTTAGAATAACCATGCTGTTGAGTAGGAGGAAGCCACTAAGAGAATATTACTTAAGATAATGTCTGCTTTGTGGAGCTGGAAAGATGGCTCTTATAAGGCTGAACTCATAAGCAAAAGATCAAGACAATGTCTGTTTTTATATAGCATCTCTTTGTAAGAACCTCTATTATTATTTGGAGTAGTACATGCCCAAGATATAATTTATTAATTTCCCTTAGGTAACAATAGCGATATACACAAAGCATCACATATACCTCAGTGTGTATTAGATGAATTAAAAGAAGTTTATACTGGGCTTCAAATGCTAAGTTTCTCGGCTTCTTCTCACCTATGTATGATTCCAAATAACAACAACAAGCCTCACCAGACTCACTATAGACTAGAGTCATTCCTATACCCAGCATGAGAATCCTAATAGTTATACCTATTAAAAGTCTTCCGTGTTAATTTCTGGGGTCTGCATTATGGAAGTTATAGGTGCTCTTAATCTAGAATTTAAAAAAATAAATAATTGCTTCACCTGAACACCAGCTACTGAGAAGTGTATACGGGGGCTTCGAGATAACTCAGTCTATAAAGTGTGTGCTGCTCAACCATGAAGACCTGAGTTCAACTCCCAGAAAAGGGCAGGCAAATACGCCTTGGTGGAAGGACCTAGGGGTATAGAGCAGGAACTGTGTTGGAAGCTTCCTCCCTAGTGGCTAGCTCTCCCAGCAGGCTGTGGGGGAAGGAAAGTCAGCAATAGTATTACATGGACATAACCCATGTACAACAATACTGAGTAGCCCCAGTAAGATGACCCCACTAGTGCAATAGTGACAAGGCTGAAATGGGGCCATCAACACTTCCCAACTGCATTTGGTGCCTTCTCCACATAAGGGATTTCACCTCTGATACTATATAAATCCAGTCGGAAACCTGTGGCTGAGGAGGTCATGGTGACGCTGGCTGTGGTTTTGCAGAACGGACCTGGATGAATCTGACTGTCTTCTAGATAACTGTGTTTGTAACCCTGAGTAAGTGCTGCTGTCAGCTTCGTTTTTTAGTGGTCAGCAGAGGCAGCAGAGACTCAAAACTGGTCCAAGGACTAAATTAGTTAAATGTCCAACTATAAATGGAACATCTGCATCACACTTTTAAGGGTCAGGGAACAAGGCAGGAGAAAGAGTGGAACGGATGTAAGAGCTTCAGGAAAGGAGGAGCGAGAACCTTCCTCGAGGAACACTGACTTCCAAGCATGGGGACTGATACGCTCCCGAGCTGCTGTGATGTCATGAAAAGAGCTAGGGCTCACAGGACCCCACCCCTCTGGGAGGGTTTGTATGAGGTTCACAGTTGATGGTTGATGGGGGAAAACATGTTTGCTCCAGTAGTGTAACCACTCAGAAGGCATCCATGATCCTGTAAACAACTCTAATGAAACTCATTGCGTCACACATATTTTATAAGGCTTTAATGTAGCCAGAAAGGTGAGTTAGGAGGAGCGCAGGACTAGTGGGAGGGGGACAAGAGAGGGATGGGAGTGAGGAGTAAATAAGATCAAGATACATGCATGAGAATGTCACAGTGAAACCCACTATGATAGATAATTAATACATTATGATAGATAATTAATACATGTCTTTAAATTTCTTCTTTAAAGCCAGTTGTGGTGATTCTGCCACTGGGGAGGCTGAGGCAGGAGGATCCCTGAGGTTTACTGTTCAATCCATCTAACAATCCATCTAACAAAATCAGCAAGCTCCATGCCAATCAGAAATGTTGTACCAAAACAAAAAGGTGGATGGACAGCTGGAGACAACATCCAAGGTCCTCTTGCCTTCATACACGTACATACACATGTACACACACATTTGTAAACACACACACACACACACACGTGTATATATACTTACAAACCAAGAAAGTAGTTTATATACTATGTGTTTACATAAAGCTATATAATTGGTTTCCGGACAAATAAAATGTGCCTGTGATTCTGAGATCACCTTCACACTCCTATCACTAATTTCTACAAAAGCAGAACTTGTCTCCATCCACTTGTTCTAATGCACAATTTCCTTTCGACACTAATTTCTCTGTTGGGGGAAGGGTGCACACATACTCAGGTGTATACACTTGCCGCAGTGCATGTGGAAGTCAGAGGAAAACTTGAGGAAGTCAGTTCTCTCCTTCCACCATGTGGAGCCCAGGGATTGAACACAGGTCAACATGGGGACAATTGTCTTTACTTTTGGAGTGACCCCACTGGCCCAAATATAGAATTCTTAAACAGCAAGGAACCTGAATCTAGAGTCGAGTCTTCTCTGAGAGCCTAAGCAAGTCACAAATCTCTCTGTACCTAACTCCAAATATATATAAAAATGCTTTTCTAGGCTGTGCCTGGATTGCATGCCTGTAATCACATCCTTAGAGAGGATCCAAGTTCAAAATCCTTCTGGGCTACAAAGTCAGTTCAAGCCACCCTGGGTAAGGCAGTGAGACTTTACCTCAAAATTAAAAATTAACCCAGGGGGGGGGGGGATGCTAAAGATTTAGGTCTGTGGTATGGTGGTGGTTTAAAATGTATGAGCCCTAGATTCAATCCCCAGTATAACAAGAAGGAAAGGAGGGAGGGAGGGAAGGAGTCCGCTATGTCCTTAGTTGATCATTAATTCAATCTGCTATCACCAAAAACAGTTTACTGAACAAATTCGCTACACTGACAGGCAAACTGCATTACCAACCACTAGTTCTAAGAACTTGAAGCAACCCCCTGTTTTTGGAGCAATCTAAAAT
Source organism: Mus minutoides (assembly GCA_902729485.2). Classification (NCBI taxonomy): domain Eukaryota; kingdom Metazoa; phylum Chordata; class Mammalia; order Rodentia; family Muridae; genus Mus; species Mus minutoides. The sequence goes on from LR749983.1 coordinate 300,130, forward strand.
GAAGGCTGGGGGCAGCAGTGATGGTAATCTGCACTTGGTGACACCAGATAGACTCATTCCCCAAAACAACGCCAACTTATGAGTGCAAGCATTTCAGAAGATGGAAATGTTCAAGGCAGTGTGCTAGTCGGTAATACAGTATGCTTCCTCTCCTCCTTAGAGAACAAAGAGGAAAAGCCACATAACAGAGGTTCCAGTAAGGGACGGAACCAGCTACTGTTACTCTCCTTGCTCAATCCTACCTTCCTACTACAGACTGACAGTCTCCTATTTAGTCCACAGAGAATTCAGGGTCCTTTGGACTGCTAGGAGAAAACATTCACTTCTTTAAATTATAACGTCATACATTAATGGCAGTGGAACCCTAAGATCCTGGAGCTAGAATAGTCCCATCTTACTAAAAGCACTCCTGTCTAAAGGAGTTTATCAATCATCGGCTAAAAGGTAAGTCTTTATCTGCTAGGCAGCGTGCATGCCCTTGCTGGCGGCAGTACTTAGGGACAGAGAGGATTAGCAAGAGTGTAACAGTTAAGGCACAGCTCTTTGTTCCCTCAAATACTAAACAAACAGCTCACATATACCCTTCCTTCCGCGTACTGAAATGTGTTCACCTTATTGTAAGGTTGGCTAATGCTCAACTGCATTTAAAATCAATCCTTCACTTATAAGTTTACATAAGCATCCTTCCCGGAACGCCCTACCTTTCTTCCAAAGTCTAGATCCTTTCTTAAAGAAACAGCAAGATTCCATGTCAGGGTTTGGGGGAGGGGATGCTATACATGCCAGGAAAAGCTCAGCCCTCCTGTGCTGACAGTTCGTCACCATATAAAGCCACTGGAGGCTCAGTCTAAAGAAAAAGGCCCCCTCTAGTCTCTAGCTATACTCCTTAAATTACTAAGCCATGTCAGACTCAGCCAGGAATGGTGGTGCATGCCTATAACCCTAGCACTTGAAAGACAAGAGGCTGAGACAGGAGGATCACCAGTTCGGGGATAGACATGACTATTAGCCAAATCTTGACTCTGACCCTCCTGGCCTCTTACACAACACATGCACACATGGCCACACAAACATGTACACACATGCTTGCGAACACACACACACACACAACCACAATTGGCTGCTTTTAATATTTAATAATAACTCATCCTCAAAGTTAATATTACCAACTAGCTAGTAAATCTTTCATCTCAACTGTGTTGTCTGTAAAATGAGGAACAGCAGTCCTCAGACAAAGCTCCAAGTTATAATCACCCAGAGAAACTTCAAAAGTCCAGGAACTGCCTGGGAATACAGTTCAATGACAAGTACTTGCCAACTGGGTGGGGTCCCGAACTAGCTACCTGTCAGCACAGAACTAAAAATAAGAGAGTGTCATGCATGCCTTGGTAGCATAAGTGTCTACACTTAGCATGTGTCCGTCTGTGCACATCTGTGCACATCTGTTCCTGCCTCTGTGAGGGATGCTAGAAGGAACACCCCAGAAGCAACAACACTCCCTGTACCCTGTGCTCGAAAGAACCTGTCTTCTTTCAAGATCTCCCTGGTTCTAGGACTGGACTGGAAAAAAAAGAGCCCACTGTGGACACTGTGGACAGGAATTAGCTGAAAGGGCTGGGAAAGTGTGAGAAATACCATGTAATGTGGTAATTCAGAGTCACTGTGCCCAAATCCATGCTGAGATGAATAAAATCTAATTCACAGAATTCAAATACAGTACTGCAGTCTACACAGATGATCCACCCTCCCTCCAGGAAGGAAGCTTAACTCTCCACCCCCTGAGAGACTTGCATCTAAAGGACAGAAGCTCCAGTCAGGGCATGTTTGGAAAGAGACGTGACAAGTGCTAACTCAGCCAGCAGTCAAGGTCTGCACCAACAATGTGAGGACGGAAGTGGTTTCATTATATCTGCGGTCTCGGGAGCACCCATAACCGCAGCCCATCAAGGAGGAAAACATCAGAGAAATGCCACTAATCCTCAGGTTGTCAAAGAAAACACAGGTCAGAAGAGTTAGCCACCTGAGGAGATAAGGCACTGAAGGGTCCAGAGCTCAAGGATAAACTGGTAAAGAAACTGTGGGATTTAATACAATCCAAGCTTGGTTAAGGAAATGCGCCAATGGCCATCTTAATTATTCTTCAACATCTTGCATTCTGTACCTAATGTGAATCCATAGAAGTTAGGGTATCCCATGAATCATGTATATATTCATAGCCACAATCTAACACTTAGTATATATGTATTCACCTTAAAACCGCCTCATCTGGTAGCATGCTTACTGAACGTGCAGAGGCCCTGTGTGCTGTGGTGCAGCCTGTAAGTCTCAGCACTACTGTAAGGAAGAGGAAGGAAGACTGACAAAGACTGACGCAGGGCAAAGCTACCCTGGGCTACAGTGCCAAAATAAATAAATAAATAAAAGGAAACAATTGTTTTTAAGAAGCCGTTCTAACAACCTTGTAAAACCTCTTTGATAATTACTTTTAAGAAGACATAATGTCTGCCTGAGCTGCGGTGCAGTGACTGTGAAGGTAACCACACTGATGACACAGAATAGTCTGTGTGTGGCACAGGAAACCAGTGGAGAGCAGATGTCAGTCAGCACTGGGGGTCCTCTTCAATCTCACCGCGCTGTATTTACCAAGTCAGAGTATCTCAATAAACCCACAGCTCGCCCATTCAGCGAGTCTTGCTAGCCAGGGTGTGCCAAGGGTCTTCTACCCAAGTGCTGGGGTAAGACATGGGCACACATAGTCTCAGCCTCTAATATGAGTTGTAAGGCTCCAAATTCTAGACCTCTCAAATGCACAGCAATGGTCTTAACCACTGAGCCAACTCCCCAGAGCTCCCTAAACAAAGCTTAATGTACATATATTCCACAGACTTCCCAAAACTACACACAAAAAAAAGGCTTACACCAAGAGTAGAACAAACACCAACATCTTTCAAAAGCAAAATTAGAAAAAAAATGAAAATATGGAGATTAGGGGAAATAGAAATAGGAAGGAAAACAATCCTCCTGAATTGTTACAAAATGCATAAGGAGTCTTGTTTTTATAATAAATATCTATGTTAATAAAACAGGCTCAGTGAACAAATAATGTTCACTATTGGCCCTTCCCTATTGTTTCATCCATTCTCACAATGCTTGAACACCATTTTGGTTTGGGCTATTTATTATGTATTGGTTTGTTCCTTGAGACAACATCTCACTATGGAGCTCAGACTAGCCTTCTGCCTCAACCACCCATGTGCTATGGTTACAGAGGTATATCTCCATGCCTTGAGTCTGTCCACAGCCCCACCTCTGAGCACTGCAGCAACCTGACTAACCACTGTGCTTCCGTGCCTCTCAAGTGGGGTGATGAGTATCGCATAGCACAGGTGATCCCACAGGGCCTTAACATAAGCCCTGGCACGAGAAAGAAGCCAGAAACTGTTATCAAGTACTACAATTGCTAAGATAGAAAACTAATTTAAAATACTAAAAATAAAGAAAAAAACTAAACTATAGAATTGCTCAAAACGATCTTTTATGTATTAAGCAATACACTTTACCCCTCAGTTACCAAATACATTTCTTTTCAATTTCTGAAGGAATCATAAAGTATTCTAGTTAAATCAGCCCTTCCCCCACAGCAGCTGTTGTGTGAAACTGACTCACAAAATGTAGACATAGAACTGAAATATTTGATCATCTGCCCCAAACCACTTGCCAACATGCCTGTAGGATTTTCCATCCCATAATTTATTTTCAAAATAAACTACTTACTGGTTTCATCAGAAATCTACTGAGTTTCAATATATGTGAGAAAATGGTCCACACTTGTCAAACTTAAAAAAAAAAAAATCAATTATCTTCTGACTATAGCAGAAGAAATAAAAAGCATGATATTAAATATCCAAATTAAACCACTTTAAAAACTGTCCCAAATAGCATTCTCTGTATAAAAGGAAAATAGATATTTCTGGGTGAAATAAATAAAACCGTTGTTTCATGGAAAATTATGGTAGGTCATTTTTTTATCCTTTTATGTAGTTTGAGTGTTAGTTCCTTTACGATAGATTGGAATTATATAAAGAGTCTATTCGGTTTAACTTTCAAATAATTTTTAAGTAACGTTCCTACCTAAGAAGGTTTGACAACAGTCTTTATATTTATCCATGACGAATAAGGTACTCGGTACACCGTATATCTATCAAAATATTAAATATATGCATACACATTCAGCAATTCCACTACTGGAAATTGAATCCATAATCATCTCACAAAATATATCTTTGCAGTGTCTTGAATGAGAATGCCCCTTAGGCTCATAGGGAATAGACCTATGTGAACAGATTAAAAGGATTAGGAAATGTGCCCTTGAAGAAGGAAGTGTCACTTAGGGGTGGATCTTGAGGTTTCAAAATCCCAAGTCAGTCCCAGTCATTCACTCTGTCTCTGTCTCTGTCTGTGTGTGTGTGTGTGTGTGTGTGTGTGTGTGTCTTTGGATCAGGATGTAATGGTCTCAGATACTGCTGCCACACTTGTGCACATGCTATGGTGCTCCCTGCCACAATGATCATGGACTAAACCTCTAAAACTGTAAGTAAGTCCCCAATTAAATGCTTCCTTTCATAAGAGTTGCAATGGTCATAGTATCCCTTCAGAGCAATAGAACACGGACTAAAGGCAATCTACAAATGCATGCATGCACATGTACTCAGAGTCTGTGAAAATAGTTAACTATCCACCTTAGGACTGCCAAAACAACATGAATGCAGAGGAAGGCTGCACACCCATTGATCAGCAGGAGGCTGACCTCTGAATCAGCTGACAGAAATGCGTAAGGGTAAAAGCTACATATATAGAATGATCCCATTTGTTTAAAATAGGTAATTAAAGCAAATGACTAGCATCATGAGACTTTCTCAAGTATGTGAAAGGGTGCTAGAAAGGGTGCTAGATAATGGACACACAGTAGGGAGTCATTCTTCATACTGTTTTAAAGTGGTTTTGAATACTTACACATTTTTACTATATGGAGAGAACACTTACGAATGCACTGATTCAATATTGCTTACAGAAAAAAAAAATATTGCTTATAGATTTCCTTAAACAATGTATGACATCATCAACAGCTGACTGACTCTTTCCAGCCTTGATAGTAAAGCATTTTCTTTCTTTCTTTCTTTCTTTCTTTCTTTTTTTTTTTTTTTTTTTTTTTTTTTTTTTTTTTTTTTTTTTTTTTTTTTTTTTTTTTTTTTTTTGGTTTTTCCAAGAAATGGTTTCTCTATGTATCCCTGACTGCCCTGGAACTCACTCTGTAGACCAGGCTGGCCTCCAGCTTAGAAATCCACCTGCCTCTGCCTTCCAAGTGCTGAGATTAAAGGCGAGAGCCACCACTGCCCGGCTAGTAAAGCATTTTCTTATACTGTTTCTTATCTATTGGAGCTGACGCTGACGGCATCTACGGAGCTTCCCCATAACTACAACAGTCCTCGGCACTACCACCCTATTTATCCACTTGTTTCCCCAGACTGCAGCACACCCTGACCTCTTGGTGGTTTTGACACATGGAGCTGTTACCACAACCTAACATCTGGTGATTACAAGAGACACATCACAAAGTTATTTTAGAAAGGGCAATATTAGTGGGATTAATATGCAACTTCCAAAAACAGCTGCTCCGGAGTGAAAGATGTCTCAGGTTTTGATTGTTTTTTTTAGGGGAGGGGACTGGTTTTTTGCTGGATTTCTGGGAAGACAAATTGCTTTTTAAGTATCTCACCTGCCACTCTCAACCTTCTTGAACATATGTATGTAAACACTAAAAAAGATGGCTACCTCACTACTGAGACTTTACTAGCAATACTGAAATAAAAATATTTTTATTAAAAAAAAACACAAAACCAGTCGTGGTGGCACACACCTGTGATCTCAGATGGGAAGATTATGAGACCAACCTTGGCTACAAAACAAGAAAATGTTGACAGAAACAAACAAACGAGGGAGGGGAGGGGAGGGGGAGAGGAAGGGAAAGGGGGAGTGGGAGGGGGATGGTTCAGCCAGTAAAGACACTTGCTACCAAGCCTGACTTCCTGAGTTCAATCCCCAGGACCCACATGATAGAAGGAAGGAACCAACTCCTCCTACAAGTTCTCTTTTGACCTCCACAAGAGGCTCATTCATACAAACACAGACACACAATGTAATAAAAGAAACTGAAAATAAAAGTTGAGAGAAAGAACAAGCAAACACAACTGGCTCTAATCCCAGCACTTGGGAGGCATTGGCAGGTGGATCCAGCTGGGTCTACAGAGTGAGTTCCAGCACAGCTAAGGCTACATAGCAAAAGCCTGTCTCAAAAAAAAAAAAAAAAAAAAAAACTAAGAAAATGAGCTGAATCTCCTCACACTGAGACTACTATAATAAACACAATTGCCTAATCTGTGGATATCAACTGAAGTAACTTCGTGTAAGCTGCACCGTGCAGTGCTAGCAAACTTCAGGGCTCCTCCCACAGCAGTGACATTCTCACAAGGATCCCATCTTCCCCTCAACCCATCTCTCAGCAGCAATTCCTGTTTACCAGATCCCTTTCTTCCTGTTCAATGACTCCACACCTATTCTGACAAAAAAACAAAAACCTGAAGGAATCTATTTTTAGCACACACGCACACACACACACACACACACACACACATTCACTGAGATATTTCTGTTCAATCAACAGGATGCAGAGTTGTTTACAGCTGGCAAAACCCTTCGGCTTTGTTCACTGCCCACTTGATGACACCTAACCTCCTACATCTCATACACGAACAGAAAGGGACTACTGAGCTCAATGCCCTTGCGATTTAAGGATTAAAGGTGGAACTGTTCCACCAATGCAGTTCAGGGGGAGTTAAGACCTTAACTAGGGGAAGTGTCCCGGGTTGGATCTCTGGCACAGAGTGCTAATGGTGTAGGAAATGATGCTCAAAATTCTCTAGAATCTTCTCTTGCCTTCTACCTTTAAACATGTGTTTCCTACTCTATAGAATGCATTTCGCCAAACTGTTGCAGAGTTCTCTGAAATAAGACTGAACAAAGCCCAGAGACGGGGCAACAGTTCACTTCACCGTTTCTCTGTGCCGTTCAACTGCATTCTGAGGTGTTAGTTCTTCTGCATCAGCACACTGCTCGCCCACACTACAGCAGGAATCCTGCAAGCATGGTTGGTCCCGCACTACAGCCTCCCAGTACCATGCAATGATCTCGGTTCCTAGCACACAGGTATGTTTGACAAGCGCTTAGCATGTGGCAGGGGGTAGGGGGCCTCAGGTGTACAAATGTGTACATCCTAGAACTCTGTCATTGAGACTTAAAGCTGCCGCCTGACCAGGTGTATCAAGCAGCTTCAGACTCTTTCATGAAACCTTTTCAATATCCTGCCCTATCTATTTTGTTTATATTTTAGAAATAAAATTTTGTGACAATTAAATGGGTAGGTATCCTTTCAATGCATATGAACCAACTATAATGTAGAACCGCATGGCCCGTACACTCACCCTGCTATCTGTAATTCAGTGGTCTCAGACAACTTGATATGCCCATGGGGTACCACATGGATATAGAAATTCTGCTCCTTCACAAAAGTCCATTTCCTAACACTGTCAGCTGACTCACAATTCTTATGGACAAAGCAGAAGCCCCATTACTCAGAGATGACACCGGGTGTGATGGTTTGTATATGCTCTGCCCAGGGAGTGGCACTATTAAGAGGTACGGTCCTGTTGAAGGTGTGGCCTTGTTAGAGTAGGTGTGTCACTGTGGGTGTGGGCTTTAAGACCTTCATTCTACCTCCCTGGAAGCCAGTTTTCCACTAGCAGCCTTCAGATGAAGATGTAGAACTCTCAGCTCTGCCTGTACCATGCCTAGATGCTGCCATGCCTTGATGATAATGGACTGAACCTCTGAACCTGTAAGCCAGCCCTAACTAAATAAATGCTGTCCTTGTGAGAGTTGCCTTGGTCATGGTGTGTGTTCACCGCAGTAAAACCCTAAGACCCTGAGAGTCTGACCAGGTGTGCTACGTTTGCTCCCTCCTCCACACACCTGCCTGCATTTCAAATGCTGAGAGATAAAACCGCATTCAATGTTGCAGGGCAAAAAAACTATGGCCAAACTAAACATACAGCATGCACAACTTTAGCTTGGGACACTAAAATATGAAGTCCCCCTCGCTACTCTCTATGAAAAGTGAAACACTTGAAACCACATACAAAGGCAGAGTCTGTAATCCCAGAACTGGGGAGGTGGCGGCAAGATCAGAAGTTCAAGGTTATCCTCAGCAACACACCAGGCCAGGTTAAGACGTACATTCTTGTCTCAAAAATAAAGACAAAAAGAGGAAATGCTTTGTATGGCTGGTTTCTAGTGTTTTAATGTATGTGTGTCCATTTTACATCTTTGCCTGTGTGTAGAGGGTGAGCCCACCTCTATCCATCCTAGATGAGATTGGCTTCTCATTCCAGCAGGGTATTGACTGAGTTGAAAGTGATAAACCTCTAAGAATAAACGTCTCCTGTTCAAGTATCTCTCCAGGAGTAAAGAAAGGGAGGAGAAACCATAGCTAGGATGGACTATGTGAGGGGGAAAAAAAATCTATTTCCAATAAGAGTTGGAAAAAAAGTATGTCCTCGGAGAAAATTTATAGTTGATATAACAAGCCACATTCTGTGATAAAATTAAGCTATAGTCATCGGGATTATACTAATTAGTAATTCAGTGTGTGTGAAGGCCAATTACAACAGGAAAATGCTATGCAAATTAATAACAGTTGAATCTGTATGTGGGTACATTTACCCTACTTCAGAACCTAAGACTCCAGCACACCAGCTGAATGCTAATAACAAATGAACAATTTCGTGAGCATTTCAGAAATTTAGAGGGCCTGCCCAGGACATAAATGCATTATTTTTCACTAACTCACTTCCGTTTCCTACAAGAATTAATATGAGCCCACCAAAATCTGCCACTTGTTCACTTCTACACACAGGAAACGCTAAAGAACCCAACATTTAAAACTGCTACCATGGTATTTATAATTCCCATTTCTTTAAAGCCCTGACTGGATAACTGTACTGGCTAGTTTTGTGTCAGCTTGACACAGCTGGAGTTATCACAGAGAAAGGAGCTTCATTTGGGGAAGTGCCTCCATGAGATCCAGCTGTGTGGTATTTTCTCAATTAGTGATCAAAGGGGAAAGGCCCCTTGTGGGTGGGACCATCTCTGGGCTGGCAGTCTTGGGTTCTATAAGAGAGCAGGCTGAGCAAGCCAGGGGAAGCAGGCCAGTAAGGAACATCCCTCCATGGCCTCTGCATCAGCTCCTGTATCCTGACTTCTTTGGTGATAAACAGTAATGTGGAAGAGTAAACCGAATAAACCCTTTCCTTCCCAACTTGCTTCTTGGTCATGATGTTCGTGCAGGAATAGAAACCCTGACTAAGACAACAGCCATACCTGAAGTGGTCATTCTTGGAAGCAGGAGCCTGAGGGGGATCTGAGGTCATAACCGTTCAGTGGGGTTATTATGCTTTTTGAAAGACACTGGAAAATGTGTTCCCATGCTTCCTCCCTCCATGCACCTGCAAGCAAAGGAAAGAGCATGCACCCCACACAGAAGGAAGCAGTCCACACACCAGGCCAAAGCCCTTCTCCACAGCATGCACTGGCCAGATTCCTGCATGAGGGTCCAGTATCCAAAAAACCTAGGAGAAAATAACTTCTGTTGTTTAAGTCAACCAACTTATGGCATTTTTGTAATGGTAACCCAAAAAGACCAACACAGTATATCTCTTAAACCAACGGAAGTCCTCAAACAGCATTAAATAATACATTCAAAGAGATTTCCAGGTGCACTGAACACAGCTAAATAGTTGCTACCAAAACCATCACTTTTCTAAATTATGAACAACCTGAGGTGCATGCAAATTTTTTTCTCTCACAGCCCAAACACTGGAAACCAAGAGCTCGCAAGGACAAGCAGTCCTGGAGTAAAACCAGCCTCTTCCCCAGCTCCTCAGCAGCATGCCTACGCAGCTTTAGAAAGTTCCGCTTAACAAGGGTCACCATTCTTTCTCCTGATTCAATTAAGTTGCACTTTATCTTACACAAACTCGTTTACAGTAACAGATGTGCCCTTCAATGACCAGAACTGAGAATAAGATGGAAATTGCAGAAAACAATGCTTAGACTTGTACTTCTAGTCAGCCTCACACACGTCACACTGTCTGTCAGACTCCATGTAGCTCTGAGATGAAGACCTCTCTAAGGATGAGCCAGGTCTAACTTAAAAGGCTTTAAGTCTCTAGCCCAGTAAACTCCCAATCACATACCTGACCAATTCTCTTTAGGCTAGGAAGAAGAGTCCCAAATTCGCTCCACCTGATCTGGGAAGGCCTTTTCCAGTGTTTGACACACTCATCTGTCCACAAAGTCTGTCTTTCTTAAGACATCTTTCTCTCACACCCAAATCTAGTATCCTTATCTGGGCTGCCTCCATTATATATGCCACCAGTAACCTTCCAGCTTGTCCTACTTGCTGTCACTAGGGTAACTGTATCAGCACCTTTGATGGTTTATATGTCCTTGGCCCAGGGAGTGGCACTATTAAGAGGAGTGGCCTTGTTGGAGCAGGTGTGTATTAAAGGGTGTAGGCTATAATACCTTCATCCTTGCTGCCTGGAAGCCAGTCTTCTCCCAGCAGCCTTCAGATGAAGAGGTAGAACTCTCAGCTCCTCCTGGACCATGCTTGCCTGGACACTGCCATGCTCCCACCTTGATGATAATGGACTGAACCTCTGAACCTGTAAGCCAGCCTCAATTAAATGTTGTCCTTTATAAGAACTGCCTTGGTCATGGTGTCTGTTCACAGCAGTAAAACCCTAATACAGCACATAAGTGTCCCTACAGCTGCCCTTTCCTACTGATGTCTTCTCATTTAGCAGTTCACCAAGATCCTGCCAATGGTTCTACCAACAAAGTCTGTAAGAGTAAAAGTCTTCACAGTCAGACCTCCTGCTGTCAGCAATGTCACTGTCTCCCATCTGCCACCCTCTGCCTGGCCCCAAAGCGTCCATTCTTCATCAGGCAAGAGGCCACCCGGACATCCCCACCCCAGGTTCTGTGCCCTCTGTCCATAAGGCTCCCTTAGCACTCAATCCTCATCCAAACACCACTTTGTACCACACACTGTCTCTCCACAGCGCTTAACATCTGTCGGGCTACTCATCTCATGCAGATGTGGCTGCCTCACTAGGTGCTACAACAGGCAGGCCTCCTGATAGTCACATCTGTATCCTCAGCAGCTACAAAACATGGCACAAAGGAAACCCCCTATGGACATTTTTAAATGATTTATGTTATAATAACTCATAGGAGTAGCAAATATTTATTACCATCTGCCTACGTACAAATATTTCTGTAGTGACATTCACAGTAAAAGGAAAAAAATGTAAAACGTCTGGTTTTAGTACCGAATGTTCCAGGCCAGACTCTTTCCTTCCCAACCCAATCTTAAAGGGTTTTTATATGTGTGCTGGGGGTTGAGCAGAGGTCATCCTGCATGCTATGCACATGCTGTACCACTGAGCCACACTCCCAAGCCACTTATGTCCTTTCAATATGCAACACAGCCTCATGTCTACCATGGATCTCCTGAGGTGTCAAAAAGTCACATCATAGAACATTTATTCAACAAGAAAATGTTTTCCTGAGAACACACTAACAATAGCCAAGGTGGATGAGAGAAATATATGGGTTTTTTTTTCCCCAACGTTTAGAACACAACTCACTTACTGCATCATGAAGAAGACTGTAAACCTTTAATATTAAGTAATTTAAATCAACATTTAAAGTATAAATTTGTTTGGCTTAAAAACACTATGATCAATAATAACTCTGTTACAAATGAAATTGCTTTTGCAGAACTTTTCCCAAGTTAAAAAGTAGCCTTTACTGGGGCTAGAGAAGGCTCAGCAGTTAAGAGGGCTGGCTGCTTTTCCAGACGACCCAGATTCTATTCCCTGCACATGTTAAGAATAACAATAACAATAAGAATAAGAATAAATATTTTTATTAAGACCTGGCCTTTAGGGGCTGGGGAGATGGATCAATGGTTAAGAGCACATGCTGCTCTTCCAGAGGACCTGAGTTTGGTTCCCAGCACCCATGTTAAGTGGCTCACAACCACCTGTAACTCTAGCTCCAAGGGATCCAGCACCTTCTTCTGGCCTCCTTGGGCACCCACACACATGTGGCAAACACAAAGACACATAAATACATACATACATATGTCTATATAAATAAAACAACTTCTTTTTTTAAAGTAGCCTTTTATCTGGCAACATACTTGCATTGAGAATACAGAAATAATCTCAAAATTAAGGAAAAACACACAGCATGTTGGGGCTTGACTTTTAACATGAGGTATCATCGTGTAATTCAGGCTGGCTTGGAACCAGCAATCCTCCTGCCTCTGCCTCCAAGTGCAAGGAATACTCAGTTCCCAAATGTTTTTTAAATAATATTTTACCTATTTGCTGAAAAACTCATGCATATATACAATGTATTTTGATCAAAACAGTCTGCTATTAACTCCTTCCAACTCCCCCAGTGTCCCCTACCACCCACCCTTCCAGCCTCGTGCTTCTATGTGGATGGTAACAAGCCCCTTGAGTCCAATTATTTCTCTCCATATTCACACGGGTATGAAACTGGCTATCCACTAAGGCACGGGCAACCTAGCAGCAGCCACATCCCAAAAGGACAGTGACCAGCTCACAAACCTTTACCCGAAGAACTGGTAAACCTTTACCGGAAGAACTGGTAAACGCCAAATCTATAATTTCATGTAACAGTACTTATCAGCCTAATACTAATCTCTTTCTTTTAATATATACATTCCAAAGTATTAACAGAAGAATAACTGTGTCGCAGGAATAACAGACCTCTGTCTGCATAACCTTGGCAACTTTTCTCTGTAAACCAGAATGTATTCAGAGTAAGAGAGTAAGAAGCCAAACGTCTGAAATGGCATTCACAGACAAGATAAAGATCCTTCTCGCAATCAATCCTTAATTTCCCCGTTTTTCTGATACAGAACATCAAAACTAGGGTCTCATACATGCCAGGCACACCTCTACCACTGGCCTATATACTCAGCAGCCCTCAGAATCACTAATCGTTAAGAAAATGCAAATTCAGGCACGAATGTCTATAGCAGCATTGTTCCTATGAGCCAAAAGGTAGAAACAACCCAAATGCCCATTGACTGACGTATGGATAAACAAAATATAGTATATTCATACACTAAATTATGATTTGTCTTTAAGAGGAATGAGCTGCTGATGTGTGCTCTGCAGCAGATGCTTCAAGGAAACATGCTGCTTATTTCATAAAACAAGCTAAGTCATTCGCACACATGAAATGCCCAGAAATGGGAAAAGCGGACAGGAAGACTGGTTTTGCTTTCACATTGATGAAAGATGTTCTTAAATTAGCCTTGGGATGGTTTCATGTTTCTGTGACTATACTAAAAACCAACTATGAGACGTCAGCGGTGCTCTCTACCTTGCTGTTCTGAAGCAGGGAGTCCCACTGAACCTACAGCTCACTGGCTGGCTGGCCAAAGAGTTCCAGGGATTCAGGGATCCTTCTGTCTCTACAGCCCCATGCTGAGCTGAGACCACACACATGGTGCCAGGCTGGCTTTTTACATAGGTGCTAGGGTTCAAACTCAGGTTTTTATGCTGGTACAATAGACATTTTGCTGACTTATTCATTTCCCAGCCCGACATATATGACACCTTTTAAACTACAGAGATAGAAATCAGATCAATGGTTACCAGACAGGACTTGGCAAGATTAACTATTAAAACAAAACAAAACAAAACAAACAAACAAAAAAACTACACAGGCTACTTTTCAAGAGGCTGAGAATGTCTTTGGTTGTGACGGGGTCTATAAAGTTCCTCAGATGCTGGAACATAACCGTAGCTCGGTTTTAGAAAACATGCCTAGCAAGTAGAAAGTCCTGAGTTCCACCCCTGTGCCACACACACCACCACATGCTTGTAATCCTATCACTTTGGAGGGGAAACAGGAGGAACAGAAATTCAAAGTCACCCCTAACTACAGAGAGAATTCAAGGCTCATCTGGCCTACATTAAACACTTTTCCAAAACCAAACAAACAAACCCATATGATAAACACATAGACTTTTACACTTACATTTAGAAGAAGCTGGGGATATGGCTCAGATGTACTGTATTTGCCCTGCACATGTGAGATACTGGGTTCAACAGTAGTAAACACACACACACACACACACACACACACACACACACACACACACACACAGTGAACTGCAACCAAATTAGCTGAAATGCTATATAAAAAGAAAGAAGGAGAGAGGGAGGGAGGGAGGGAGGTCCTAATTCAATGATAGTACTATAAATACCAAAAACTAGAAAGGCCCTGTAGGCCTGCAGAAATAGATGAAGTATGTACATGAGGTATTCTCATTGCAGCACCACAAAAAATCTAGAATATGCTATCTCTGAAGCTCCTCATGTACTGATCTTGAAAGGTCCTCAAACTATACGTTCTGCTAAATCAGCCAGGTATATTTAGAGTACTGTGCAGATGCAATGTGGCTGGGAAGGGAGACTCCAGAAGAATGTACAAGCACCTAAAGTAGCATCGACGTAAAAGGAAACTGAGCAGTGCCTCCAGGAGGCAGAGTAAACGTCCACCATGCACCACACTTCTGTATGGTTTAAGTGTGAACCATACCAAAAAAAAAAAAAAAAAAGAAAAAAAAGAAAAAGAAAAAGAAAAAACTTACGGGAAACATTAATTTTTAAAAATATATAGTGGAGGTACAAGTGATTAGCACTTCTAAAACCCTGAAAACATTCCAGAGACAGAAATCATGACCATGAGCACTCAGAACGCAAGTTAACTGTCAATTACCAGAAGAAAACAAGCATCCACATAGCAGACTGTGTACTTAACCTTCCTTTCTGACCCAGCATCCCACAAAAATAGAAGAAAATAAGGAGTGTGAGAAACAGAGAACAAAGAATGGTTTGAAAAGAGAAGTTATAATTTAAATGGAGGGGGGTAAGATAAATGAGAAAATATCACAGAAAAAAGCCAGGAACTTTTGAAACGTCTCCATTCTGAGGTGCTGTGACTGTCTCCAAGTAATGAAGTTGCCGTCTATGTATCAGATGCCACAGATGAACACACATATTCTAAAAGACAAAGACTCAACAACATATTTAAACAGACACACCCATCACAACTGTTTTAGTCAGGATTTCTATTCCTGCACAAACATCATGACCAAGAAGCAAGGTAGGGAGGAAAGGGTTTATTCAGCTTACACTTCCAAATTGCTGTTCATCACCAAAGGAAGTCAGGACTGGAACTCAAGCAGGTCAGGATACAGGAGCTGATGCAGAGGCCATGGAGGGATGTTTCTTACTGGCCTGCTTCCCCTGGCTTGCTCAAGCTTGCTTTCTTATAGAACCTAAGACTACCAGCCCAGGGTTGGCACCACCCACAATGGGCCCATCCCCCTTGATCACTAATTGAGAAAATGCCTTACAGCTGGATCTCATGGAGGCATTTCCTCAAGGAAGGTTTCTTTCTCTGTGATAACTCTAGCTTGTGTCAAGTTGACACACAAAACCAGCCAGTTCAACAACCAAACATCAGAACAGATTATTTTAGGATTTCAGAAGCAGCTAGGACTCCTTGAGATCTCACAATCCAAAACACATCAAGTTAAATCTGTCTTTCATTTGGTCCTTGAGACTGTGAGATCGGATCATAAAGGGATGTTGGAGCCAGGTACAGTAGCACGTACCTGGAATCCCTGCACTCAGAAGATGGAAGCAAGAGGATAAGAAGTTCATGTCCAACCTAGGTTACACAGGGAGTTCCAGACCAACCTGAGCTACATAGCAGTAATTTGTCTTGAAAGAAAGAAAGGGGGGTGAGGGGGGGAGAGGAAAGGATCAGACCAGACTGGACCGGACCCGAATCTGGACCCCAGACCACAGATCTGGACACCAGACCGGACCAGAATGGACGGAACTGGACTGAACCAGACCAGACCACAGTGTTACTCAAGTCACATAACTTGAAAGGATCTGAGCAGGGTTCCTATATAAGATACAATCTTTCAAGCAGTTCTTAGGCTATCTGAATAAATGTTTCTCAATCCTAGTCAAACACTAATCCAACTGTCTCTCTGAATACACAGTGCTGTCAGACAACAGAGTCGCTGACAACTGAAGCCACTATCCCTGGGGCAAAGGTTAGAAATGCCAGGAATGTTTTACTCTCCCATGCAAACCACCCTGCTGTGGCGTCCAACCAGAAAGCTGGCTCCCTAGATGAGAGGCTGTCCCCTAGGCATCTCAGTATGGCACTGGAAGCCAAGATCTCCAGCTAAGCCCCTACACAGAAACAGTGTTAGCAGAGTCCATACTGAAATTTCACAAGGAGTGGAAATAAGAAACCTGCCAATTCTGTTCCCCACAGTCCCAGAGTCCTGGCTAGTTTGCTTGTAGAAAGAAAAAAAAAAAAAAAAAAACTGGTTCTCTACCACACACAGACCAACCAAAAAGGCAATCCTTAATACAGCTCAAGGTACCAAAGCCTGAACAACTCAACTGATGTCAGAGTTCTCTTCAACATGCCAACTCTAATAGTGTAATTAAGTGTACACACACAAAGAAAGAAAGAAAGAAAGAAAGAAAGAAAGAAAGAAAGAAAGAAGAAAAATCAACCCAAACACAAAGAGAGAGAGAGGGAGAGAGAGAGAGAGAGAGAAACGAGAGAAAGACAGAGACAGAGAAAGAGGAGGAAGGGAAAGAGGGAAATAAAGAAACCTAAGAGCTAAAAATACCAATAGCAACAAGTCCTTAACATGGCATCTGGTCAAAAATTAGCTTTCAGTTAATCTTTCATATTATTAAAATTATTAAATGTTGGGACTGGAGAGATGGCTTAATAGTTAAGAGTTAAGGGTTCAGTTCCCAGCACCAACATGATAGCTCACAATCTAGAATTCCAGTTCTGGAGGATCTGACGCCCTCTTCTGGCCTTAAGAACACCAAGTGCATACATAGTGCACATACAGGCATACAGGCAAACATGCATACACATAAACAAACAAAAAAAACTTTAAAATTAAATAAGTAAAATCAGCAAAGGGAGCTGTACTGCTGCCAGATAATCCAAGAGAAACTGAGTTAGTTTTTAAAAGGGTATAATCAAAAATAATAACGCTACACTGGGCATGGTGCCACATTCCTTTAACTCCAGCAATTGGAAGGCAGGGGCAGGTGGGTCTCTGTGACTTCGAGACCAGCGTAGTCTATAAATTAAGTTCCAGGTCAGTCAGAGTTGTTACACAGAGAAACCCTGCCTCAAAAAAACAGAAATGATGATGATGATGATGATCATCATCATAAAAAAAAAAAAAAGGCATGATGATATATATTTCATGATCACAGCAGTTCTGAGGCAGACAAGAAAAGATAGAAAAGTAGACCGCTGTCTGCAGGATGCTATCTCAAAATTTTAAAATAAATAAAAGGGTGGGTAGGGGGGCAGGGCCGGGAGGGGGGAGGGTATAGGGAACTTTCTGGATAACACTTGAAATGTAAATGAAGAAATTATCTAATAAAAGTTGGAAAAAAAATAAATAAATAAATAACAACAATAATAATAGTAATAATAGTTAAGGTCTATTTGTTTAACATGTGTCTAATTTTAAAGTACACTTTCCAGCTCTACTGTAGTAGCTTGAATTATTTTTTTAAAATAATAAATTCAATGAAACTAAACTTTA